>RJVU01072388.1:1444884-1616536 GCA_003731715.1 Anabarilius grahami
GCATAGCCGAGCCTGATGGTCCGAATGAGCCAGCGAGACGGACTGGGGAGCGCTAGCCAGGCTCTCAAAGACCGTACAAGCGGGACCAAAGGGACCGCAGGCGTACCCGCAGTGGGGCAGCGAGGTGGAACACAGGGACGCAGCCCGGGGGGCTCTCTTTGCGAGGCGGCCCGAAGCGGCGTCACAGTGTGCTGGGCAACACTTACCTGGTTCCACGGATGGACAGAGGGAGCAGTCAAGGCTTTGGCTACCCGCTGCTCGCTGCTGTCCGCTGGCGACAGAAGAGGGGGATGAGAGTGGTGAGGTTTTTCTCCTCCCATTGCTCTCCAAGCCCTCTTCAACCCTGGAGATGGAGGAACTGCTCTTTTTTATTTTTTTTTTTGAAAATTTGGGTACCGCTGGCTGTTGGGCCAGCGGCAGAACAGAAACAAACCCAATAAAAGGATTTACCACCCGGCCCTCCTCCAGGGGTGGAAAGAGCAGCCCCACCCATCTCTGGGTCGCCCGGGAGGCGTCATCTCCCCGCAACGGACACAGCAGAGCATGCTGGGCCAGAGTTTTTTGCCGGGGACGATACCCTTGGCGACGAGCAGACTGAGGGGCGGCCCAAGAGGAACTAAATGGTTTGTCATGGGAAGCTCCCCGGTCCGCTACTAACTGAGAACCGCTGGGCTCAGTCCTCGACAGTGTCACCGAAAAGGCCACCTTGTGAGATGGGAGCATTGAGAAAGCATTTAGCTTGACAACCTCTCGCACCTCACAAGGTAAGCCAGGGGGCGCTTCTGGACCACTGAGGTGGACATCGTCTGGCTGACGGCCTATGCCGTGACTTGATCACGGTTAGACAAGCAGCGCAGCTCAACCCCAGCACAGAACTACCCTCATACAAAAAGAGTGCCTTGGCCTCACATGCAGGGTGGGTGTGTTCTGTGTACAGCCACCCCATCCAAGAGGGTAGTGAGAGAGGAAAATCTTTTATGCAGATTTTGGCACTTTTGGCGTTCCATATTTATGGCACCAATATACCTCCATACTGCCAAGTTTTCCATGCACATCTGGAACACCCAGGAAAGCATGGCTGTAAACTCCGAATCTGAGTCAGCATAAGCACACACCATTACAGTGGGCAGCGTCACCCTCATTTCCAGAGCATAACAGCACTCTCTCCGATGCTGCAATCGATGTCTGTCCCTCAGCTGGAGCTCTGAATGAAATGTTAGGTTCTCCTATGAGAAGGACCAGCAATCCAATCCAGAAACTGCACAGCTTGCAATGCGCTAGAGAGGGAGGGGCCCTAGGGGGTTGGTTCCCCGAAGGAACCCCTCAACCTCATGTCACCCAAGCCATATCAGCAAAGTAGACCTCTTCTGGTGCACCAGAGAGGGCGCTACAATGGAGATTAGGCAAGGGAACCGCGCATCTAGAGCGCCGAGCGAGCGCTGGGTTGCCGTGACAACCCGCGCTGCAGCCCGGCAGCTCGACGGCACACGACACGCAGAGGAGCAAGAGTTTTGCTCTCGCTGATCTCCACGGTCTCCCAGAGTGTCGGGCAGACCCGCGGCTGTGCTTTTACACACAAGCGGCAGCTGGCCAACAACAGAGGGGACTCAAGCTTCCCTGAGAAAGAAGAGAGTCACGACTGGCGTGTCGACGTGATCATGTTCTCATATGAAAACATAAAACACCCACGAACATCGTTTCAGCACGCGCCCAGACATGTGAAACAATGATCGTGGTCGTCAGTGAGGACAGGAAACGACCGCATCCAGAAACACAAGTAGGATGTCATCTTTAAAAAGATGTGAATCTACTTGTGTAAGCTCTTTTAGGGACTTTACTCTTTTAAAAGTGCTGAAGCACGCAGGGGAACGGCCGCCGCAACACAGACAGGGATTGTGTGCAGCCTGTCGTGTGCACTCTCTCTCTCTTTGAAGGCGCTCACTCTTACCAGCCGTAAAAACGGCTTTTCAGCGCTCAAAAGGGCACCTGTACCGGCCGTGAGAACAGCCTTCTGACGCTGTCAAAACAGCTATTTGCTCAATAACGGCAAACGAAACAAAAAACAGAAAAAGAGAGGACTTCGACCCCGCTGCTGTGCTGTTCGCCCGCACTCGGAAAAAAAAGAGAAGTTCAACCAAAAAGCTTGACTCGTCTTCTACCAGACACTCGCTTGCAGAGAACAGGAACAAACACCGTTCGGCTCCGAAGTGAAAAGCTGAAGATGCAACGCACCTGCTGCTCATTATATACCCGCGCTGCAAGGCGAGCAGCTGATGCATATGATTGCATGCCAATGTGCATTGGCTCGTTTTAGTTACACTCGAAGTAGATTGGCCTCTCTAGCGAGATTCCTATTCGTCGGTCTGTCCGACGTACGTCGAACGTGACCGACTGAATGGGAAGATCAGATTCCCAAACTGCCGTGGCCCACTCAATCGCTTTACCAGTTAGTAAGGACATGAGAAATGCACATTTCTTTTCATCCGAATCAAAGTCACATCCTTGATGCATGAAGTAGATGTCGACTTGCCGAAGAAAACCTTTACACTGATCCGCTGAACCATTGAATTTATCCGGTAAAGCAAAGCTTACCTTCCTGGGCATAGGCGGTGGTAGTGATCGTAGATGTTGAGTGAGGTAGTCGTTAGCCGCTTTTGAGCTTTAGCCAGTTGGTCTCTAAACTCCTTGAGCACATCGCCTTGATAAGCGAATGTGGCCTGTAGATTGGAAACATCTGCTGGATTCATCGGGGGAGAAGTATTATGTAAGGACGCTGAGGCGGCATTAGAATCCATGTGCAGTGTTTATTTGCAATCCACAGCAAACAAAGCCGAATCGACAGGCAGAGACGTAAACGTGAGGCAGGCAGAGGTTCAAACACAGTAAGGCAGTCCAATCCAAACAACAAAAGAGAAGGGCAATCCAAAAGGCAGAAACAGAATAAACTGGCAATGGTCGTAACAGAATGGCAAACAATCAATGAAAGAAACGCTCGGCAAGGCAGGTTAACTGGCAATACTTCGCAGTGAAGTAATGGCCTAGCCATGCTTAAATGTCTGACAAACAGGATGTGAACAGTGAAGCAGAGGGAGCGGCACACAGTCAATACTCGGGAGTGGGCTCCCTCTGCTGGCGTGGCGTTACAAAATGCTGCTTTTCATATTGCAAATGAGTTCAAATCTTATCCATGTCACATTCAAGACTTCTCAAATGCTTTAATGAATCACTCTATTAAGTTCATAAATTGATGAAAATGGAACAATGGATTACATGAGAATTTTCTCAATATCTTTTTAATTTCTTGGCAAGATGGAATTATTTTTTTTTGAATGTTAAAATACATTCAAAGAGCTGATGAGGTAATCAAACTGTTTAGTGAAATTGAGAATGTCTTACGTTTATACTTAAAGCTCCAGTCCGTAAGTTTTGCCTCTTTGTCGCCATCTCTATTTGAAACCTGCAATGGACATTATATGCGGAATTATCATCTTTGCATGGGTTGTGCATTGGCACGGCTCCTCAGCGCGGATGAATCTAATGTTTTCTGTCAGTCACCACATCGGTGTGGATACTGTACTTCAGAATCACAGATTCAACGCCTTAGAAGTATGAACAAAATAAGAATTTTCACCGGAAAATGTCATCTGAACAAGTAAGTAACATGTCTGCCACTTTTGTTCTGACCAACTGAAAAAAAAAGCATTACAAAATCATTCTGCCAATGGTGATTAACCCTTTCGCACACAAGTTTAAAATATTCTGGCTGACCCCCCCAGCGTGAGTTTTTTAAGGCGACCATTATTTAGAACGTATCACTTTATTTTTTCCATGGTGACATGTCATTGCTTGTCACGTAAACACACCACAGCGCTGTATGACTGATGATCTGCTTTTATTTAATTTTTCCTTTTTTAATTTAAAATATTCAAAAATTTGTTAACTATAGCATGAAATATCTTATATTCCGATTGTCAAATATGAGCAAGTGGATGTGTTTTGCTGTTTAATTACCTTTATAACGATCATGTTAGATGAGCAACATGCGCGATGGGCGCCGCCATGTTAGTTTGTGCCGAACAGAGAATCGGATCTGTTGAATTTACAACATGTGAATTTATCTACTTCTCCCGAAATACATGAAAGTAAGTGAGTCGGTGAACTGGGGAAGAATAGAGTAGGCTTACACAATGTGTATCTGATATGAATAAAACGTGTCGTCTAATTATAATGAAAAGGGTTGTTATTTCCGCTTCTATGGACATCATTGTATATTTTACAAACTCTAAATATATTGTTTTGTTTGTACTCATGTTTATTTAAATGTCTGAAACCTAAAATAAACATTATTTGGTTGAAAACACTGCATATATGTGATATATGAAAAGCGCTGCGCGCGTCCGTCTCTGGTTTAGCGCCAGCCAAAGCGCGCACACACATTTGAATTTGGCAGTTGATCACGTGATGCACTGAACGTTCTAATCACACCGGTGTGATCGTACGCTCCTGGGGCCAGCCAAGACTGATCACACCGGTGACCTAAAGTTGTGTTGATATTTGGAACAACACTCTTGCTTGTGTTATATTGCTTAAAAGATATAATAGTCCTACATTTTTTAGTATAAACCAAGGGTGTCCAATCCTGCTGAAGGCCACTGTCCTGCAGAGTTTGGCTCCAAATTGCCTCAACATGCCTGCCTGGAATTTTCTAGTGTGCCTAGTAAGACCTTGATTAGCTAGTTCCAAGTGTCTTTGATTGGGGTTGGAGCTGAACTCTGCCGGACAGTGGCCCACAAACAGAAATGGACACCCCTGGTGTGAACAAAAATGTCTTTAGCAGACAGATTTTCTAAAAGTTCAATAAAACAATGCATAAATGGCTGTCAGGAGCAATGGAGTCTACTGGGGGCACCGCTGGGTTTGGAGGCCAGAGAAAGAAAAAAATGCTGTTAAAAATGGCCAAATCCTCACAGTAACTTACTGTTTTCCATTAAAACAGTAATATAATGCAGAAAACAATGCATTCTGGGCTATAGTTGTCATTTCCTGAAGTATCCTATACAGCAATATACTGTGAATTAACAGCGCTCAGAGTCCACACTCAGAGACTGTGTAATATAGTCCTTTTGACAGTGTATGAAAACAAGTGAGTGAATTCAGACACTGAGGGCACTGTATCATTAGTGATGAACTTGCTGTTAACAAGCAGACTCACTGAAAGGAAGAACAAGAACAACAACAAGAAGAAGAGCAATCTCTCAAGATCTCACCAGAGTGTAAACCAAAGTTCGGAAAATGTGAGAATGAGTGCATAATTGCACGTTTGTTACTTAAGCATTTGATCTGAAGATATTTGGGGTTTTATCTATAAATGTTTTAAACATATTTAATACTATAATGGTGGGGTAAACTCAGCAATGAGTGAAGGCAAGATCCATGTGCAGCAGTTTATTTAAAGGGTATTATCTGGTGCGCCCGAGCTTCATTTACAGTCTGAGGGAGACGCACGCTTTATTCAAGCTATTCTACATTGTTTGTATTTTGGTATTGCTATATTTTTTTTAATGGTGCATAAGTGTACATGTGTCCTTACGTCAGCAGTGTCACTGTGGAGTCGTGAACGCGGATTGACAACAGACCCGGAAGAGAAGACAATGCTGAATAAAGTCGTAGTTTTTGTTATTTTTGGACCAAGATGTATTTTCGATGCTTCAAAAAATTCTAACTAACCCACTGATGTCACATGGACTACTTTGATGATGTTTTTATTACCTTTCTGGACATGGACAGTATACCGTACATACATTTTCAATGGAGGGACAGAAAGCTCTCAGACTAAATCTAAAATATCTTAAACTGTGTTCCGAAGATGAACGGAGGTCTTACAGGTTTGGAACGACATGAGGGTGAGTCATTAATGGCATAATTTCCATTTTTGGGTGAACGAACCCTTTAAATATAATAACAATAACAAAAGAACAGAACATGAGAAAACAAGGAAACAAAACCAAGCATGCCAGCAAAGTATCCACATAAAGACCTGACCAAGAACAAGTGGAACACAAGGAATACATCTGCATCCAAAAGCTGAAAATTGCAGCATAAAAAGGTAGGAAGGCTTTTTCCAAAGCAATGATCCTGTCACATCCCATGTCTACTAAGATACCTTCATCTGACCAATTTTTGATGGCAGCGTAGATGTATCCTTTGCTGCCTATGATATCACACAATCCAGTGCTTTAAATTCTGCAACATTTGAGCTGAAAGATAAAAATGGCATCTGAAAGATCCAGTTGGTGATCAGTTTGTGTGTATTTGTATGCGTTTTATCAACTTTTTCCACTTTTGATGTCATTTCTAGCAAGAAATTAGAATTGTAGTACTTAGATATTTGCTTAGTTACCACCTCTCTATCTTTAGGCATTTCTAGCACATCTACAGTCCATTCCTCCAGAAGTTCAATGTCTTTTAAACCTCTGAGTGAAAAGCGGGTATTTTTGAACATGTATGGATATTTTTTATAGAAATCCTATTACTCTTAGACAATAATGCAGGTTCTCATGGAGGACATATGGGAATGTAAATCAGCAGCCAAATGGACCATCCCAAAAACCATTTGCATATTGCCATTGTCCCCTTAGTTGCTCTTCTGGCTGATTCCCCTTGACCCCCAAGAACAAACCCCACAAACAAGTCAACCTGACCTTAGCATGGCTGACCTCACCTTCACTCCTCTCTGAAAGAAAGCAGCCCGGACTAGGGTTTGTACCTCAGACCACAGTCCTCTCAGCCTAGAACTGCACAATCAATCCTGCCATGGCATATTAATTATCTTATTACATTTCAATTTGAAATAAACAGAATTTCGAGTACTTGCATATTTTAATCCCAAAAAATCTCAATTAGTTTTTGGTTATGGAAATCTCTTCCTTTTTAAAACTGTATCTATTGTTTTGTTTTAGATAGATAGATGCATGGATGGATGGATGGATGATCTGACATTGCCCAGATGCAGATTTCTGTCACTGCTTTTCAGGAAGCAATCCTGGGACATTCTGCATGCTCTGGATCACACGTACATGGTATGTAATGCCAATAAGAGTTCGAAACAGATGTCACAAAATCACTCTTGTTAATAGGCATGGACCGTTACACATTAGCGGGTTTTCAGCAGATCTGGGCATGTCAGCTAAAGACCAGTCCATGGTCTTTTCTCACAAACCCTCATCAATATCCTTTATTATTACGCAGTTCAATGTTAATGTCTTGTTGAAGCCCCTGTGTCAGCAGCTGCAGTCCCACCGCCCCCTGCTCTGTTCTCACCCTCCTCTCCTCTTGTGTGTTGTCCAGCTGCTGGTGATCCCTGACCTCCTGACCCTCACTCCTGACCTCAACGAGTCTTTCCCACGCCACACCCTTTTGTGTGAAGTTTGCTATGGCAACACAGTGGTCAGTGGTAATATATGCACTATACTAAAGAAACATTTCATAAAGGAAATGATTTGACTTAGCACATGAAGCAGAATCTCTAAGCCCAAAGAGTCAACACATTAGAGGTGCTTGAAAATTATTTTAATATATCAACAAAAAAGTGAAGGAAATAACACTTAAGCTAGATTTTTACATTACATCCCACCAGTATTTGATAAGATGTTACTATGGTGTTCTGGGTGGTTAGGGCATCGCTAGGGGGTTGTTTATGGTACAAAAGTGCCCATACACAAGTATATCTCTGACATTTTGGCTCCTACATATGGATTGGGTTCCTTTTTCAGTGCAAGTCTTTGTGTTTTTCGAGCCCGATCACACGAAAATGCGTATCAATAGTACGAGTTTGTAATCTCGTAGAATATATACGCCAAAATGAGTTTTGCCGTGTTTATGGTATGCAGTTTTTCACGTGCATATGATACGCACTTTATGGCGTATTATACGTACGAACCCCCAACCCCCCCCACCCCCATCCTACCCAAGAGCGTATCATATACACGCCATAAAGTGCGTATCATATGCACGTGAAAAATCCGCGTACCATAAGCACGCCAAAACTAATTTAGGCGTATATTTATTTTATTTTTTTTATTTATCCCATATTTTACCAGGAAAAATCCCATTGAGATAAAAATCTCTTCTACCAGGGAGTCCTGGCCAAAATGGCAGCACACAAAGTTTCACAAAAAACATTTAAAAAAAAAAAAAAAAAAAGAAAATCTCGGAACTAACAAAAATATGTAAATGTTAAGAAAAACAAGAACAAGATTCTTTCATGTAAGACACCAAAAGGTTTTTAAAAATATTTTAAAAATGGGAGCACGTCTAGCCTCAAAGTATTCTGCATTTCATTCCACAATCTAGGCGCATAACAAGAAAAAGCAGTTTTACCAAACTCAGAGTTTGATCTAGGCACAGTTAAAAGTAATTTAAAGGACGATCTAGTTTTATAACTACCAGAACAATAAGATAAGAGACTACAGATATACAAAGGCAGTTTACCTATTAGAGCTTTGGCAATAAACATCAACATATGCATTTTTCTCCTCTGATACAAGGAGGGCCAGCCAACCAAGTCAAACAAAGTGCAATGATGAGTACGTGTAGGAGCATTAGTCACAAATCGTATTGCAGCATGATATATACAATCTAATTTTTTTAGTGTAGATACATTAGCATGCATATAAATTACATCGCCATAGTCCAACACAGAAAGAAAACAACTTTGAATAATTCTCTTTTTTTGCTTCAAAAGGAAGACATTTCTTTAAACGAAAAAGAAAACCCAATTTGGGCCTGAGTTTTTTTGAAAGATTTTCAATATGAATATTAAAACCCAACCTTTCATCGAGCCATATGCCCAGGTATTTATAAGTATTTACTCTTTCTACACAATCCCCTTCCAAAGTTAAAATAGGTGGAATCACAAGTTTGTTACGAGAGCGAGTAAACAGCATATATTTAGTTTTCTTAATATTTAAAACCAATTTTAAATTTAACAATGAAGATTGCAATACCTGGAAGGAATCTTGTAATAGCTCTATGGCTTTCTGCATGGACTGTGCAGCCGTATAAATAATTGTGTCATCAGCGTATAAATGCAATTTAGCTGTAGTTATCTCACGACCTAAATCATTTATATAAATTGAAAATAAAATTTGTGCTAAAATTGATCCCTGAGGAACACCTTTCTTAATTTCTAGTTTTTTTGAAGTGAAATTTTCAACTGAGACACACTGCGTTCTTTCAGATAAATAATTTTTAAACCAATTTATACTCATTTTACTAAAACCTAAGCAGCTGAGTCTATTTAATAGAATTTTGTGATCTACAGAGTCGAAAGCTTTAGAGAGATCAACAAATAAAGCAGCACAGTGATTTTTATTATCCAGAGAAGTAATAATATCATTTGTGACAAGTGTTGCCGCTGTTACAGTACTATGGGCTGACCTAAAACCTGATTGAAACTCATTTAAGATATTATTTTCTGTTAAAAACTGTTTAATCTGATCATTTACAAGAGACTCAAAAACTTTTGCCATAACTGATAACCTTGAAATAGGACGATAGTTATCTAATTCATAGGGGTCACCCCCTTTTAACAAGGGAAGAACCATGGCTGATTTCCAAGCATAAGGAATTACATTTGAATTTAAACTTAAATTAATATGTATATTCTACGAGATTACAAACTCGTACTATTGATACGCATTCTCATGTGATCGTGTTGGTTTTTCTGCTCTTTTTGGCATATGCCAGGCTTAAATTGTATTCCTAAAATCTCAGAAAAGTAAAATTACACCTTTTACAGCTTACATCAATCAAAACACATAGTGCACCAAAGTTTAATACTTAGAATCAAATCTGCTTACTTGTGAGCATCAGTAAAACTGAAACCGGGGTCAATGACATGTATGATTGAAAAATCATGTCTAATTCATCTAAACATTTACCAAGTTCTCAGAAATGCTTTTGTATTCGTGTTCATTTATTGACCCTAAAAATGTCATGTGGTGTAACCATCAAGTAAAAAGTAATAACATATTTTCCTTACTCTTTGAACATGTGTGTGCACATAATTTAGGTATATATTTGTTGATATTACAACCCAAATTCCTGAAATGTTGGGACGTTTTTTAAATTTGAATAAACTGAAAACTAAAAGACTTTCAAATCACATGAGCCAACATTTTATTCACAATAGAACATAGATAACAACAAATGTTTAAACTGATAAATTGTACACTTTTATCCACTAAATGAGCTCATTTTTAAATTTGATGCCTGCTAGAGGTCTCAAAGAAGTTGGCACGGGAGCAATAAATGTTGGAAAAGCAAGAAATTTTGAAAAGATTCAGCTGGGAAAACATCTTGCAACTAATTAAGTTAATTGATATCAGGTCTGTAACATGATTAGCTATAAAAGGGATGTCTTAGAGGAGAGTCTCTCAGAAGTAAAGATGGGCAGAGCTGTGAAAGAGTGCATAAAATACTTTAAAGTACTTTAAAAACAATGTTCCTCAATGTCAAATTGCAAAGGCTTTGCAAATCTCATCATCTACAGTGCATAACATCATCAAAAGATTCTGAGAAACTAGAGAAATCTCTTTGCGTAAGGGACAAAGCCAAAGACCTTTATTGGATACCCGTGGTCTTCGGGCCCTCAGACGACACTGCATCACTCATCGGCATGATTGTGTCAATGACATTACTAAATCGGTCCAGGAATACTTCCAGAAACCACTGTTGGTAAACACAATCCGCCGTGCCATCTGCAGATGCCAACTAAAGCTCTATCATGCAAAAAGGAAGCCATATGTGAACATGATCCAGAAGCGCCATTGTGTCCTGTGGGCCAAGGCTCATTTAAAATGGACTGTTTCAAAGTGGAAAAGTGTTCTATGGTCAGACGAGTCCAAATTTGACATTCTTGTTGGAAATCATGGATGCTGTGTCCTCCGGGCTAAAGAGAAGGGAGACCTTCCAGCGTGTTATCAGTGTTAAGTTCAAAAGCCAGCATCTCTGATGGTATGGGGGTGCATATGTGCATATGATATGGGCAGCTTGCATGTTTTGGAAGGCACTATGAATGCTGAAAGGTACATAAAGGTTTTAGAGCAACAAATGCTCCCCTCCAGATGATGTCTATTTCAGGGAAGGCCTTGTGTATTTCAGCAGGACAATGCAAAACTCATAACTTCGATGCCCAGACATCTTCACACTGTTTTGAAAAGAAGAGGAGATGCTACACCATGGTAAACATGCCCCTGTCCCAACCATTTTGAGACCTGTAGCAGGCATCAAATTTGAAATGAGCTCATTTTGTGCATACAATTGTAAAATTTCTCAGTTTAAACATTTGTTATGTTATCTATGTTCTATTGTGAATAAAATATTGGCTCATGTGATTTGTAAGTCTTTTAGTTTTCATTTTACTCAAATTAAAAAAATGTCCCAACATTTACGGAACTCGGGTTGTATTATATATTATTAATAATATAATATGAAAGTATTATAATGTTAATATTATTTATTTATTATAATTTTATTTATTATTATAAATTATAATTTATATTTAAAATTATTTATTTATTATAATTTTATTTATTTTTTTGTCATTTATTTAATATANTAGCATGAATTTTTTATAATATTTAAATCAATGAGTGAAGTACATTTCTGAATAATTAATATGTAGTACAAAGTACTAGCATCACATCACAAGCATCACTTTTAATTGAATATATAGGCAGCATATTTCTCTACTCTTTTTTTTTTTTTTGC
This sequence comes from Anabarilius grahami, assembly GCA_003731715.1. NCBI lineage: Eukaryota > Metazoa > Chordata > Actinopteri > Cypriniformes > Xenocyprididae > Anabarilius > Anabarilius grahami. Next base: position 1,456,657 of record RJVU01072388.1, read on the forward strand.
TTGTTTGTTCTAAACAGCAGTGCTTTTTTTTTCCTTTTTTTTCTCTAATTTCTGATTTAAATTTTTGATTCTTGAAACCAGAGGTGTTCTCTTTGTTAATCTGTAATATGCCAAAGGTTAACTTTAAAACAAATTGTAATTAAATGCCAGTGAAATGACAACTTTAAGATAAAGTCTTGGAAAAAGTCTAGTTTGCTCAGCATATTGTAAAGCCATATTTTATCAGACTCAAGGGCTTGAGGCACTCTCTCCATCAGATTGACTATCTGCAACATAGTCACACAAGCCAACATAGTTATTCTTGCATCCATCCACCTGTCATCTATACTTCTCCCTCTCTCTAAACCCCTCAACCCCCCAATCCTATGTCACTTTCTCCATGTATTGTAGTACAAGAGATGTTCTCTTTTCAGGCCTGGTTTCTTAGGCAACCTCATTGCTGCATGTAATGAGATGGATAGAAGCAAAGGGAGAGAAAGATGTGGACACACACAGATACCGACAGAGACAGAACAGGACGCTGACCAAGACGGTCACTGACCACAAAACTCCTGTATGGATTTATCAACAACATTTGAAGTTCATGAGTGACAAAACTGGACAACTAAAGGTAAGTTGGAAAAGAATCACAGTGTCATGGGATTTTCAGTAAATTAAACATTATAGTAATTTAACTGGATGTACTTATTTTGATTGGTTTAGCATGACTGGGGAGAAAAAGTGTCAGAATAAGGATTACAATTTGATGGATTTTAGAGATAAAACTCTTCATATAGTTTTTTAAATATAATATAACATAATATAATATAAAGCTTCTCTGGTAATATCAGTGAAGCTTCTGATGTCTATGCAGCTCTACAGTGTGTTGTTTTTTATTTTTTAATTTTTTTATACAAGTTCATGATTTATATGTATGATTTACTCTCTGTTTCAGAAGACTTTTGGTGTCATCCTGTTGTCTGTGTATCAGCTGGATTGAGTTGGATTTATGTGGCCCTTCTCCAGTGTCTCCTGTACTTTACAACCTGGCAGTCAGAGACTGATTGTCCAAACGCAATTCTTGCATCTTCCTGATTATTGTGCAGGAGTTGTGAATGGACATCATGCCTCTGGCTAGCCGCCCTCATCAATCTGGAATACATGTCCTAAGAGGGGAAAAAAGACATGTTGAAGGAAGGGCATCACTGTAACATCCTACTGTGTGAAAGAGCCTTTTTGGAATTTCAGAATTGGGAACCAATCCTAAAAGATCCATATGGGATTAAATAATATCCTTCTGGAAAAACTCAAATCCCTATTTTATATTTAGATTCTGATTTTTGCAGTCTAGCTGGATATTGTGTAATTTGTATTGGAGTCATGTCTCACGTTTCCATCAGGATCCTGATTATAAATTATAGAAATTCCAATAAGAATCACATTCACATTTTATTTTTATTTATTTATAACTAAAAATAGAAAATGTATGAAAGATCTGTTAACAGTGAGAAACAGTGAAGTTAATTATGTTGGGGTGATCTTCTCTAGAAAGGGATAAGGACAGTTTGTGAAGAGGAAAAAAGAAGAGGAAAATAGAAGAGGAAAGTATTATTTAAAAATGTAAAAGACCCAGTCAAAGCACAACAGGCCCACTGGTTTGTGGGGACTCTCTATGGTTTTTATACTTTACAAGCTGTATATTCTATCCTCTTACAATAACCCTACCCCTAAGCATCAGAAAAATTTCTGCATTTTTACATAAAAAACAAAAAAAAATCATTCTGTATGATTTTTAAGCTTGTTTTCTCATTGGGACCTCAATTTAGGTCCACGGTGACACGAGTCCCCATGAGTCTGTGTGTATTCAGGTTAAAGTCCCCACCGGGATGGAAAAATAAGCACAGAGAGAGAGAGAGAGAGAGAATGTGTGAGTTTTTTATGTTTTGTTTCATGCTCACCACTGTATTTATATGATCAAACATTATTACAATTTAAAATAAATTTGATGAATTAGAAAGTTCAAAAGAACAGCATTGATTTGAATCATCAGAAATCTTTACATTAACTTTTGATCAATTTAATGCATCTTTGCGGAGTAAAAATATTAATTTATTTAAAAAAAGAAGAAGAAGAAGAAAAAGAAAATATTACCAACCCCAAACTTTTGGACAGTTGTTGAGGAAGTTAAGGAAAGGCACTGTCTTCTATATTCTATCTTCTATCTATCTTCTAATTCATGCTGTATGAATTAGCAATGACTGTATTTAATAGCCATTTAATCAACATGATTGTTTTTCAAACTTTACTGGCTTCTACATTTGAGCAAGACCTGATGATCATGTTATCCAGCAAAATTTGATCCAAAGAGCAACCTGTGCTTCAAAGGAAGCTAGAACATTTGACCTTTTGTTCAAATTAGTTGCAAATGTAATGTTATGCTCAGTCCATTTTTGTAATAATAATAATCATAATCATAATAAATCTTCATTTTATGACATTTGTATATTTTTTTAATTAAACAAATCATAACCCATTCTCTGGAAATAAACTGGAATTAATTTCTTTGAAATCACAATTTTCATAGAATGATTCAACAAAATCCAATGAAATACCATAGATAATATGAACTCTGTACTACATTTTCAAAATTACCACTAATCCAAATAAAATTGAGCCAAAGCACATAAAATCATTGATTTTTCTTTGGACAAGGAACATTAACCTTTCTATAATGTTTGGGGTCAAATTGACCCCAAAGCAAATATGATATCTCTGAAAAATACCCCACAATCAATGATGTCTGAGGTCATTTTGACCCCAACCTTTTTTATTTATTTTTTTTGTGGAAAAAAGATAAAACTTTATACGCAGAATATTTTTTTCTATTCTGTTTTACATTTTCCTGATGAATCTGAATTATTATATTGCCAACATAAGTAAATAGGTCTATCATTTATTCATTATTGGCCAAACTTGAGTTTCATATAGCTTCATTTATCTACTATTTCATATAATAATGTGTTTACAACCTTTACAACCAAGTCTTTTATGGGGAATTTCCATAGATATAGTGATTTTTATACTGTACAAATTGTATATTCTATCCCCTAACCCAACCCCTACTCCTAAACTAAGCCCTCACAAAGAACTTTCTGCATTTTTACATTTTCAAAAAAACATAATTTAGTATGATTTCCCTAATGGGTACCACATACATTTCTATAGGCAAAGAATGTCAGTAAATGTCCCCCACGTGGATAGTAAAACCTGATTTTTTATTTTTTTTTTCCCTTGGGTGGACATTTGACTGTCATTCTCTGTCTAAAGAAAAACCACAAGGTACACTGTGAGTGAGGTGTTAGGATAGTGTTTGGATGATGTGAGTGATTACAAATCTCAGAAACTGAGGACAATGTTTTCAATGATCCTGACGATGAAGGATCATCCTTTGATTAGAGTGACTCTTGAGAGCATTATTTAAGATATTATAAATATCCAGCAAATTTTGTAGGTGTAATATGTGCTTTTTCTAAGTAAATTAAGCAATTAAATGTACAAATAACATAAAAAAAAATACTAATAATAATAAATTAATAAAAAAATTAATAAATAAAAGTTATGTTTTGTCCTAATGTTTTATTTAAAATATTGGGTATAACGTGTGTGTAAATAAAAACAAATCATACAATTATTACAAATTTTTTCAATTTGAGTAATGTATCATATATTAAAACATTTGGGGTCAATTTGTCCCCACAAATTAAAAACATAGCTGAAATTTGCACATAAGAGGAGGGTGTGTGTATCCACTGACAGCCCAGAACCTGGTTGTGCAATTTCAGAGACTTATAACCCCTGTTAATCCCCATAATAACATTCACTCAGTTGCTCTTGTGACAAAATTTGCATAGCAGAGCTGATAGACCAAAATCTGCTTGGTATCCTCACACAGGACTTACACACTCACCATGGAGGTGTACATGCGTCCTCTTCTCTATCTGCTGTTGTGCATGAGTTTTGCTGTTCTGGGACATAACAATAAAAGGTAAGCATTACAGTATACAAATCATTGTTTATTATTATTATTATTATTATTATAGTAGTAGTAGTAGTTGTAGTATTCCTTTCTAGCTGATGACAGGCTGTGTGGCTTAAGAATAAAAATATTATATATGTAACCGAGGGATACCCAGATAGCAAAATTTGTCTGGTCCACTTCTGGTCCACATCCATGGTTCAATTCCTCGGCCCAAAACTGGTCCATACTCTGAAAACCCGAAAAAAACAATTTCCTCTGGCCCAGACCCTGTAAAAAGACTTATTTATTGATGTGGCCCAGATCTGGCCAGCACACTGAAAACTGACTTAAATTGTTTTATGTGGCCCAGGTCTGGCCCAGGCACTGTATAAGACAGATCTGGCTGAGATTCGGCTTGGTCCTCGGGCCAGATGTGGTCAAGAAACTGCTAAATGTAATTCAATTAAGCAGTGAAACACATTCAACCATTTAAAAAGATTAAGGCATTTTTTTATAAAATTAACAAATACACTATAAACATTTATTAACAACAAACATTTTAAACCACTAAATATTAAGTTAATTATTTACTGTGTATTATTAAATGGAAAAACAACATCCTTTTTCACACATACAAACTCTCTTTAACAATAATTTCCAAATTTCAAATTGTCACCTTCACATAGTGCTTTATACATTACAGTGTTTTTTACATATACATTTCAGTGTTGTTTCAGTTCAGTTCAGTGAGTTCAATTCAGCTATAAATCAGTTCGTAAATCAGAAAATAGTAACGTCATATAACGTTAGTAGCAGTACAACATCTAATGCTATGAAGAAATATACTTAAAGCGGCCTGTATTATCATTACCTGATATCTCACCTGTTACATTACCATTACATATGCAGTTTTTTGATTACAGTTTTTTTAATTGCTTTGGTGAAATTTTCACAAGCAATTGGTAAGTTTTCAAAACTCTTAGTACTAATATCACATCAGATCATCAAAAGTGCACTTTTTTTCAAACATTTCAGCATATTTTCAATTGTGTTAGTACAATACACAAAATCACAAAATATCATTTTCACTACACAAAATAAGTGCTTCATCTATATAAATGTTTAATTCACAGTAACTGCCTTTCATATGATCAAACTTTTGATTTGCATCTCTTTTCGTTCAGTTTAATACATTTGTCTATTATTTAATCCACATGATCTTAATGGTTAATCATTTAATCATTTGGTACATCTCTAGATTTCTATAGATACAGATTGTATAGTTTCTACTTTGTTTGCAATTTCTGATACGGATAATCCAATGTAATGAATTTTTATTTTACATTATAAGTGTTTTATCTTAGATTATAACCACTATGTTCAAAGTGTGTGTGTGTGTGTGGTCATGGTATTCCTACATTATGGGGACCAAATGTCCCCACCAGTATAGTAATAGCAGTAAATTCTGACCTTGTGGAGACATTTTATTGGTCCCCATAAGGAAACAAGCTTATAAATCATACAGAATGATCTTTTTTGAAAATCTAAAATATCAGAAAGTTTTCTATGATGGGTAGGTTTAGGGGTAGGGGATAGAATATATTGTGTGTGCAGACAAAAAAAAAAAAAATCATTGTGTCTATGGAATGTCTCTATAAAACATGGAAACCCAACATCGAGACAAACAGTGAGAACATTTACTGTATTGGCAGCAAACTCTCTCCTCGCACAAAACCTCATGGCCATTATTCACACCTTTTGAAAACACACTGAATAGATACTATTACAAACCTTATGGATTTTATGCCAATTATGTAATTTAAGTAATGTAAGTGTATTTTCTAATGTGGCATCTGTAGCCTGTGTAACTGTAATTATTTCAGCAACAAGTGTGATTTAAAACATGTATCATGCATTGTCTTGCTGTGTTACAAGTATGATCAGTTTGGATTTTTGTACTAAGAGTTTTGAAAATGTACACCTTACATGTGAAAATAGTATCAAAGCAAATAAAAAAAACTGTAAATCGTGCTACTTAACTGCCACAGCAGAAATTTCTCCCTCCGCTTTTCACGGCCAATACCCTGTGGGGGAAAATTGGCTTCCAAAGCATTCTCTTCTATTTGCAACAACTCCACTGCAGTCTATTGCATCAACAGGTCAAGTTCCTCTGAACTAATGCCATTCCTCAGATGGCTGGTCATCCTCTAGCGATTAGTTTATAAATAAAGCAGAACGTATAGCAGAATTTAAAAATCAATCACCCAAATTCTGCTGTAGTAAGGAGGTTAGTTGATACGGGAAGAAGGAGGCGGGAACCGGCGAACATTAAACACAACTTTAATATAATTATGAAATAAACAAACAACAAAACAAAAGTAAAATGCCAGCAGTCCCTCACTCCATCAGTTAATGAGCAGCCATTCAATTTTCATTATTAATTTACCCATACCCCTCTAAACTTAACTAGTCCGTTTCTTTATTTTTAGCCCACAGAAGTTTAAAAAAAAAATTATTTCCTGCTGATCCCCTCTTCGTCAACAACAATACTCCCAACCCTTTTGAAACATTGTTCCAAAACACTTTCCTTTAGTTCAAACCCGTCACACATGCACAAGATTACAGTGGCCAAGAGAGCTCAATGCACTGCAAATGAAGAAAACACATGCAAATAGAAAAAACACCAGCAAATTTAAAAAAAATCTTTTGAAAAATCAGTTTGACAACACATGCGCTGCAAAAGCTTACAACACTTGCAAATACAGAAACTTGCTGCAAAAGTTCACATGCAAATACTGAAACGCGCTGCAAAAGTTCACAACACATGCAAATACAGAAACGTGCTGCAAAAGTTCACAACACATGCGAATACAGAAACACGCTACAACAGTTCACGACACAAGCAGTGGTGTAGTCGGGGCCATACGCATGTATACTTACTTTTTGCCCAGGGCTGTTTGCATATTACAACTTCAAAGGATCAGTATTTGCGTATACCCACTTGTATTTTTGGGGGGAACAAGACACTGCGTTTGACACACTTTGGGGAACGCCTCCTCGTGAACCGGTGTCTAAAACAATTATCAAATAACGCCAATCCTATTGGCCGGTGACAGCCTATGACGTCATAACTGGCGCGACACAGAAGTATATAAGGAGCACCTAGAGAAGCAGTCAGTACCTTATTGTCTAAAGGGACTGTTCAACAGGCAGCCCCGATTCATGGCAGGAAATGCAGTGTCTCATTCCCTGTTCTCAGGGAACCATGGTTACATACGTAACAATGACCTAGTCTTGGCCAACCACCTGTCTGATCACAGAGTCTCAGTTCACATCTTCAGAGAAGATATCCAGTAAGAGTGACTGCAAGAAGGCACTAATCAACTCAGAACAGATCGCAGAGACGGGCAGCCTGGAGAGCGGGACTCAGCTTAACGCTTTTTACCCTTACAAGTGAGGGGAGTGAACTCTGCTCAATCCTAGGATCTACTCAGCGCTTGTTTATCTATGCACTGAGGAGGCTGTTCACTCTAAAGGGAACCAAACAAGGGGAGTACAACCAGCCTAAAGGCTGGTCTTCCACAGGGAGGCCTTATATAGGCCTTCAACCACTGACCAGACTTAGGGAGCTAAGTGCTATAAAGGACAACCCTCCAGCCGAGGGGAGTACTGAGCTCAACCTAACAGGTAGATCATACTGTAGGCACAAAATCATGGAGGCTCCCAGAGAGCCTGCAACATGAGCTAATTCTACCCAATGTAGAAAAATCACCACAGCCTTGCAAAGGCCAGCCATGTGAAACTACATGCCTAATCTGCTGAGAGATACCCAGATGTGGGGAATTCGCTTACAGGGTGGCCTGTGAAGGCCACAAGCCTAAAAGCAACTCAATTGCTGACAATGCAAGAGCCCACAAAACATGGGAACTCTTTCTGATTGAAACCGAGTTTAACTGGCAGAAAAGACTGTAGAGTGCCCACTTATCAGTCTACCTCAACACATTCCAACAAGCAGTGTACTCAGTAAAAACACTTTTTATTCTTTAAGCAAGAGGAGTACAAACTTACGCCATCATGCTCTGAAGGAGGTCCAAATGGGACCTGCGACTTCAGAATGACACGGGCGTCAGCTAGTGGCAGTGCCTAAACTCTAAGGGAACCATATATGAGAACCAAACTATCCAGTGAGGTCAACAAATTTAACTCAGCCTGAGCTTAAATTCATCCACATATTCCAACAGGCAATGTACTCAGTAAAATCACCTTATACCCTTAAAGCAAGGGGAGTACAAAGAATATTAAGTCACCATACTCTGAGGGAGGCCCAAAAACAGGCCTACTACCTCAAATGATCACAGGCATAAACCTGTGGCAGTGCTAGTCTCCAAGTGAACAAACTCTATACTACACATCTACCAACAAGCCTTGTAATATAACAAGCTATTGTGCTCTGAAGGAGGCCCAAACAAAGCCTTCTACTTCCAACAACACAAATGTCAGCTTGTGGCAGTTGTACAAACCTACATGTGAACCAAACTAACTAGTGAGGTTCAAAATAAATAAACTCAACCTGAGCTTTATACATTCCAACAGACAGTATACTCAGTAAAAACACTTTTTACCCTTAAAGCAAGGGTAGTAGAACTAGTCACCATAATATGAAGGAGGGGGAGATTCACAAAGAATGGACTGCAGCTGGAGTCAGTGCTTCAAGAACCACTACGCACAGACGTATGCAAGACATGGGTTTCAGCTGTCGCATTCCTTGTGTCAAGCCACTCTTGAACAACAGACAGCGTCAGAAGCGTCTCACCTGGGCTAAAGACAAAAAGGACAGGACTGCTGCTGAGTGGTCCAAAGTTATGTTCTCTGATGAAAGTAAATTTTGCATTTCCTTTGGAAATCAGGGTCCCAGAATCTGGAGGAAGAGAGGAGAGGCACACAATCCACGTTGCTTGAGGTCCAGAGTAAAGTTTCCACAGTCAGTGATGGTTTTGGGTGCCATGTCATCTACTGGTGTTGGTCCACTGTGTTTTCTGAGGTCCAAGGTCAACGCAGCCGTATACCAGGACGTTTTAGAGCACTTCATGCTTCCTGCTGCTAACCAACTTTATGGAGATGCAGATTTCATTTTCCAACAGGACTTGGCAACTGCACACAGTTCCAAAGCTACCAGTACCTGGTTTAAGGACCATGGTATCCCTGTTCTTAATTGGCCAGCAAACTCGCCTGACCTTAACCCCATAGGAAATCTACCCATGGTATTGTGAAGAGGAAGATACGATATGCCAGACCCAACAATGCAGAAGAGCTGAAGGCCACTATCAGAGCAACCTGGGCTCTCATAACACCTGAGCAGTGCCACAGACTGATCGACTCCATGCCACGCCGCATTGCTGCAGTAATTCAGGCAAAAGGAGCCCCAACTAAGTATTGAGTGCTGTACATGCTCATACTTTTCATGTTCATACTTTTCAGTTGGCCAAGATTTCTAAAAATCCTTTCTTTGTATTGGTTTTAAGTAATATTCTAATTTTCTGAGATACTGAATTTGGGATTTTCCTTAGTTGTCAGTTATAATCATCAAAATTAAAAGAAATAAACATTTGAAATATATCAGTCTGTGTGTAATGAATCAATATAATATACAAGTTTCACTTTTTGAATGGAATTAGTGAAATAAATCAAATTTTTGATGATATTCTAATTATATGACCAGCACCTGTAGTGTAGGGCAGGAATCAGAACTAACAGTACTAAAGCAACCCTGAGAAACAGGGGTTAGTGCAGTTCATCCTACCCTGAACAACACAGGGTGGGTCCTTCTCACCAAAACAGAAACATCTGTACTGAACCCTAAGGAACAGGAGCTTTTATGAAAAAAGCTACAACCGTTTCACTCAAGCCTGAACATAGTTCAAGGGGCTCACTGGAAAAGACTGAAGTCAGAGTACCAGCTAAATAGTTCTGAGGAAATGGGGCCACAGCAATAATATTAGAGAAGGGGCCTATCCACCTGAGACAACAGCACCAGGGAGACTTGGCAATAGTCTGCTACCCTAGCTGTTATCTGATCTTGCACCTACACCGTAAGGGAAAGGGGATAACGAGCCTTGGCCTGACAACTCTGATAAGAGGAGACCAGAACTAGAAAACTATACTCACCTGACAGGGGTAGTATAAAAAGGGTTAAATGCTTTAGCATATCACGTAAACCCTAGTTCTAGCCTAGGCCAGCTATACCTGTGGGCCTACAAGGCCACACATAAGCATAGATCTGCCTGGGGCTAAGAAACAGCAGCCTCTAACACAGACTCTCAAATAGAGAGGAGGCAACTCTGATAATCTCTCTGTAAATCAAGAGCTCAGAGGACCGATGCTCAACCCACTAATCTAATCATGGGCCCAGCCCTCAGCCTGATTGTAAGATGCGCCTGGATATAAAAAGCATTAATCAGGAGATGGAGGAAGAAAGGAGAGGGTAGATGTAAATACCTTCATAGAGAGGAAATTGATCACCGATGCTGCTGGCGTCTATATTCGATTACCTCCCTTAGATCCCTCTTTTTCATGGAGTCCCGCCTTCTCTGGGACCTGCTCCTAGGAGGAGGAGGTGCCCGAGAGGCAACACTGGACTTTTGGCCCTGTCTCCGATCCTCAAATCGGGATGGGCCAGGACCTCCTGTCTGTCTGGGCCCAGATTCGGATCTCAGCGGTATGCACGTCTTAAACTGGCGCATCGAGGAGAAAGTATTTTTCTTTGTCCCCGATGTCAGCCATGTTCAACCACAGATGCCTCTCTGTGGCCACCATTGCTGCCATCGACCTTCCCACCTATGCAGCAGACTGTTTGGTCAGATCTGTGGTGCGGCGCAGCTCTTCTGCCGCCTCAGGGTACAGACCCTGCCCCCTGACCAAATCTTTCAGCAAATCAGCCTGGTAAACCTGTAACACTGCCATCGTGTGTAAGACAACACTAGCCTGACCCTCTGCCGGTTATTCCCTGCCATTCAAGCGAGATGTCATCTTAAGGGGCTTTGAAGGCAGGACCGGAGCTTTCAGTGTCAGTGCCTGCCCTGTGACGAGATAGTTGGCAAACGTCTCGTCAATAGGGGGCATCGACGCATACCCGTGATTGCTCACTCCCTCAACATTAGTGAAATTAGCTCGCTGATGTCGATAAATACGAGCCACAAGCACTGTCCATGCATGCTCTTCCCCCAGACAGAAAACACACAGATTGTATGTGTTATCAGGTCTCAAAAACCTGGGACACGGATCCACACACTTTCTGAAACATTTGTAAGACATATTCTCTTACTGTATTTGATGAATCGCAATCAAAATAAACAGTCCCTGAAGATGAAAAGATACTGACTCCTTCTCTAGGCGCTACTTATATACTTTCAGGTCACGCCAGTTATGACGTCATAGGCTGTCGCTGGCCAATAGGTTTGGCATTATTTGATAATTGTTTCAGACACCGGTTCATGAGGGGGCTTTCCCCAAAGTGTGTCAAATGCAGTGTTGAGTTCCCTTTCGAAAGGCTGCTCAGTGTTTTAAGCGGTGCACTGAATGCAGATCTCTCACTGCAGCGGACACGGCATGAGAAATATGGTGGTGAGCGAACAAGACTATTAATTAATTATATAGCCTACATCATGCGTTCAGAGCTTTTGTAAGTGCAAAGTTCCCATACAAACTGAAAAGACTAATTATCAGCGCAATATGATGGAAGCCCGGTGTATTTAACACTCTGAGGTCTGATGGTCACGCCGGCGATACCATCGCGGTTTTTTTCTTACCAGTGTGAAAGAGACTCAAAATACTCCATCAATGTTGCACATATAATTAAGAGTTATACACCATTTTAATCTGTGGAATCTCTTCTTTAATTTGTGTACACTCAGAGTAAAAACAAAATGTTGTGCTTTTTGTAAAATAAAGAAAACTAACATGATGCGTGATCTCTCGTCTCCCTCTGAACGAACTCCAATCTGATAGTTCTCAGAAAATGAACTGTAACTTAGTGAATTCTAATGACAAAAAAATTACACTTATGTCAAAAGAAACGTTGAGATGTCAGCTTTTAAATCGTGTAAGTCATGTAAGTTTGTGGGGCAGTCGTGGCCTAATGGATAGAGAGTCGGACTTGTAACCCAAAGGTCATGGGTTCGAGTCTCAGGTCCGGCAGGGATTGTCGGTGAGGCGAGTGAATGTCCAGCGCTCTCCCCACCCTCAATACCATGACTGAGGTGAGACCCTTGAGCAAGGCACCGTACCCCCAACTGCTCCCCGGGCGCCGCAGCAATGGCTGCCCACTGCTCCGGGTGTGTGTTCACGGTGTGTGTGTTCACTGCTGTGTGTGTGGGCACTTGGATGGGTTAAATGCAGAGCACAAATTCCGAGTATGGGTCACCATACTTGGCCACATGTCACTTCACTAAGTCAAATCGAAAACAAACCTTCTGTGTTTATGTAATCTGTATGAGAAGAGAGCCATGTCAGAAGTCCGTGATTCAGCTCATTATCCACTAATGTGGCCACGCCCACGGAGGGAGCGCTATTCAGAGGCAAATTCAGTCAATACATGCAGACATCGTTTCTCAATCGTGTATTTATTATCTTAAAGTGTTTATCTGGAAGTTAAAGCCATGGTGAGCTCTAGAAGACATACAGTTAGTTCCTGGTTCTCTTCTTCTTTATATGGATTTGTGGACTAAAGGTGTACAGAGCGCCCTCCGGCTGCAAGTATGAATTAAAAACACCATTCCTGAAATGTCCTCTTCTTCTTTAGAATAATTTGTGGACTAAAGGTGTACAGAGCGCCCTCCGGCTGCAAGTATGAATTGAAAACACAGTATCCAGCACTCATAGTGATAAGAATAAATATAGAATAAATATTACTCCTCTGTATAGAAATTTGACATAAACATATAAGAATCATCAATATTTCTCCAAATGTGCATGCTTTTAAGCTAAAAGCCTATATGAAATGCCATAGAGGTAACATAATTGTTCAGACACTTTGCATCACAGAAATACATTATATTTTAAAGAATATAATAGAATACCATTATTTTAAATTGAGCTGAGACATGATTACAGAGGGTTTTTTCACAGCCTACCTGACTGAAAGAGCTCATTAATATGCAAGTCATTTCAGCTCATTACTATTCAAATCTTTTGTCTTCTCAGGTGAGAACGATCCATTTTTCACGATCATTCATGCCTCCATGCATACTGTGTTCCTTGGCAAAAAGTGTCTTACAAAAACTGAATCAATATATTGTTTTATATGAAGGAGTAGGCAGCATAATTTTTACATAATTCTGAAGCAAAAACTCTAGTCTACAACCTCCAATACCCAGAAGCCTTATGAACAAAGATTTAATATACTTTTTTTGGCCTTATTTCAGTGACTTAAGTTTTTTGTTTTTTCAATAACCACGCATAAATATTATTCCTTCAAAAATACAAACATGTACATACATGTTCCTCACATATTATGGTAGCCTAGTTTGTGCTGAATACAGTGTAATGACACTTGTGCCATTTATATGTTTATGAACAACTGAAAAAAGCACAAATGTCAGGGCATGTCAAAACTTCTCCAGGGCCCCAAAAATCCTTAGACCCCAGAGCAGTGTTAATTTCGTTGACTAAATATTTTCGTCATTATTTTCGTCACGAATATATTTTTGCTGACGGAAACGAAACGAAAACTAAAAAAGAAGTCACTGATGAAGACTAAAACTATGACTAAATTGATTGACATTATCGTCAACGAATAAAGGACGAGACGAAAATAGACTGTGACGAAAATCCAATCAGCAGACGGGAGAGATGCGAGGAATGAACAAAAACGGAAAACGGAACAGGCGAGACTGCATGAGAAGAGAACCAATCAGAGCCTGACTTATTGAGACGTGAAGCGAAGGTATTCAGTCTTTGGGTGCTTCTCAATATCCCTCCTCATTTCCTCGCTCCTCTGTCCTCCATCCTATGACCCGGAAACCGATCGAGCTCAGCCATCTTGAAGGACATCTCAATTCTCTAATTGCACCGCGAGGAGGCGAGGATCGAGGAGTGAGGAGGCTTCCTGAGGAGTCTTGAGCGAGGATACACAGGTGCATCCTTTGCGGAAGTCTTTCTCGTTGAGAAACCTGACGCACGTATAAATTCTCCTCCCCCTTCATATCTGTCACAATAATTTAAATGCATGCTTTACTTTTACAGTTTAAATAAACTTTATATCTCATATATTTCAATGGGGCATCTTGCTTTATTAAAATGTATTATAATTTTTTTAAATAACCAAACTTTATCAACATGTGGGTAGATCCCTCGAGTGCAGCTGATGACGCTTTGAAGTGACGTTAAAGGGAGCGAGGATATCATTTCACTTGATTCATTCCTACTCTTTACTGTATTTAATGTATAATTTTTATTCATTTGTATGATGCCCTCTTATTTCCTTTTCTGTTATGGTCCTTTACGGCTTTAAACTATGGTATTGTTACTTTTACTATGTTTTTTTTTTGTTCTTTTTTTTTTTTTGTTCTTTTTAGTTTTTTCTGTATATTCTGTTGGTATTATTTTTAATTGTTGTTATATATGGAGTTGTTTGTTCCATAGTGTAAACTAAGAGTTCAAATAAAGCATTTAAAAAAAAAAAAAAAAACTTGATTCATTCCTCCGTCCTCGCATCTTTTCCTTGCGTCCTTCCCTCGCATCCTGAAGGGGTGGAGCTAAGACGCGAGGAAAGGAAGCGAGGAAAGGAAACGAGGATGCACAAATAAGAATTGAGAAGCACCCTTTGACTGAGCTCGCCCAAAGACTATAGAATAACACAAGACGTGTCACTCGTATTGTTTTGAATGGGAGAAAGTGTAATGCGCAATATGGCGGAATAAGTCCCGCCTTCTAAATAAGAGCCAATCGCCGACTGGTAAAGTCATCGCGTCACTGCAACGGCCGTTAGATGTTGCTGCATAAAAGCTTTTGAATTGAAATAAAGACACAGTTGTGTTGAAATAAAGTTGAATTTGTGTTTTATATATTTTGGTTAAGTTTGTTTCCTATACCAGCGGTAAAAAATTGTCTAGTAAATCTGTTATTGATTTTAGTCTTATTTTAGTCGACTAAAATACCAAGCAATTTTAGTCGACTAAAATAAGACTAAAATTAAAACAAATCAGATGACTAAAACTTGACTAAAACTAAAAAGAATTATAGTCAAAAGACTAAGACTAAAACTAAATTAAAATTTCTTGTCAAAATTAACACTGCCCCAGAGGGTTAAAGGGTCATGAAAACCCCCTGTTTTAGCCTGGTCGTTCACACCTCTGAGCTGGAAAAGCTCTGTAAAAATGGGTGTGTAAAGCTCTGAAAAAATGGGAGTGTAGAGGGAGTGTAGAGGGGGGGAAGAGGGGAGAGAACAACCAATGAAACAGAGACATACAACACACTCATTATACAGAATAATGAATATTAATATATGAGCACAGAGAAAATGACAACAAACACCTAAGCACAAGGGAAAAATGAGCAAGAATATTTAAAAGGGCTAATAATACTTTCATTACGTTTACGAGCACTACAACCTCATGATAAACGACACATAGTTTAACATAGAAAGAATAAAAACATAGTTTAATTTTGTCCATTCTCTAAGTCTTTTGTTCATCAGAATAATTGTGTCATCGCGTTCAGATACACGTATCAGTGTCCAGTTTGCACATATATTTCATTTGAAGAAGACTTGATGAAATATGTGTGCATACACTGTGCTGGTTCATGTTTGGTGCAGGAGAATGTGTGAAATACGTCTATTAAATCTTTAATCACGGATACTTTTCTCTATAATCCACGTGGCTAGTATTGTTAAACTCGCAGAGCTCCGCGCTGAAACAGATCATATGCCTGCTCCATGTGCATGCATATCATAACAATCGTATTTTTCATGTGTTCGTATTCAAACTTCAGTTCTGACCGTATCGCGGGAAAAATACAAACAACACTCATGTGCTGCTGTGCTGAGGGAAACATACACACGGCTTGCGTGTCCGAACGCAGAGGTGAATGAACAGCACTTTTGTGACATTTGAATTCACTGCTGTAATGCGATCTCATGCGAAGATATTTTCCAGTTGTGCAGGTAGATTACAGCAAAACAATCCACATGCACCCAAACTTTTGCTCTGGTCGCATCGTAGGGAAACACATTTTTGTTGTAGCACTGAGGAAACAAACACAACAACAGAGACAGAGGCGAGAGAAGTGATACTTCCTCATGCATAATACCACAATTATAATCTTATGCATACTACAGCGCAGTGATTGGATTGAATGTGCTTTTTCTCATGAATAAATGCAGAAACGGTTGACATCAGCATGTTCGACCAGCCCATACTTGGAGCCAACCAGCACTCCGGATCTTTTCGGTAGTACAAGATGACATCAGATTTTGTGATGTTGCTCCGACTTTGCTTTTCAAACCGGAAGACATAAATCGCTCTAAAAAAATGCAGAAATAACTAATTTCAAATTATAAATAAAATTAATGAGTACCTTTAGTGTTTTCAATGATGTGCAGCCTATACATATCTGTTCACAGCTTTAATGCATTAGTGGCGTGCAAATCACCCTATAGCTATAGGCCTACTCTGAATCTTATCACGTTTCAACAGTGTGATAAGATTTCCACGAGCCATCCCTATCATGACACTGATGATAAAATACAATCCATTTAAACACTTAAAAAGTTTGTTCTCAGTTTTTCCCGCCATTAGTTTGTTCCCATAGTTACCCTCATTTGAGTTCATTAGTTCCAGGTGTGTCTTGTTAATTAGTCTTGTTTGCCCCTTTGTTTGACTTGTACAAACCCGATTCCAAAAAAGTTGGGACACTGTACAAATTGTGAATAAAAATATTCATAAAATTATATTTTATTCACAATAGAGTATAGATAACATATTAAATGTTGAAAGTGAGACATTTTGAAATGTCATGCCAAATATTGGCTCATTTTGGATTTCATGAGAGCTACACATTCCAAAAAAGTTGTGACAGGTAGCAATAAGAGGCCGGAAAAGTTAAATGTACATATAAGGAACAGCTGGAGGACCAATTTGCAACTTATTAGGTCAATTGGCAACATGATTGTGTATAAAAAGAGCCTCTCAGAGTGGCAGTGTCTCTCAGAAGTCAAGATGGGCAGAGGATCACTAATTCCCCCAATGCTGCGGCGAACAATAGTGGAGCAATATCAGAAAGGAGTTTCTCAGAGAAAAATTGCAAAGAGTTGGAAGTTATCATCATCTACAGTGCATAATATCATCCAAAGATCCAAAGATTCAGAGAATCTGGAACAATCTCTGTGCGTAAGGGTCAAGGCCGGAAATATATACTGGATGCCTGTGATCTTCGGGCCCTTAGACGGCACTGCATCACATACAGGAATGCTACTGTAATGGAAATCACAACATGGGCTCAGGAATACTTCCAGAAAACATTGTCGGTGAACACAATCCACCGTGCCATTCGCTGTTGCCGGCTAAAACTCTATAGGTCAAAAAAGAAGCCATATCTAAACATGATCCAGAAGCGCAGGCGTTTTCTCTGGGCCAAGGCTCATTTAAAATGGACTGTGGCAAAGTGGAAAACTGTTCTGTGGTCAGACGAATCAAAATTTGAAGTTCTTTTTGGAAAACTGGGAAGCCATGTCATCCCGACTAAAGAGGACAAGGACAACCCAAGTTGTTATCAGCGCTCAGTTCAGAAGCCTGCATCTCTGATGGTATGGGGTTGCATGAGTGCGTGTGGCATGGGCAGCTTACACATCTGAAAAGGCACTATCAATGCTGAAAGGTATATCCAAGTTCTAGAACAACATATGTTCCCATCCAGACGTCGTCTCTTTCAGGGAAGACCTTGCATTTTCCAACATGACAATGCCAGACCACATACTGCATCAATTACAACATCATGGCTGCGTAGAAGAAGGATCCGGGTACTGAAATGGCCAGCCTGCAGTCCAGATCTTTCACCCATAGAAAACATTTGGTGCATCATAAAGAGGAAGATGCGACAAAGAAGACCTAAGACAGTTGACCAACTAGAAGCCTGTATTAGACAAGAATAGGACAACATTCCTATTCCTAAACTTGAGCAACTTGTCTCCTCAGTCCCCAGACGTTTGCAGACTGTTATAAAAAGAAGAGGGGATGCCATACAGTGGTAAACATGGCCATGTCCCAACTTTTTTGAGATGTGTTGATACCATGAAATTTAAAATCAACTTATTTTTCCCTTAAGATGATACATTTTCTCAGTTTAAACATTTGATATGTCATCTATGTTGTATTCTGAATAAAATATTGAAATTTAAAACTTCCACATCATTGCATTCTGTTTTTATTCACAATTTGTACAGTGTCCCAACTTTTTTGGAATCGGGTTTGTATATATTCCCTGTGTTCTCCGTCAGTCTCTGTCGGTTCTCATCTGTAATTTACGTTTGTGTTGATGGTGTTTCCCTTGTTTCCTGGATTGTTAATTAAAGTCTTCCTTTCGTGAGTGTTTATCTACCATGGCACGTGACAGAAGAACCGACCAAGACTGCACCATCCTGGCAGAGGACTGCCTCTGGGGATCTGTCTATTGCTATCCTCCAGCAAACCCCCTAGTCCTCACTCCAGAGCCTCGTCGCAAGATGGCCGCCACTCCAGAGCCTCGTCGCAAGATGGCCGTCACTCCAGAGCCTCGTCGCAAGATGGCCGCCACTCCAGAGCCTCGTAGCAAGATGGCCGCCACTCCAGCACCTCGTAGCAAGATGGCCGCCATGCCTGAGCTCTCGGTCCAGAGGCGACTCTTTCCTTCGTCCCGAGTTCAGAGGCGACTCCCTCCATCGTCCAGAGTCCCGAGATGGATCTCACCCCTTAGCCCGCTCTAGCCCATGAGCCCGCTCCAGTTTTAGTGTTTACTCCTTTCCCAGAGGACATCATAGTGCCTGTCTTGGCGCTTACATTTGTGTTTGTTTGGGCCACCCACACAATGACTCGAGCCCCAGACCAGCGTCCAGGGATGGCTCCAGCCCCTGACCAGCGTCCAGGGATGGCTCCAGTCCCCGAGTCTGCTCCAGACTCCGCTCCAGTCCCTGAGTCAGCTCTAGACTCCGCTCCAGTCCCCGAGTCAGCTCCAGACTCCGCTCCAGTCCCTAAGCCATCTCCAGCCCACAAGCCCGCTCAGGAGTCCACTCCAGCCCAGAGACCCATAGCTCCTCTCAAGAATTTTTTTTGGGGGCGCCATATACCCGTGGCCTTAGTAGCCGAGCCGGGGGTTCGGGCCGAGGCCACACCGCTATAGCACCTGGAACTGCCCGCGCCACCATGGTCCCTTGAGCTACCTGCACTACATAAGCTGTTAGGTGCACGAGAGATCAAACGCGAGAGAAAATGAAAGTCTTGAGGGTAGAGGAGCGTGGTTTGCATAACTTCGCACATTGGATGAGAAGCACCACGTTTTAAACAAGAATTTTTTTTTTCATAATCCTCTATTATAATGCATTCCAATTGGCCCAAATCATTGCTAATGTAGGCTACATAAAGACTTCATCTTAGTCTGTATTGTACATTTTACATGCTAGTCTGTAATACTTTTTAATATTAGTGCTAATATTGACCTACTATAAATTGGATGCCAGATATATTTTCTTTTAAGCTTAATTTATGACTCTGCATTTTTGTAGAGATAGATAGAGATCACGGTTCTCCCATGATTCTGAAAACAAAACAGACAACCAAACAAAATAATGGGTTCTGACAAAATGTTCTTTTAATGTTATAAATGAGTCTATTAAAAATATTTATTAATTTAAACGAATTATGTAAAATCCTTTGAAATGAATGAATTAAGTCTTGTTTCATTCAGAATTTTTGAATGAATTTCATCATATAGTTTATATTCAGAGGTGTAAAGAGTACCTGAAAACCATACTTGAGTAAAAGTACTGATACCTTACATCAAAAATGACTCCACTACAAGTTACAAACTTGAAAACTCTGGAAACGGATTTGTAAATACAGATCAGTGAAAGAAAAAGGAGAAAACAGTTAGCAAATCATACAGTGTATTAAAAACTATGTCAAACATTTTGCCTGTGATTCTTTTCTTTTTTTTAAGTTTCCAAGACATTTTATTCAGTTTCAATTTATATTTTCATTCATTTCTTGAAAAGTTACTTTCAATATATTTTGGCACAAATCTAATCCCTTAGACGCTCATACCTCGCTATGGCGCTTCCGTGTCACAATACCTGAAGGAGACGGAAAAGGTCAAAACTTGCTGCCAACCTTTGCGCAATTTATAGGGCAAAATAAATACGTATGCCCCACCCCATATACCATCCTTATTATCCACTCGGTCACATATATACAATTTTGCATCCATTTTGCCATATGCTTTAATCGAAATAACTTCCCCTCCCTCTTGCAATACAATAAAAAACAATACAATACAATACAACACAACACTATAATTATTTATAAAGCACATAGAGGTAGACTGTTCCAGAGTTTTGGGCCAGCAATCACAAAGGCATGTGTTTGGCAATAGCAAACCACAATGGTCCAATCAATTCCCAATGGACAAAATCAAGTCCCATCCTAATATTTTTCTTTTATAAGAAGCAGTTTAACTCAGATATACATAAGAAAAGGGAAGAAAAGACTATCACAACTTTCTTTTCATGATGACTTTAATTCAGTTGAATGGCAGCTAAAAATAAAATGTCTTTTTTTTGTCAGATTCCTAATCATTGCTCCGAGTGTCTTTCATGTTGGTGTGAAAGAACCCATAAGGATTCAAGTGGGGGAGGCATTGCTTGGCAAACCTGTGTCCTGTCAGTTAGTAACAAAGAAGCATACTCCCATGTCCACATGGGAGAACAAAACAATCAGCAAAAAAGGACAGTTTGAGGAATTGAAGCTTGAGGTAAAAATAATAAATATTTAAATGAATAGATAGACCTACATTTTCATGTAATTTCAGATCAACACCTGGGGCCGTATTCACAAAACATCTTAAGGCTAAAAGTAGCTCCTAAATCGACGATTTATATAAATAATGGGCATGTCAGTCCTAATTTTAGGAGTTCTAAATTTTTGCTCTAAGAGTATTTCACAAAGCATTTTAGCGCTAAAACTAGCTCCTAAATCTGTGAAATGTTAGGAGTAGTCAAGAGGACTCCCAAGTCACTAAGACCAAATCACATACAGTCCCAATCTGCCCAAAGACACTGTACACCATTGAGGCAATAGCGATAGAGCCTTAGGTGCTGAACTTTTTCTTCATAAATGCAATACATATTTTGATTTATAGATTTGAATCTACGATGAGGTGCCAAAAATAAATCTTTAACAAATAAATAAATATTGTCCAATTAACTGTGGCAGTGGTTTTCATGAGTTCATAATAAAATATATAATAAGCGTATTTGGTGTGCCGTCCAAGGGGATCGAGGGCTCCGAGCTTGGAATTTAGCCCAAACCCAGAGTTCTCCCCATATCCCCAACCGAGAGTGAGGGACAGGGTGGCGGAGGGTGTATTTATTCTTCTTCTTGTGCTGATTAGAAAAGCCGTTTGAATGTGTTCCTCCCAAACTTTGTTTATAAAACATAATTTGTCGCTTGAATTCTGCATTCTCTTGAGATGCAGACATCTAAGAGGCGGACAATTAACTGTATATAGGCTACTAGTTTAGTTAGTGACACTTAGCATACATTTTAAAACCTTTATTTGAACATGGCAACATTTGTATTTTAAAACCTTTATTTTAATATGGAAACATAACACCTCATTCTAAAATATTTCTATGATTAAATCACTGACTCCTCCCTCATCAGCCAATCACTGTGGGCATACTCCATAGCAACGAGGTCAACCTCGCCCTTACTCTAAGCTTAAGACTTCTCTCTATTCCTTAGTAAAAGTTTGTCTCAGCAGTTTTGTTAATAGGTTTTAAGAGAAAACTCTAAGCTAAGAACTTTTACTGCTATTTAGGAGAACTCTTAGTGGTGAGATCAAATTTTTTGTGAATACGGCCCCAGAAGTTTATTTTCTCAGGATATAGTTATGTATAATAATATACAAAATAATTAGTTAGATATGTAGCTGTTCAAATAACATTTTCAAATGTATTGTTGAATAAAAAGTATAAAAACATAAGCATGACATTTTAAAATGTTGTTGTGTATGAAGCTAATTTCTGTGTATTTCCTCTTCAAGATATTTGCAAATAAAGTTTCAAAAATTAAATTAATCAATGGAGAGCCTCCTTATCTCAACCTGGCATGTGAAGTTGATGGTCAGAAATGGCAGACTCGCGTCCTGGTCTCCAAACAGACTGGCTACATCTTTATTCAGACTGACCAACCCATTTACAACCCCACACAGAAAGGTACAGTAAGCATACTTGTAATTTGCCATTCCCTTTCAAAAGCTACACTCTGGGAATGCCTTTTGGAGTGACCAGCTGTGAATATGTGTGCAACACGTCAATGAAATTGACGTAGAACTTTTATTGCCTTGGCAGTGACGTCATCAGAATGCGCAAGCTTCAGAGGCTGTAATTAGATGTGACACAGGTGCATCAGCAGATCTTTTGTCTTCAGACCATACTGTGATTTTGTGTGCTCTGCTCAAGCTCTCTCTTTCTCTGTTAGGAGTTAGATTTGTTAGGCAGTGTGCAGAAAACTTTAACTTTTTCATCTCTGTCACACAAGTGAAAAAGTAAGACAAAGAAAAAGAAAGTGAGATGGGTCCGTCCCTATCACTCACTCTCTCTCCAGACTGTGATGTCCTTTTGCCTGACTACTGAAACTTGCCCTGGTGCTTCTTTGGCTCAGGAAGAGGACACTGGAGTGTTTTTCCTTTGGAATGGAATGCGAGTTTGCCCGCTCCTGAGCATTCCTTCCATGATGATAAGCGCAAGGGGAACTGCTCTGGGCGATCACTCGTGCAGTGGCCAAATTACAACAGTCACAGAAACAAGAGACCCCAAAACACTTAAAGTTACCTTCCGTGAAGTGTTAAATCATTTATAAAAAATATATATCGCATGTTTTTGTGCCCTTGAGGTCGACTCATTCGATTATCGCAGGTGCAATCTCATCACTCAGAACATGTACTTGGCTGATTATTGGCTGTATTTAATTCTGAGGAACTAAATAAGTGAAATGGCTAAATATATATATTAGGGCTGTCAATGGTAACGCGTTAACGCATGCGATTAAATTTAAAATCCTTAACGCGTTTATTAAACACTTGCAGTCTGTATAATTCATAAACACAACTTCATTCTTTATAAATCTCTCCAACAGTGTGTAATGTTAGCTTTAGCCCCGTTAGCCACGGAGCACTATCAAACTCATTCAGAATCAAATGTAAACATCCAAATAAATACAATACTTACATGATCTGATATGCTGCATGACGAACACTTTGTAAAGATCCATTTTGAAGGTTATATTAGCTGTGTGAACTTTGTTTATGCAATGTATTATAGAGTTGCGAGCTTGGGGGCGGGGAGCGCGAGCATTTAAAGGGGACACGCACAGAATCGGCGCATTTCTAATTTTGCCCCAAAATAGGCAGTTAAAAATTGAATAATAAAAAAATCTGTGGGGTATTTTGAGCTGAAACTTCACAGACACATTCAGGGGACACCTTAGACTTATATAACATCTTGTGAAAAATGGTTCTAGGGCACCTTTAAATGCTGGTCAAGGCGGTTGGTTTAGGTTTTTTTGGCATCTCCATGTGGTCCTGTGCAGTATCACAACTTGACTTGTCTAAAATGTAAGCTCATTGCTGTTTCACACACTATACACTGTGAATTCTGAAATGTTTTTTGCTGTGATTTTTTTATGGGTGTTTTGGTGGTGTACATAAATGTATGAATTATATGGACTCATATCATTTGGTTATTTGGTGTCCTTTGGTGTCCAAGTGTCCTTTTTTTGGAAAGACACCTAAATTTACCTAGAAAAAAGCAGTTTTATGAGAATGACTCTTAAATCTGATGGTTTACTTTGCTGGATATAGGCAATGATGAATTTCACGCAAAGTCTGCAATTAATCGCGATTAAAAATTTTAATCTATTGATAGCCCTAATATATATATATATATATATATATATATATATATATATNATAGGACCTCCATGACGTTAACTCGTTCATGGGGAAAACCTTATTCTTCGCATGAATTTGTGCCCTTGATGTCAACTTATTTGACTATCGTGGATGCAAGGGCGTATGGTTATACGATAATGCCCCAGTTTGGATGCTTATGGGCTATGGCTATGATGGAGGTTGTAGGCTAGAGTTTTTGCTTCAAAATGATGTAAAAATTATCCTGCCTACTCGTTCATATAAAACAAAATAATGATTTAAATTTTTTAAGACACTTTTTGTTAAGAAGTTTTTGTGGAGACGTGAATCTTCATGAATAATGCTCTGATTCACACCTGAGAAGACAAAGACCCGCATAATGACCTGCATAATGAACAGGTAGGAAGGCTATGTGAGTGAAAATTAATCAAAGTACAAAGTAGTTTTTTTTCTGGTAGTTTATTCAGAATATAGTTAACAATATAAATTAAACACATTTAGAATAAATGAGGGCACATTGTGTGTGTGTGCCCTTGCCCTTATTTGCCTAAATTCCCCTTGATGGTGAGGGGACAAGGTGTAGGCAGAAATTCCCCAGGTGGAGCAGTCTGCTCATCACCGAAGGTGTCCTCCTGCGGCTTCTACACCTGCCCTGGTGCAGCCAGAAGCAAAACCTTGGCCCCATTGTCGAGCCCCCCACAGGAAGGTGACACAGCCTGTCCTTCAGGCTGCAGCTCCATCGAAGTGGCTCTGAGACAAGCTACCCAGAGATGGAGGGAGCTGCTCTGAATCAGGAAGTGGTAATCGCTCCACTCCTTCCCCCAGAGGAGAGCTGGACGGAGAGTCTTTTGTTCAATTTAAAGTTCATTTGTGTTCCGCGGCTGGTCGGTGGTACATACATTTTCAATAGAAGAGCAGTTTCCTCAGTCTCTGGGTCATACTGGGTAACACTGCACTTCTTCACTCGCAGCCTTGTTGCTTGGAGCCGGGTAAGCGTCCCACCACACTCACTGCCTCTACTTTGGGATTCTAAGCTTCCTGGGTTTTGCTCCAGCGCTCCTCCTTGCTGCCCCTCTTTGAGTATGCCGGTTGTCCCTTTTGTGCCACTCGCACGGATCCTGGGAACCTGGCTAGTACTACCTAGTCCATTCTGATGGCTCATTCGGGCAGTCAGACTCGGCTACATGATTCCGTTCACCAGGCGTCCCCACAGGTTCAGCTGCATTTTATTTTCCTTGGTGGCAGGCAAAGACACCCCTGTCCTGTAAGCAGAGATTGTGGTCCTGTTGGCGAAGGATGCAATAGAGCCTGTCTATCCAACAGACATGAAGTCAGGGTTTTACAGCCCTTCATCGTACCCAAGAAAGGTGGTCGGTTATAGCCCAAAATTGCTGAGGCTGCCACCATTCCCCTCTAGGGACCCTCTGTGCTCTCCATGGGAGTTCCTCAGAACCCTGGATTAAAGTATCCTCTGGGCATCCCTTGGCAGACAGACGCCAGTTCCAGTAATTGAGATGCATGCCGGTTGGTCAACCCCTGTACTGGGCTAGATGCCACATATGTAGTGATTTCCTGACAGTAATCCCATATATGTATTTTCAAGATATGGTTTCCCTGTATGTAAACCTGTGTCTTTCCCTTGGCAGATTTTCCTCTGCCCACTCCTTTTTTTGTAGTAGCTCCATCTCTTTCGAGGTAGGACCTACCACAGATATTCTTCTGTATGCAGCACTGCCCCATGTGTCAGTCCATATGTGCATTTTCCTCATGTACCTCCCCCGGGTAGGATGTGGCCTCAGAAGAGTCTCTCTCTATCCGGACTAGGCATGCTTCCCCAGCATTAATCACTGGTCATGGCTGTAAAAAATAAAATAAAAAATAAATAAATAAAAAAAATGGAAAGAAAGCCAAAGCACACTTTTCAGTAAAGAACATTGGAACAACAGCTAATGTCTGTCTCCATGGTAAGAACTGTCCATTCCATCCTGACAGGCATGAAGGACTATTCAACTTACATAGGGCATTGGGAAAGTTACAATTGAGCAAGAGCATTGGGTAACTGACATGCTACAGCTTGCCAGCATTAATTTAAACACCCGTTAATGCAGTTCAGTGATTGTGGTGCTTTCCATTGGGACACCTAATGTCAGTATTGACATAATGTTGAGCATGACTGACAGAAATTTAAGGACTCAGATACTGTCATAACCCTCGTTCCCAGATGGAGGGAACAGAGATGTTATGTCCCTCCCGATACAACCTTGAACTACCCGCTGAATGGCTCCTCAGCACAAACCTGAAACTCAGAGGTCATTGGGGCTCCCAAGTAAGACCCCTAATGTCAGTATCAACATAACATCTCTGTTTCCTCCATCAGGGAATGACAGTAACCACATGTGGCCTCAGTTACCTCTCTAGAGAAGCCTGCCAGGGCCTACTATCTGATAGCAAGTCATTGCTAGCTGCTGGTGGGGCCTACCACTCCAGACAAACATGGGCGTCAGCTCTTGGCAATGCTTGGGCTTCAAGGGAGCATACCAGAACAAAGTGAAGGTTAACATTCCACTCGACCGGAGCCACAATGGTGCAGGGAGGAAAAAAGGAGAGCTATAAGCAAAGTAAACTAACCCTGTTTTAACCTGTTTTACTAACAGCATGACCCTGAGAATGCTACAGGGTATAGGCCTACCAGTGGGACTCTAACCATGACTGACATGTTATCTGCACTCAGCCCTAGGGGAATGGAGGCCTTTTTCTTAAAAAGTCAACCACATTCAACCTGATGCTTGAACATCAGTTCAGTGGGCTTAAGGAAGAGCCTAGGCTGGAGGCCTCGCTATTTGCTAGCTTCTGAAGAGCGGGGCCACAGAAAAAAACGCACTGTATTCACACAATGAAAGGGGCCTAACACAGCCCAGGAGACAACTGCACTGGGGAGGCCTCTGTTAATAGCCTGCAATCCTAGCTGCTATCTATTCTGCCTCTACACCAACATACATTTACCTCAAACGCAGAAAGGGACGGGCCTTCACCAGATGACTCTCACAATGAGAGGAGGCCAACACTAGGGATGATAGATGGAACCTACACTCAGTATCTGAGGGGTCAGGGGCGAGAATGCCAGCAGACCGCCTCCTCTATCCTTAGTATTAGCCTAGGCCAGCAATTAAGGTGGCCCTGGTGACCAGCACACTAGCATAGATCTACCTGAGGCTCATAAAGAGCAGCAGCCACTACAGAATGACTCTCAGTATTGAGAATTGATGAAAACAGCAAAAGTGGCCTGGTTTTATTTACACTGAAGCCAACGCACTGCTACTAACTACATACAGAGCTCAAGGAGCGATGCTCACCCAGGTAACAATGTCAGGCGGCCCTGTGAGCCAATACTAGACATTTAATCTATCTGAAGTTCAAGTGCTAGCCTCTTGTAGACATGCTACTCTACCATGAGGTGGCTATCAAGGCAGCCCAACGAGGGTCATCCCTTGACTGAAACTAGACAGAGTGGTGGCCTCAAAAACACTCCCCTTCTGGGAGGAAGCCAACTCACTCACTACACAGTAACATTTTCTGAATGAACGGTGGCCTCATTAGTGAATCCACAATAAGCAAAGCCAATACACTCATTCTTAAGAAGACTGAAACGATACTTCCAAAATATCGCTCTAGCAAACCTACGATGGGAACTTCAGGGCCCTAAAACATTACTGGATACCTAAAATATATTTTTACTAATTAAATAACCACCAACTCTAAACAGGGAATTGTGGCCTACAGAAAATACTATATGGTATTTTAAATATCACAAGGGCCTACGTAGTTCAACCTGCGGCCCGGAGGGTGGAGACCCACTACTATAGAAAGCATGTGGTCTGCCACCCTTTGAGGCCTGAAAGGGCACTCTCACTATCACTGCCAATGCAGACCATCAGAAAATATTTTTTCATAATTTTCTCATCATAGGCCCAGCCTCAGGCCTGATGTAAGAAGCACCTGTGGGAACTCAGGAGGAGAAAGAAGAACAGAGAGGATAGTTCCAGTCACACTCGGAGGGAGGCAATCCATCAAGGACGCTGCGTGCATTTGCGCTGGATCACCTCCCTCAAATCCTTCTTCTTTCTGGAGTCCCGCCTTCTCTGCGACCTACTTCTCCATGGAGGGGTGCGCAAGAGGTGACACAAGTCTTCTGGCCCTGTCTCTGACCCTCCGATTCGGATCTCGCGGTATGCATGTTTTAAATCCCACTGAGCGCGCCTTTGCTTCTCTGAACTTCCCAACCACCACCTCCATGGAGGTGCCAAAAAGTTCAGAGGGGGAAACATTGAGGAGAAAGTCCTTCTCTTTCTCCCAGATGTCAGCCAGGTTTAGCCACAGATGTCTCTCCATGGCCACCATTGCTGTCAATGATCGGCCGATCGCAGCAGCAGTCTGCTTGGTGGTCCAGAGAGCAAGATCTGTGGTACGGAGCAGCTCACCCACCTCTTCAGGGGAAAGACCCTGCCCCTAGTCGAGATCCTTCAGCTGGTATGCCTGCAACACCGCCATTGTGTGCAAGGCAGCACCAGCCTGACACGCTGCCATGCATACCCTGCCATTCAAGCGTGATGTCACTTTAAGGGAGTTAGATAGCAGGGTGGGAGCTTTCAGTGTCGATGCCTGCCCTGACACGAGATAGTTCGTGAACGTCTCGTCAATCGGTGGCATCAACACACCCATATTCACCCAATCCCTGGACATCAGCAAAATTAGCCCACTGTTGTCGATGAGTCCGAGCCGAATATGGGTTCTTCCATGCTTTCTCAATCTCAGTATGAAGATCAGGAATAAATGTAAGGCTCTCCGGAGCTGGAGGATTATGGCCAGAGAGAAACCTATCGTTGAGCCGACCGTGCGCAGTCTCTCTCTTTATACACTCCCATGGTAACTGTAATCTGTCAGCAGCGCGTTCCAAAACCTCCAAAAGCTCTGCGTACATGGGGCAGGGCAACTGGCACCTGACCGAGATGATACAGGAAACTCACGTTCTCTATCATCATCATCCATCTCCTGCTCTGCTGGAAGTAGTGTTAATTTCGTCAGATGAGACGAGACGAAATATGTTCGTCAACGACCTTTTTTTTCATGACTAAGACGAGACGATGACAAGACTGCACCACTGTCCAAAAACGCTGACTAAGACTAAATTAACATGCATTATTGTTGACGAAAAAAGATGAGACGAAAATGTTTTGTATAAAATAAAAACTAAGATAAAATCTCTCTTCATTTTCGTCTACAATCGTCTCTGCTTTTTCATCAGCTGTTACGCCTTTAAAATATTCAGAACGAGTTCGCGGCTTCGCGCTGTTGCTCAAGTTAAGCCTTGTTGAAGCCTTGTTTACACTGCATGCGTGTGCGGCTCGTTACGGCTCCGGTAAGGGGTTGTTCCGTCCTCTGCGCGATGACAACTCAAACAAAGAAATTTCAAGTTTTTCAACTTCGAATTTCTTGTCGTCAGTTTCTAGTGATGTAAAATATGAGCGGGAGTTTACACAGGGTGATTCTTTTGACTTTGTTTTGTATTTGAGCTGCGCGTCTTGGAGGCGAGGCGCCTATCTTTAGCGAAGCGGCGCGTCGAGCCGCTTCTGGGACGCTTCTCAAACGCACCGCGGCGCGGCTGGTGTAAACACAAGCATTGACTAGAGTGGCCGTGTATCAGCTCCGGTAGCCGCCTCACAGCCGTAACGAGCCGCACAAGCGTGCAGTGTAAACGAGGCTTTACAGGGGTGTATTCCAGAAAGCAGGGTTAACTTACTGTCACATATACCCTGAACTCTCGGTTGATTAACCCAAACCTTGCTTA
The DNA here is from genome assembly GCA_003731715.1 of Anabarilius grahami. NCBI lineage: Eukaryota > Metazoa > Chordata > Actinopteri > Cypriniformes > Xenocyprididae > Anabarilius > Anabarilius grahami. Next base: position 1,486,674 of record RJVU01072388.1, read on the forward strand.
CTCGACGTATGCTGGTTCCAAAAATGCGTCCGGGAGTAAGTTCAGCCAACCCAGAGTATGTTCCCGGTTAACACACAAGACATTCTCAACAGAGCGACGAATCGATGATTCACCATGGAAACAGACGCTAAGAAAAAGCGCGCCATTCTACTTCATTCTTCTTCTTTTGTTTAATGGCGATTTACATAACCTACTTGGTGCACATCACCACCTATTGGGTGGTTGTGCAATAATTTTTAATTTTAATATTGTTTTTTTGATGCTAATTATTTAATAAGATATCACATATATGATAAGTATTTTATTATATAAATTATAGCATAGAAAATGTCCTGTTATAAAGGATAAAAAGCAGATCCATGTGTGAGATGACAATAAAATACATTTATATATTGTATAATATAACATTGTGTATATAACTGTAACTATTTAACAAATTTAGATACATTAATATAACCATATTGATAATATAACACACATCTGAATTCCTCTCAAGCTAACTAACCCTTGAACATAACCTGCTCCGGAGCAGGTTATGTTCAGAGAGCAAGTTGCTATGGCTACTTACATAACCTAAAAGTTACTTCCGTTTTTGGAACCAAAAGTTGAGGTTATCCGCTTACTTACTCTTAAACATACCCAGGTATATCACATAACCTGCTTTCTGGAATACCCCCCTGGTCTCATACGCCTGTGGCTGCAACACGAAACTGCTAAACACACAACACCCAAAGCGAACACGAGTGACGAGCGACGAAGACATGCTAGCTTTTGAATTGTGTTGGTTAAAATAAAATACTCTTCAGAACAGGTTAATCATTTGTGAATGTGTCTCCTAAATCAGAAATTGAAAACCAGACACGTTTAACATTTGCATTCAACAAAAATCTTTCAACAAGTGTATTTTGTCAGGTAATTATGACATTTAACCAATGTTTGAGATATGTGAAACACTTTTTTTACTGAAATGTTTATCAGTAATACTCTCAGTAATAATGTGTTATTTAAAAAAAAAAGACTAACATTTTTTGACTAAAACTAGACTAAAATTAAAAGACTTTTAGTCGACTAAAACTTGACTAAGATACCTTGAGTTTTCTTTTGACTAAAACTAGACTAAAATGACGAGACGTTTAGTCGACTAAAACTTGACTAACAAAAAAAGATATGTGAATGACTAAATATGACTAAAACTAACAAGGACATTTGGCACAAGACTAAGACTAAGACTAAATTAAAAATAGGTGACTAAATTAACACTAGCTGGAAGAACACTCACTGCTGGACCTGAGGATGCAGATGAAAAAACATCCTCTCCCAGCAGATCACTCTTATCAGCTGCTGAAGCACGCAAGAGGTCTACACCCCTCTTGAACTCTTCAGGAAGCTCCATGTTCTGTACCCCATTTCAAGGTATTTGTCTGGGTTAATTTTGTTCTGTAGCTCCCATCTAGTGGTCATTTTGGGAAACTGCAGATAGTAGATAGCAGGAAGTGAGCAGCTAGACATATGGCCTCGTGTATGTTGCTCAGTTAGTGTGCCTTCTTGGATAATCCTCATCAATCCTTGCTTTTGGAAGTTTAAGTAATAAAAAAAAAATTGTAATCTAAGCACGTGACATCTTATTTTAAGCTTTTCAATGCCAATAGTACAAACCCAAAAGTTGGGACACTGTACAAATTGTGAATAAAAAAGGAATGCAATAATTTACAAATCTCATAAACTTATATTTTATTCACAATAGAATATAGATAACATATCAAATGTTGAAAGTGAGACATTTTGAAATATTGGCTCATTTTGGATTTCATGAGAGATACACATTCCAAAAAAGTTGGGACAGGTAGCAATAAGAGGCCGGAAAAGTTAAATGTACATATAAGGAACAGCTGGAGGACCAATTTGCAACTTATTAGGTCAATTGGCAACATGATTGTGTATAAAAAGAGCCTCTCAGAGTGGCAGTGTCTCTCAGAAGTCAGAGGATCACCAATTCCCCCAATGCTGCGGCGAACAATAGTGGAGCAATATCAGAAAGGAGTTTCTCAGAGAAAAATTGCAAAGAGTTTGAAGTTATCATCATCTACAGTGCATAATATCATCCAAAGATTCAGAGAATCTGGAACAATCTCTGTGCGTAAGGGTGAAGGCTGGAAAACCATACGGGATGCCTGTGATCTTCGGGCCCTTAGACGGCACTGCATCACATACAGGAATGCTACTGTAATGGAAATCACAACATGGGCTCAGGAATACTTCCAGAAAACATTGCCGGTGAACACAATCCACCGTGCCATTTGCCGTTACCGGCTAAAATTCTATAGGTCAAAAAAGAAGCCATATCTAAACATGATCCAGAAGCACAGGCGTTTTCTCTGGGCCAAGGCTCACTTAAAATGGACTGTGGCAAAGTGGAAAACTGTTCTGTGGTCAGACGAATCAAAATTTGAAGTTCTTTTTGGAAAACTGGGAGGCCATGTCATCCGGACTAAAGAGGACAAGGACAACCCAAGTTTTTATCAGCGCTCAGTTCAGAAGCCTGCATCTCTGATGGTATGGGGTTGCATGAGTGCGTGTGGCATGGGCAGCTTACACATCTGGAAAGGCACCATCAATGCTGAAAGGTATATCCAAGTTCTAGAACAACATATGCTCCCATCCAGACGTCGTCTCTTTCAGGGAAGACCTTGCATTTTCCAACATGACAATGCCAGACCACATACTGCATCAATTACAACATCATGGCTGCATAGAAGAAGGATCCGGGTACTGAAATGGCCAGCCTGCAGTCCAGATCTTTCACCCATAGAAAACATTTGGCGCATCATAAAGAGGAAGATGCGACAAAGAAGACCTAAGACAGTTGAGCAACTAGAAGCCTGTATGGGACAACATTCCTATTCCTAAACTTGAGCAACTTATCTCCTCAGTCCCCAGACATTTGCAGACTGTTATAAAAAGAAGAGGGGATGCCACACAGTGGTAAACATGGCCTTGTCCCAACTTTTTTGAGATGTGTTGATGCCATGGAATTCAAAATCAACTTATTTTTCCCTTAAAATGATACATTTTCTCAGTTTAAACATTTGATATGTCATCTATGTTGTATTCTGAATAAAATATTGAAATTTGAAACTTCCACATCATTGCATTCTGTTTTTATTCACAATTTGTACAGTGTCCCAACTTTTTTGGAATCGGGTTTGTAAATATTCTTGGAGATATATAAAAAATCTACTTTAATATGCGAATATGCATAATGGCAGCTACAGAACAAAATTAACCCAGACAAATATCTTGAAATGGGGTACGGAACACTGATCTGAGTCTCCACTCTGCCTCGTGAACGTATAGTCAAACTGGATTGTAATAAGTGAAGACGCTGAGATCTAGACAGATCTGTTAGCGTTTAATGTTCTGCTGCTGGTCATGTGACAGTGTTTTCAGCTTATTTAAATAAGGAGATTTTACTTTACTGCCAGTCATTTGACCGTTTTATCCTCCAACTGTTTTGTTATTGTATTAATTACAGATTATTTTTGTCATTTTACATATATTTGTATGTCATTTACATATAACTTTATATGTAATTTACATATAACATATAACTTTTTTTACTTTAGTTAGTGTTTATGTTGCTGTTTGAGCATAAACAGTATCTGCAAAGTTACAGTGCTGAAAGTTCAATGCAAACGGAGATATTGTCTTTTTAAAGTTATGGCAGTTTAATGCCTACAAAGACGACCGGTTTGGACTACAACGAGCTTCTTCCCGGGTTGGTGACATCATAAATCCTGCAAAACACTGCCCCCGGGAACACGCAACAAAGTGGGCGAGGCCATGTGGCGCAGCATGTGGAAGCGGAAGAGTTGTGTACTCCAGACACGAGCAGCGCGACGCGTCAAAAGATAATAGAAAAATTATAATCTGTGATATTTTCTACACTTCCTTAAAGCTGCAGTAGGGAGTTTTTAGAAAATGTTGACTTAGCCTGAAAATTTGAACAAGCACAACTCACAGGTCACTCCCCCTTGCTCTCTGCTGCGCTACAGCCCTAACTCCACAGCTCCTCCCCCCTCACAACGGAGCCTGCGGTGAACGCGCAGGCTAGTAAGCAAGCAGGGCCTTGATGACAGCGGATAAACGGTTATGGCACATTCACTGGTACGAACGAAACATCAACAATATGATTGACTATGGCCTGCCCATACTTTGACTACAAACTTGGTCCTCAAAACATTACGTATTTTGCAATACATGTAATGTAACTATATGATGTTGCACTATTTCTATAAGTATTAAATAGCTAGTAAGATAATATAACGGTAACTAACGTTACAGTATGCAAAGGACCACCCTGAAATCTACAAGAAACCATGCCATACATAATTTGTCAGGCCTGTTTTGAAATTATCTCAGTTGTGTAGTTCTTAAAAAATGAAACAAATCAAGCAGGGATACTTACTTGGCAAGCAGATATGTGGCTAACTCTGCATCGGTTTTTAATCCTTTCAGGACACGTAGCTCCCTCCACCTCGGAAAAGCCGCTCCGATATTTACCCTCGTTTTATTTCTGGCTCTATCTAATTCTTTCTTTTTGGCTTTTTTTATCATCGTCATCTGTCTTTTTCCGTTTACCTGTCTTTATTTTATGAGCAGGTGCCACTCAAGGAATTGGCAGTTTGGATTGTTTGTCCGCCATAAGCAAAGCTACGGCACACCGGTAATCTTGAATTTGAACGCCTGTACGCGCTGTGCATGACAGGGGTGTGATCAGCGCGCACACAAGCTTGATTGACACTGCTAAGACACTCCTCCTGGCTCTGATTGGTTGTTTCTTACCGGGAGCGGTGTATTTCTGCAAATAGCAATAGGACCACTGGGAGGAGCCAGAGGAGCTTGATTTTTTCACAGATTATCTGTCTCATATTCTACTGTCAGGACATAATGACAGGTTTAGCAAATATGTAAAAAATACATTTTTACAAAAGTTACCTACTGCAGCTTTAATCTACATGAGTTTAATGATGGATTTGCACAAAGACTTTTACTGAAAGATGAAGCAGTTCCCACTTTAAAAGCAGAAGCTGCTGTTTATCACCCCCAAACTGTAAGTACGTTTTATTGTTTGTACATGTCTTTTAAACGTATAGTTCTGTTGCTATTTTTTGGTTGCATCAAGGACGTAAACAAAGACCAGAGCGTTTTTGCTTCGCTTGCCAGTTAGCTAAATTCTAGTGCACACTTCTCCAACAAACTCCAACAAACTTCTATGTTCATAGACAAACAGTTGTTAATGCTATAAATTAAACGCTACCTTTACAAACATTCTACTACTCAGTCATGTATGCGGCTACAGTAAAGCTTTAATCAGAATAAAACTGTATATTGAAAGCTAACAAACAGACAAATTAAACGCTACCTTTACAAAAATGATACTACTCAGTCATGTATGCGGCTACAGTAAAGCTTTAATCAGAATAAAACTGTATATTGAAAGCTAACAAACAGACAGCATATCTAAACACTTTGACACAAATACTAAATGAAATACCATTCATAAACATCCTTTAACAGCCACGATTGCAGAGGTTCTGCTTGAACCTCTTCATCTGTGTTTCTGGACGCTTCAGCAAATCACGATGGCTCTGGGTACACTGGGCCAGCTAACCAATCTCAGCACATTGCATATTTCGGAGGGAGTGGCTTCATAGAAGCAGAAAGTCAAACGAGCCGTTCGAATGACAATGAAAACAGAGGTGTAGAATAAAGGTAAAATATATGAAAAAATATGTATTTAAAAAAAAAAAACGAAGCATTAAGACATGTTGAAAAAACACAATCAAGCCTAGAAAAAAAACACTGAACCACCCCTTTAAGAAAACAGAAAATGCTGTATAAAAATACAGCCAAATAGAGCATGGGAAACGAAAGTGGGGTGCTTACACAAAACCTGCATTGGCCCAAAGGTACAAAAGTTGCTATGGGCCTGAACGGGCTGGCCCACACTGGGCCATCATGGGCTTAATGTTGGCAGCTCGCTAGTGTGAACTGCTCACAGAGAGTCTGCAGAGAGCCCAAAGCTGTGGGCCTCGCCTGGGCAAGCCCGCACTGGGCCTGTTTAGGTTTGGTGTGGGCTGGCCCGAGCCCACTGTGCCCGCAAAAAGCCAGCATGGGCCCACAGGATCCTCTTGAGAAGAGAGCCAGACGAGAGTGGAGCGTTCTCAACAGAAAACGCTCACAATTGGCATAGGCAGCTCCCTCGAGAACTGACTGTGCATGCTCTTCCCTCAAACAGTAAACGCACAGTTCCTGTGTGTCATCAGGTGTCAAATACCTGGGACATGGATCCATACACTTACGAAAAAGCTTGACTTTCTCTGTGCATTTCATACTGCCAACGATAGAGTACAAACAAAACAGTCCCTGAAGACGAATAGAGGAGGACATGTTCTCTAGGCACCCCTTATATACTTTCAGGTCGCACCTTGATGATGTCATGAACTGTCGCCGGTCAATGCGCTTGCCTTGATTTGATAAGTGTTTCAGACAGTGGTTCACGCGGAGGTGTTCCCCAATAGTGTTTCAAAAGGGAATGTTTTTTTCACTGGTTCTTATAATCTTAATGCCTTAACTAGTTTTAAAAGGCCCCTATGGTGAAAGAGCTACACATTTTCCATTTAGTCTATAACATAATGTAAATGTAACGTGTCACAAGTCAAAAATCCATGTATGTATATCACTGCTGTGTATTTAACCTGGTTTACTGTTTCTCAGTTTGGTTCAGGATCTTCACTCTGGACCACTCCATGCGACCAAAATCAGAGATAGTTCATATCTCTATATATGTAAGTAAGAAAGTACTAACACACTAACTCATTCTCAGAGTTTTATTATTATTATTAGGGCCCGAGCACCGATGGTGTGAGGACCCTTTTGGAATTGCTCCGTTTATTAGGGCCCGAGCACCGATGGTGTGAGGACCCTTTTGGAATTGCTNAAAATCAGAGATAGTTCATATCTCTATATATGTAAGTAAGAAAGTACTAACACACTAACTCATTCTCAGAGTTTTATTATTATTATCATTATTATTTAAGTTTATCTCATGAAATAGGGTTCTTCCTGCAGCTTCAATTCTTGCCATCATTTATTGAGCAAATCAAGAAACTGCCCTCCCTTACAAAAAATTAAAAAAAATAAAAATCAGTTTAAGTACACTATTAGTAGGTGTACTTCTTTTAAATTAAAAATAATAAAGTATTTATGTACTTTATGTATCTCTCAGAAATATACTTAAAATGACACTTAAGTATACTTGACTTATACTGATAGAAAAGTCTATATTTGGCCTATACTTGTACTCAATCTTTTGATCAAGATAAACTTAAAAAGTTTTGATCAAGATAAACTTAATTAAGTATTATAAGTATACTTGGCTTGTAGTTTTGTTTACTCTTTTGATTGGTAGCTTATTAAATAAATTTTTCACATAGTTTTATAAACTTACACTGTTTGAAAATATTGATTTATAAAGAAAACAGATGTGTTCCTAATTCTGAGTATGTGAATTATGTAGTCCACTGGTAGTATACATAGGATGGCAATCCATGTTTTCACTGTTATATGATAGGGAGGCACTATTACACTTCTTCTGACTATATGTAACATCTTTGGTGACACTTTACAATACATGTACACTAATATGCATTAATTCATGCTTAACTAATGCACAGATAATCGTGTTAATGTATGACTCATGAAGAACTAAACCATTAATTAATGATTACTGCATCAGCAACTAATAAAGTTTCTATATGATTAATAGATTAAGTGATATATGAATTGTTATTAATTAAATGTGTCATAATGTATTAATTCCTAAATAACATATTTTATTAACTAATAGTGTAAGTTAATGTGTTAATTACCACAATGGGTTGAAGCCATGTCCAGTTGTCTGCTTTAACTAATCATTAACTAATGATTTGCAAATGTATCATTATGTTATGACTTTACTTGTTGAGGCACATGACTATTAACTAATTGTTAATTAATATGTCATTGTGGTTTTGACATCTACACTAAGCCATGGATTTCAATTTCAAACTATTTACAACCATGATTCCACTGTACCAGATGAACCTCTGCATTCAGAACCTTGTTGTTCATGACACAGGAATGTGTCTGGTTACGCTTAAAGTCTAGAATTCAAAGGTGGAACACTGAGAACATGTGGCCGTGCACTGCTATTTCATAACACTGTGTCAAGACCGAACAAAGAGAATAGAACGCCTTTATAATCAGTGATAGTGATACTACACAATGAACACAACACAACAAAACGTCACTTCTGTTAAGGATAAATTAGCTTGCAATGGTCTGTCACATCCAGTGTAAACAGCTGTTGCAGCATGTCTCGATAATGCCCACATCCAGTTTAAACACAGTGCAACATCAATCTGTAGTTCAGATTCTGGTGTGCTGATATTTGTGTGCAGCCAAACTTACCCATCCTTCAAACACATTCTCTGTCATTACACTCACTTCATGTGCAACTGTCAAAACCCATTAATTACTTATTACTTAACAATTAGTTAATAGTCATGTGCCTCAACAAGTAAAGTCATAACATAATTATACATTTTCAAATCATTAGTTAATGATTAATTAAGGCAGACAACTGGAAGTTGAAGTGCATGGCTTCAAACCATTGTGGTAATTAATACATTAACTTAAACTAGTAGTTAATAAAATATGTTATTAAGGAATTAATACATTATGACACATTTAATTAATAACAATTCATATATTACTTAATCTATTAATCATATAGAAACTTTATTAGTTGCTGATGCAGTAATCATTAATTAATGGTTTAGTTCTTTATGAGTCATACATTAAAACATGATTATCTGTGCATTAGTTAAGCATGAATTAATGCATATTAGTGTACACGTATTGTAAAGTGTTAAAATATATCTTAGTCAGGACAGCACTAAACAAAAAATAACATGCATTTTGTATGATCTCTCTTATTTTGTAAAAATGATTCACATTTTCATAGATTCTGCAAGTGGTTCACATACTTTTTCTTGCAACTGTATATATTGCAAATGTGTATATTTATTTTTTATTTGCAGGCTGTTACATTTAAGTAATTGGTCAAATGGTGTCACCTATCATTTCCCTATGAATTTAGGGTTAGTGTTAGGGGAAGAGTGTGTGTACATGTTTGTCTATACTTGTGACTTACAATTAAATTCACATCACCAATAATGACCCTTTTGCATTTTAACAAATTCCTGCTTTAGAACCTTATGCCTAAATGTAGCTGTGCACAACTATGACATTTTCTGTAGGATATTTGCCCCTTTACATTGCACAGTGCTACACGACCTGTTGGTTTCAGGGTTATTCCACTGAGGTATTTGTGGTATGGGACCATGTAAACTGAAAATGTTGAAATGCTGTCTAACTAATTCAACAATAATTGAGAACTTTGATAATGAATGTATTGTTATTCATTTCAACACTGTATGCTTGCAGCAGCATGATAAGTCAGTGGTTAATATTGTCACCTCACAGCAAAGTGTTTCCTTAATACAGACATGCACATCTGACAAATTGAGGATTATAAACTTTCCATTAAATGCGTGTGTGACGAGCAGGGCGGGCGAGAGCCGTGAGGGAACGGCGCGAGGCCGGTGACGCGAGAGATAACGAGCTCCACCTGCGAGGCGCACTGGTCTTGAGTCTCTCACGGAGGAGCTCCGGGAGCATAAAAGGAGGAGCGACGACAGTGAAGGACGAGAGAGGACCAGGCCTGGACTTTATTTTATGTTTTATTATGTTTGTGTGGCCGGCAGACGTCCGCGAGGGTCTGCCGGCATTACTTTCGTTTTTGGTTTATTTATATTAAAGTTTTGTTCGCCGGTTCCCGCCTCCTTCTTCCCACATCTACGAACCGCGTTACATTGGTGCCGAAACCCGGGAGGAAGGAGGGACATGCTTTCGGAGAGCCCTCGCTGCTGAGGGGGATCGCGGTGCTGCGGAGTTCGGGCAGCGCGGGAGTATGAAAACCGCGAGAGGCTGCCCGAGGCGGTGGTACTGGAGCCTTGTGAGGTGGGGTGGCTGCCGTCCAGGAGGGAGCGGAGGAGCAGGGAACGGGGGACTCGCTGCCAGCTGCCCTCAGCCGGAGGAGCCATCGCCGGCTGCCAGGGGGCAGAGGAGGATTGAGCCATCCACGGAGCGTCCAGTACCATCGCATGGCACCGCGAGGAAAAGCCTCTCGGCTGGCTAAGGACCGAGCGGCAGTGTGTCTGGGAACCGGACCAAGAATTTTTTTTTCTCTTTTTCCTCTCTCCCCTCTCTCGTCCTGTCGCTCCCCTTGCTTCCGTCTCCTTTCTCTCGTCTCGTCTCGTCTCGCCTCGTCTGTCCTTACCCCCAGGTGCTGCGGCCGCCAAGACAGGCCCCGGGGGGGAGTAGAGCGCAGTCTCGGGAGTACCCCCCGGCCTGTTGAATGTTCGCCGGTTCCCGCCTCCTTCTTCCCACATCTACGAACCGTGTTACAGCGTGTTTTCCACACATTGCATGCTGGGATGCATTTCAGAACTGGAATGCAGTTCCAGTTCTTTAATTTTCCCATATAGAAAACGAGAATTACTGTAATTTGTCATTAATAAAATAATCTTTAAAATAATGGTCAAGTTGTTAATTTACAGATATTGTTTGTAATTTTACATGAATTTGTATGTAATTTAAGAAAACAGAAAAATACTGTATAAATAATACAGTAATTTACATGTATAAAAATGAGAATTACTGTAATTTGTCATTAATGATATAATAATTTACAGATATTGTTTGTAATTTTTCATAGTTTTAAACAATTTAAAATTACAGAAAGTTCTGTAAAAAATGTAGTTATTTGCCGTAAAAAAAAAAAAACTGGATTTTTTTTGTTGTGTGTACAGTGTAGTTGTGTATTAAATGTACTACTGTTACACTAGTATATTTAAAAGTATACTTTTATACACTAAAAAGTTGGCCAATTGAATTGGTACACTACTTAAAAGATAGTACTTGAAAATATACTTGAACTTTTATTAAGTATAATTAATCAAATTAATTTATTTTGGAATACTTACATTTTGTAAGGGCTGCCTAACTGATCTGTATATCCTCAGAATGCTGCTGGGAAGAAGGTCAAGAAATCAACACCTAAAGTTTTAGATGGCATTCTGTCAAAGAGCTACCACATCCCTGATATTTCAAAGTACAGTCAATCTCATTTTCCATCTTAGTCAAAGATCTTGTAGTATAAAATCTCTGATGCTTATGGAAGTAAATATTACCATGCTGTTCTTTCTTTTAAGATGGCACCATTCTCAAGCTACTGTTTTTATATTAGCCCTTATAAGACTTTTAATTCAATCTCTCCAGACCTGGTGTATGGAAGATAACAGCACATTACAAAGATGATGATACAAATCCTGCAGTGTGTGAATTCAGGGTCCAGAAATTTGGTAAATGAAATTAAACTAGATATGGAATTTCACATATTTTCCAACTATTATCAATATCTATACAAATGTTTATTCACAGATATTGTATTGTATCTAACTCAAATTCAATGCATTTTTGTCAGTTCCTCCCAGCTTTGAGGTTACTGTTCAGTCAGAGAAAGCCGTTCTGCTTGTGAATGCGGAGGCATTCACATTCACAATTCAAGCCTCGTAAGTTCACATTCAGATCAAATAACACTCTTCAAGAGATAGTTTACCCCAAAAGAAGAATTCTGTCATTATTTACGCATCCTTATGCCTTTCCAAACTGTAATTTTGAGATGAACTATTCCTTTAAAGGGTTAGTTCACCCAAAAATGAAATTTCTGTTTCTGTTTACGATCTGCGCTTCCAAGTTCTACGTCAGAACGGCGACTCATTATTGGCCAGCTGCTGCGTCAGCATCACATGAATGCTTCGTGCTGCTCACATGAACAGCCTCTGTCAATACTGAACCCGAATTCTGACGCAGAATCTAGAAGCACTGAATGTAAACAATGTATTCTTGTCGCTTCATAAAATTATGGTTGAACCACTGCAGTCACGTCGACTTTTTTAACAATGTCTTTAGTACCTTTCTGGACCTTGAAAGTGGTGATTATATTTCTGTCTATGGACGAGTCATATACATCTTGGATTTCATCAAAAATATCTTAATTTGTATTTCGAAGATGAACAAATGTCTTACAGGTGTGGAACGACATGAGGGTGAGTAATTAATGACAGAATTTTCATTTTTGTGTAAACTAACCCTTTAATGGTATCAATATGAAATTACTAAATTTGACAGTAGATTAAAAACGTTTTCTTTTTTATCATTTGGAAGACACACATATGGCAAGGTAATTGATGGTGCTTTCAACTGTCAGTTTGGGATGAATAAAGACGAGTCAGAGAATAATCCTGGAGAAATCAAATTCATCAAGGGACTAAAGAAAATTGGATCTGTGAGTAGAAACAGTCATCTATTGAATCGCCAAGATGAGTAAGTACACTCATAGATTACTATACTCATAGATCACTCTTTAATATTCTTTTATGGTGTTTTTGCCTTTTTAGGTGAATGGAGGCCATGCTGAGATTACAGTTAAAATTTCAGAAATCAGGCAAAACCTGCATTCAACATTAGAAAAATTGGCAGCGATTCGGGCCCAATTCTACATTGCTGTCACAGTCAAAGATATTTTAAGTAATCAATCATCAAACAAGACATGTTTTTGTCAAAGTTAATTGAACTTTAAAGTCTAAGGGCCAGATTTACTAAAAGCTTGTGCCAGCACAAACCTTATTTTGGTGCTAAAAAACTACTGTCAGAATTTACTAAAGACACGCAATGAAAAGGCATGCATACCCTTACGAAAAAGAAGTTTATTTAAGGATTAGTTCACTTCTGAATTAAAATTTCCTGATAATTTACTCACCCCCATGTCATCCAAGATGTGCATGTCTTTCTTTCTTCAGTCGAAAATATAATGAAAATGTATATACTTTTTAACCACAAATGCTCGTCTTGCACTGCTCTGTAATGCGCTACACAATACGTTGAAAGGTCACGTGTGACATAGGTGGAAGTACCGCGGTAGGACGAAAAACTTAATCTAATTTTCTCCTCCAACTTCAAAATTGTCCTATATCGTTTTTACGAAAAATACGTTTATTAAATGATTAATTCACTTCTGAATAAAATTTTCCTAATAATTTATTCACCCCCATGTCATCCAAGATGTTCATGTCTTTCTTTCTTCAGTCAAAAAAAAAAGAAAATTTATATACTTTTTAACCACAAATGCTCATCTTTCACTGCTCTGTAATGCACCACACAATACGTTGAAAGGTCACGTGTGACGTGGAAGTACCACGGTAGGGCGAAAAACATCTCGGTTACGACTGTAACCTTAGTTCACTAAAGAGGGAACTAGACGTTGCGTCGAGAATGACGCTGTGGGAACGCTCTTCGTGATTAGGGTTGGGTATCGTTTGAATTTGAACAATTCCGATTCCGATTCCGATTCCTTGTTTCGATTCCAGTTCCTAACGATTCTCGATTCCGATTCTTTTAAGAGGCAGGGTCAAAAAAAGTTTAGGATATTTTAAATGAGCTAGCTAACCAACGGTCTTTCTGGAAGGAAATAGTCTGAACTTCTCCATCAATTTTAATTCTATGAAATTTTTACTTTTTATGAACTTTACTATGAATTTCTCACAGGGCTGTTTTCAACTACAATTTAAATATCAAATCTATGAACTTGAATATAAATATTATAAATTATGAACATATTTTCACAGGGGTACACTTTCCTCAAGAGAGCTTTATTTTTGAAAACCATGAAAACACATTTACACATGAGTGTATGATGCTGCAGGTACTTGAACATGTTACCGTGCTCCCACTGATGGGCTAACCTGGTGCAGAATAGCAAATAAACAATAAGAAACAACTTGTAAACCCAGTCCAGATTAGCAGCAGGTACAGTATAAAATCAGAAACAGTTCTTGTTTAGGAAAATGATCATATCTGCCTTCTCAGGCAGGATGCGTGAGCGTTCTGGACAGATAGTATCTCCTGCCGCGCACACATTTATTTCTACTCCATGAACTCACTTCGGTAAAGTTGGTTTTATATTCGCACATTCGGACTTCTGATAAATTCAGACTTTCCAATAAATGTGCAATAAATTAATGTTTGCGAATTTTAAGCAGCGACATGATATTGACAACCAACGATTGTCAACTTACAACATTTTTCACAGTCGATCAAAATAGGCAAGTATTGTTTTAATGGCATATTTACTTGTGAATGTCCACTGTATGTCCAATGTAGTGTGATTAACAAAGCTATTGAATACGGATGCCTGAATGTGCGAATATAAAACCAACTTTACCCAAGTCATGAACTCGGAGGTGCTTTATCATGTTCGACGTGCACCCTCCTATGCACGAAACAATCTTGCCGCAAATGTTGCATTTTGGCGAGATTTCGTTCTGTTTAAAAAAAGTGAAGCCACACTTTGAAACGCCGACGCACGCCACGGCCGCGGGAAGTGGGGGTGCTGGGGGTGCTGCAGCACCCCCTAGTGACGAGAGGGAGATTTAAAAAAAAAAAAAAATGTAGGCCTATTAAAATATTTTGCACAATTTATAAATTCCTTATGAATATTTTAGAAAATGATTTTGACACACGTAGGCTATTACGTATATTTTGGATTTTAATTTCATATTTTGAGGCCTAATCAACACAGGTTCGGAAGTTACGTTGTCAACGTCAGGCAGGCAGGTTTGGTCGCCGAGTAAAGAGGTTTCCCGCTCGTTCCATGCAGAATACATCCATCTTTGGCAGCAGCTGACTAGTAAATTTACATAGTTTACTATGCCAAGCAATTGTAAGTAGTACACTATAGTATTTTTGTAAGGTGGTGGGGATGGAGATGGAGAGTATTATTTCGTTCGTGTGTTCTTTGCGTAATGGTTGTGGAGAACTGTTAAATAACGTTTAAAATAGTCGGAGATTATTTCCTTGTGGTTTGTGTAAAAAGGTTGGAGATGGAGACAGAAAGCTTTATACTGTGCGTGTGTTCTTTGCGTAATGGATGTGGAGAACTGTTCAATAAACAAATTGCTTAAATAGTCAGAGATTATTTCCTTGTGGTGTGCGTAAAAAGATTTTGGAGTTAATAGAGTTGCGTGTGACATAGACGTGCAGTGACTCAAGCCAGCTGACCGAATCGATTGCATTGTTTTAGCGTTATTGTGAAGTTTGATTAATATTATATTTTGTTGTAATATTATTTGTTGTATCTAAATAAGTTGCATGTATGTATAGGCTATCTGAAATTGTAATGAAAGTAATTATTTCGTTTTCTTTCGATTATTAAACTATTATTTCTGATTCTGCTTCTGCTTCAGATTAATAGCGCATTGCGCATATCTGAGAACTGATGTCTGTGTTTCAGACCCTGGCTGGCTGTGCACTGAAGTGTATATGACAATAAAGTAGTACATTTCAATGTATTTATTTTTAAAATGTATTTTAAATAGGCCTATAGGCTCATAGGTTTTTTGTCAAAAAAAAAAAAAAAATTCACAGCACCCCCTGTTCAAAATTACTTCCCGCGGCCCTGACGCACGCTATCCATGTTCGACTCGCTCGGTTATGCCAACACTTCCGATGGACGCTTCTTCGTTGGTGTTCAGCGGTTTCTTCTTCCAGTCGGCGAACTGTGAATCGAAACTAGGAATCGAAACTAGGAATCGAAATTTAAACTTTTGAACGATTCCGGGAAAATCGAAAAGCTAGTCCCGGTTCCAATCGATACTCGATACTCGATACCCAAGCCTATTCGTGATTGCGTCTTGAAGCACCTGTGAAATCAGTCCAATGGCGTGACGGAAGGTGGATGACGTCATGACCAGGAAGCTATAAAGCGCACACAGACCAAAAAATTTCAGCTTCTGATAGGCCGAAGCCTGCTGCCGTCCGGCATGAAGGGGAGGAGCAGGGAACGGGGGGCTCGCTGCCGGCTGCCCTCAGTCGGAGGAGCCATCGCCGGCCGCCAGGGGGCGGAGGAGGATCGAGCCGTCTACGAAGCGTCCAGTACCATCGCATGGCACTGCGAGGAAAAGCCTCTCGGAATTTTTTTTTCTTTCTTTTTCCTCTCTCCCCTCTCTCGTTCTGTAGCTCCCCTTGCTTCCGTCTCCTTTCTCTCGTCTCGTCTGTCCTTATCCCCAGGTGCTGCGGCCGCCGAGACGGGCCCCGGGGGGGAGTAAGTGCAGTCGTGGGAGTACCCCCCGGCCTGCGAGGGGCGATGGGGATATGTGGCGACCAGGGCGGGCGAGAGCCGTGAGCCCTCCTCCTCCTTTTATGCCCTACGACAGTGAAGGACGAGAGAGGACCAGGCCTGGATATTGTTTTATGTTTTATTATGTTTGTGTGGCCGGCAGACGTCCGCGAGGGTCTGCCGGCATTACTTTCGTTTTGTATTTGTTTATTTTGGTATTAAAGTTTGTTTGAACGTTCGCCAGTTCCCGCCTCCTCCTTCCCGTACATACGAACCGTGTTTTTTGGTGCCCTGAAATGGCGAACAGGCAGGGAACAGGCAAAATTATTGCTCTGAGACCCTCCGCAGATGGGCGAGCATCCCAGTGCCGTTACCTTTCCGGGCGGACACTGAGATATAGGCTCACCGGAGTCCACTGCGTCCCGAAGCACACGAGGTAGGGGGACTGCCCTCACACAGCCTTTTTGGAGATAATGACGGTCCTCAGATCCATCTTACCCCGAAAAGAGTTCCTACTAAGTGAACCAGCCTCTCGAGACTGGGCTCTGACTTAACTTGAGTAGCCAATTCGGTGCCCTGAAACAGGAGACCGACAGGGAACAACCAAACTAGAACTGGGGACCTCTGCACCCCAAAGCACCGAGGTGGCGGGGTTGGCAGAATTGTCCCCTGAGGGCACTGAAGGGAGATGGGCATGGTGAATTGAGGTGTAATCCATTTCCCCCAGAAGGGATGCCCTCAGTGGTCTGACTCCACTGATGTCAGAACCTCTTTGCCGAAGCCTTCTTTGCAATAACGACGGTCCTCAGATTCGTCTTACCCAGAGGAGACTTCAGCTAATAGCGCCAAAGAGAGATGGGCACCGTATGATGAGGTGTTATCCATTTCCCCTGGGAATTCACCATTCAATTCCTTTTTAAAGTGCATTAAAATTGAAGAATTAAAATGCAGCCAAATCAACCAGACAAGTAAACATGGTCTGGACTAAAGGCAGAATATAGTGAATAAAACAGACATCTAATTTCCCCCAAATCAGATAAGTAATTGTCATTTAATTCGTCAATTAAATGCAGCCAAATATCAACCAGACAAGTAAAAATGGTCTGGTCTGGATGAGAGGCTGAATATAGTGTATTAATACAAACATCTAACTTCTGAAAAGTGCGGCCATATCAACCAGACAAGTAAAAACAGTCTAGATTAGAGGCTGGATATAGTATTCTCATACAGACATAAACTTTTCAATGCAGACAAATTCTCAAATTAAATGCAGCCAGGAAACAAACACACAAAAATACATGGCTGAATGTCCTAGCTGAAATAAAAACACAAAAAGAGTTACAACTCGTAATAGTTTGCAAGTGATCATAGGGACAAGAGAGAAAGAGAGATCCAAACCATTAATCTTTATCGCAGACCAGTAATCTGCGTGCTGCCTCGGCAAACGCGAGATCCGAGCCATTGATTTTTATTGCAGACCGTAATCCACACGCTGCCTCAGCAAACACGAGATCCGATCTCCGCTCGAGGTAGGTAAGGCAAGTGTTATTTATTATTTGTATCGGCTGCCATGCCAAATCACGCAGTATGCTTGTATTCATGTTACAATTAACAGTGGTTTGTGAACATAGATGCGTTAAAGGACATTTAAATAGAACGTAGACCCTTTAAAGTGAACGTAGACACTTTAAAGCGACACTTAAATTTGATACTATTTGAAACTATTTCATGGAAATCTATAATCTCACCCCCAAGGTCGGCCCCACTGAGAAATATAAATGCCCCCCCGAGCCGTGTGTCCTGGGGCCGGGCCTGGAAATGCATCCGCTCGGCTCCGAAGTGAAAGGGGTGCACATACCTGGTGCGCAGGTGCGCATACGTGGCAAAAATAAATTATGCACTTCAGAAAACGTGGAGGGAAGCACATTTGAGTACCAACATTTTGGGGACAGGGACATGTTTGGTGTAGAATTTTTCTCTATCTCTGGTAAGATAGCAATCATGATGATAAGTGTGTTTGTTAACTGTTAAATGATAAGTGTAATTATTAGGGATGGATCGCAGTTAATCCATGATCCTGATCCCGATCCATATGGAGGACCACATTCAAACGATTTAAACATGGAAGAAGAGGCGAAAATCGGGACTAATGCGCAGTTATCTGTGCACACAGCTGCACACACCCGATGCGGGTGTACACAGAGAGAGAGAGTCTGCAAGTATTCTTTTGGTTGCCTTTCGAGTCAGTCTCTCAACACTGCATCACCGATAGGTGGCACTATGGGGTTATCCCCTCCTTCCTTGAATCTACTGAAGCCTTATGAAAACTTGTGGATGAGAATTCCTTCAGCTTCAAGATGCCATCTACAGCTCGCCATTGAGGTATGCTCATGGGATGGTGCCTGGATTGCCGCTTTTGTACTTTTCGCACTGTGGCTGGCGCTGAGCCAGAGAAGGATGCGCTTAGCACTTTTCATATATCACAAATATTCAGTGTTTTCAACAACATAATGTTTATTTTAGGTTTCACACATTTAAATACACATAAGTACTAACAAAACAATACATTTAGAGTTTGTAAAATACACACTGAATGTATATGGAAGCGGCAATAATAATAATTTCCATTATAATTAGAAGACACGTTTTATTCATATCAGATATACATTGTGTAAGTATCTTTAAAGTTTACTCTATTATTCTCCCAATTCACCGGCTACTTACTTTCATGTATTTCGGGTGGATGAATTCACATGTTGTAAATCCTACAGATCCGATTCTCTGAACTGTGGTGCAAACTAACATGGTGGCATCCATCGTGCATATAGCTCAACTAACACTATCATTATAAAGGTGTTTAAACAACAAAACACGATACGGAAACTATAAAACGATACGTTCTTAATAACGGTCGCCTTGAAAAACTCACGCTGGGGGTTAACAGCCTCAAAGCAGCGGTCTGCCGTGTTCAGACTCAGGGCATGGGAAAAAATCAAGTCGCTCACTCAATAGCATGATAATATGTAGCCCACTGTCTCAGAGCAATGGTCTGTCGTGTTCGGAGCAGGGAAAAAACTCCATTCGCCCACTCCACGCGGCATAAGAAGCCCCCTGCCTCAGAGCAGTGGTCTGTTGCAAAAAAATATCATTGATGTTACCTCCCCAGAGAATGAAGCGCTTTGATTGCTCGCCCACTGATAAGCGGTAAAGCAGCCGCCCGTCTTAGAATGGCAGTCCGCCTTCCTTAAAGCATGGAGCTTCGGCTGCTCGCTCACTCACATAATGCAGCTCATCGCCTCAGAGCAGTGATCCATCATGTATGGAGTACAAAGCGTTCCAGCCACTCACTCGCTTGGCAGTATAAGCAGCCCCCATCTCAAAGCAAAAGTCTTTCCTAAATGAAATGCTGCGGCCACTCACTCCCGTTGCCTTCTGTGTTAACACCGGCTTTGCCGCTGTCTTCTCATATGGGTGTGAAGTACTGCTTACACCAACCATTGTGTGAGCTGGCATGGCTGCTACTCATCACTTTCTACGATAAGCACTGGCTGTGCTGCTGCTTGTGTGAGGAAGTGGGCTGCGCACGCTACTGCTACTTACACTGGTGCTGTGCTATTCTTTGCCTTTCAATGTTAAACACCGGATGACCATTGGTTTTCATGAAAGGGGTAGTGTCACTATGCACTGGTCACCGTACACACTGTCGCTGACACCGGCCATAGCCCTCATGTGATGATACACTGGATATAATGCTGTTTTCAATGCTATGTCTCTCTGCACTCACTCTGTGCGATTGTTATCCAGCCCCACCTCAGCCCCTTGCATAGGGTCAGGGCCAACTATGAATCCAGAGAACAATCGTGGCTAAAACACACCTTTTGTACCAAAACTAGTTGACTTTGTGCAATGAATGTTCCATTGCATGGCGTACAGCTGTAAGCCCCAATCAGACTGAATGCATTTTTTGCAGTGAGAGGCGCAGTGAAGAGGGCAGTGAGTGCAGAAAGTGCACTATTAAATGCTCACGTTGAAACAGATCCTCCCACAGGCTGGCCGGAGGGCTGTTTATTTCAGTGTATGAGAATGCTTGCCTCTATGTTCAGAGCATCATGAGTGTAATAAGGGGGATATTGTTTTGCGACAGACAGGCCCTCGCAAAACACTTTTGCTAGGTTTTACAACCTGGAAATTCCCTTTTCGCACTGCATGTTCTGTCTGTGTAGGGGAAGATGGCTGAGCAGCCACTGGAAGACTGAAAGGCATCATAGCCACACCCCTCTCTAGCGCTTGTCTCAACTAGGTTGAATAGACTTATGTGCAGTGCCACTGTCACAGCCTTCTGTGTTCTATTATTTCTGAGGCACTTCAGCTTTAGCTATCGTTAGAGCTGGTTTAATGTGCATGCACCAATATACTTGTTGCTTATTATTCCACACTCTGCATTTCATTAGTCCAGCGTTGCTCGACTGTGTGTAGTAGGATGGTGTTCAAGACGCCATCTTGGCCCTCTACCAGCTTGATGTCTGGTATTTCAACTAGGACTGGTACCTGGCCGAAGTGAGGAGGGCGCTACAGGCTGTTCAAATGAATGAACTATGTGTATTCATGAATGTTGAGTGTGGCCATCTTCCCCTCTACATGAGTGGAGCGCGCATGCTGAATGAATCTGGATGATCGACTGATTATGGTCCATTCTGGCTCGCATTTCACAGGGGCGCTCACAGTTTGTAACTTATACCTCCGTTCATTTCAAGCCGAGAAGATTCTACCTTAAGACTCCTACTGCTGCCTTTGTGGCAAGACCTCGTCATTAACCACATAACACGGTCAGGCTTGCCACCGGTTGCAACATTATGCGATAGTGTCTGTTTACTGATGCATGCATTATTTGGTCACCAGCACACTGTGATGGTGCAGTGCTCACACCAATGATGTCTCATGTCTGGGGATGAACGTCGCTAGGCAATAGTGCCATCACCTATCCATGTGTCCGCAGTCTGGAGACAAGCGCAACATGTATGCTGACAGTGGGTGTATGGTTAATCCAGGATGCAGGCAAGACCCCTGTCTTTTACTCTGTGATGTGTTTGCAGCAGGGCTGTAGTCAAGTCCACCTTTGTCAAGTCCAGGACTAATCGAGACCGAGTCAAGACCGAGTCCAAAGAGGTTCGAGTCCAAGTCAAGTCTGAGTCCAAAGAGGTTCGAGTCCAAGTCAAGACCGAGTCCAAATGAGACAGTCAAGACAGAGACAGAAAAAAAGAATCCTCTTCAAGACCACGTACATAAGTATTGATCATTTATGTGATGCGAGAGACAGCATATCTTCTGTTCTAAGATAATCACTTTGCATTATTATTTGTAATGATCAAAAAGCATGTGCAGAGTAGCAACACTGTAGGATCAAATAAGGCCATTTTATTTACTTTAGGTATAGCAATTTCACTAAAGTCACATAAAGCTGAAGTGCAACTTCACATTTTCAGTCTTTTTTATTATAGTGTAACAATCACATTTTGGGCTACCAATGGAAAATGTAAAAAAATAACAAGCAACACAGGTGTCACTAAAAAAAATGGCATGTTCCCATTCTTTAACTTATTACTTGTCCTAAAGAATCCATAGTAGGCCTACAAAGTAACTAAAACATTAAACCAGTGGGGGATTTCGCAATGACGATGACTTGCGATAAATAAACTAATAATTAAGTGTGCATATTAGCTGCCTGCTTGTTTTTAAATTAATTTCAGCTGTGGTTCCCAAACATTTTACAGTCGCGTACCCCCTGAGGCATTTAACATTCTTCTGCATGCCCCCTCTCTTCCCCTTAGACTGCTGCAGTCACACCTTTTCCATTAAGGGACAATATTTTCCCCCTTAAACTGATTGTGCATTAAAGTGATTTTTTTTTTACCTTTATAAATACCTTTATAAATTAAATAATGTTTTAAGTTTAAAATGTCCAAAAGAGAAATAAGCAATGATGTTAAAACGAGTGATACTTTAATATTAAACTAAAACCACCCGTAGGTGGCGGTAAGTCACTGTCTTAATGAGTCAGTCATCGAGTCATTCATTCATTCAGTAACGAAGCAAGTGGCGGTATTTTTGAAAGGGCAATTGTATCATTGACCCTCATGGTTTTTTCACAGCCACAGATTTGTTCACTAAACATCGATATGAGTCACAGTTCTGCTGTGGCTTTCGTTGGAACTAGAGATGCGCCGATTGCAATTTTCTTGGCTGATTCCGATTTCCATTTTTTTTGATAGTGTGATTTGCCGATACCTATTTTTGCCGATTCCGATTTTTTTTCGATTTTCTTTCTAAGAACTATAATTGACAGCATATACAAACAAAAATCTACTTTTCTTCAACGCCAAGTTTTATTTTCATAAAAAACAAAAGTAAAACTCAGTAATAAAATAAGAACAAATAAAAAAAATTGCAAGCAACAGCACAAATAAATGCAATAGAATAGAGACCTATGAAACTAAGTTTTTCAGGTTAAGTATTTTTTTATTTAGGTAAGAAATACTACAGAAATTAAAGTAATCAATTTACCTTAATTTCTGTATTCTTTATTTAAATATTAAATACAGATTTATTCTTACCATTAAAGTTATAAAACATATTCAGTCAAGAGCAGAAAGTGATTTTCTTTGTCTTTTGTTCTTTAAATAACATAAACCTTTAAAAGTTTATGAACGGACCCAATACTGTTACACAACATGCGTTCTCTTTCTTAGCTATGAGATCCCAACTTGGACTGATAAACACAGTCAAAACTGACTGTGTTTATCAGTCCAAAGTGTCTGAGGCAATGGCATTCAGCACTGCCCTATAGTGCCGGGAAGCCCGCTTCTGTTTCTCGTGCTTGAACCCCATTGGTGGGCAGATTCTCGCCCACGAGATTTCATAAAGCTTCAGTAAATTCGAGGAAGGAGGGGATAACCCCATAGTGCCACCTTTGAAGTGAAGTCTAAAAAAAGTTATGTGCACCCCTGTTAATGTGAGTATTTGCAAGTATCTGCCTGATATGCCCGGCTGGCAGGGAGTGGCATGCGATGCAAATCTCACTTGTGCAATGTGCATTGGCATGTTTTGTATCACTCGAAGATGATGGGGCTCTCAGACGAGATCCCAACTTGTCATTCACTGACTGACGTTAACATCGAACGTGACTGACCGAAAGGGAACTACTAAATTAGTAGTTTTCTGAGAGATACTTCAGAGTGTACTTTCATCAGCTAAAATTGTGCTACAAGTATTAAAATAGTAAACTATTAGTATACGTTTAAGCTCACATGAGAAACATAGTTGTGCACTTTAAAGTTTATTACGGTTTCACTTACAGAACACTTAAACATATACTTTTATATATTGAAAAGTGGGCCAATTTAGACCCAAGCATTATTGAAATAGTTCACTTAAAAGTTTACTACTAGTACATTGATATTAGTATACTTACTACATAAAGTATACTTAAAATATACTTGAACATTACTAAAGTATACTTAATAAAATGAACTTGAAGTATACTTTTTCGTAAGGGCAGTTATTTTTGCGGCTGACCTTATTGCATATGCATTTGTAGGAGTTTCCCTTTCATATGCATAATTTATGGGAGGATAAATAAATCATGCAATGTGATTTACTAAGGTTTGCTGTATATGCTGGTATTTGCACCATTATTTAACATTGAAAAAAGCATGCCTTAACCTATTTTGCTCTTGACATTGCTGCATCAGTGTTATTTTCAAATTGTCAGTAGATCCTTCTCAGAACTTTTCACTCCCATCATTGCTTTTATGGGATTGCAATCTCATGGCAATTTGTCCTGTTTAGTAAATCTGGACCCAAAAAAGCAAGATTAACTTGCTTTAACAGACTTGTTAAATGTCATTTGTCTGCATGCTCTTTGTAGGCTAATATTACAGTTTTTTAAGATTGCTTAAGCAAAATTTTAAAAACAAGGCTCATTTTGTCAAAACACTACACACAATTCACAGATCCACATACACAAGTAGCAGAACACCTCAGTTCTTTTGCAAAATGAAAACTTTACATTAATTTAACAAAACCCAACTTTGACACTGTATGGAACACACATGGTTCATACATTCTGATTCTGTTTGATTCATTTACACACTGCTATGCTCAATCTTAAACACTTGTAACGTTTATACTTTTCTAATGAAATAGTCTGGGTTTGATTCCTTTCAGAGATATTGTATTCAGAGAGTAAAGTACATGAATATATTGACAAAAAAACAAACAAACAAACAAACAAAACACACAAGATCAGTACTGTACATTGATGAAAATATTTATTTCTCACCACATTGTAATACCATTCAATACCTCCATGCCTTTCCAAAGGTTGCATTTTGCACTGAAAATCAGAACATATTCTAATACAATATAGTACACAAACGAAAACTTTTGTGGAGAAAAAACAAAAGCATGATTTTAAATTTAAAAAAAAAAACACCTAAGCATCATCTCTTGGCCTAGCTGGATCTGGCCATAGCACTTCATCCACATCACAGGCGATGTCCTCTCTCACAAGACAGCGAGGGAAGAATCTTCTTGAATGGCGAATCCATCCTTGCACAGACCCTGCATCAATTAGGTCACAGGCCTCCTCTATGACTTGAATGAGGCATATCCTGATATAGGGCTGGAGATCGTAAACCTTCCACCGCCATGCCAAAAAAAACAAAACAAACAAAAACAAAACAAAAACTCCTCAATGGGTTTAAGGAAGGGACAGTATGGTGGGAGGTATTGGAGTGAAAATTGTGGACACTTATGAAACCAGTTTTGGACCAAAGCAGATAGGTGGAAATATACTCCAGAGTATATCTCATCTGCTCTGCATCCATTTGGTCTTCTGCTGTGATGATTTTGTGTAGTCTGTCTAAAATGTGAATATGTGGGCCGTGTTGTAAGGGCCTAGGTTGGCATGCTGGTGGAGGACCCCATTCTGCGTGATTGCAACATATATTGTGATGTTACCTCCACGTTGGCCTGGGCCATTCAAAATAGCTCTGTGGTATTTTGGAAAGCAGTGTCTTGAAATGGCAAAGAAGTGACATTATGTTAGATTTCTGTGTCTGATGTAGATAAGTGTGTTTAGTGTTTTGCAAAACAATGTGTGTAGTGTTTTGCAAAAAGTGTGAGGCTGAGAATGTGCTTAGAGTTGTGCAGATCTGGGCTGAGGTTTTGCTTTTTGAGTGTAAGGTTTCAGTAACTGTTATTTTTAATTTTAGTGTGTAAGCAATCATAAAAAACTGTAAGATGCCTAATGTACTGGAAATTGATAAAATGTACAAAATTTCTTAGTTGATAAGTTAAAAACAATCAGTTCTTGAGCTAAAATGACTGTGCACCTCTCAAAAGGTGGTGAGGTACAGGAATCAGCAGCTTTCGTTCCCATTGTTTTGAGTCCGTACAATGTGGATCTGTCTCGGACAAGATCGTTCTACACACCTACATTTCCCTTTCAAGCCGTGGTAAATATTTGAAAAACACCATTTGAAATAAACAAACTTCTATTTACAATACAATGCATCATAATGATACTGTCAGTCTTAGAGGATTACGCTTGCAGTAATTCATAACGATAGCTTTCACACTATAATGGTAACATTTTGCTGATTATTTTGTGATAGGGTAACAGTGGTTTTTGTTTTTGATTAGGTCAAGGTTCGTCACCCAAATGGTTCCCCAGCTGAAGGTGTTAAAGTGAAGTTGGATGTCTCAAGCACCAAAGAAAAGTCCCTAAATATTATAACTAATAAAGAAGGAATTGCATTTCAAAATTTCAATTTGGAAGGAACACCACCTTCCATTTCAGTGCAGGTTAAAATATTCAAAGAATAAAACTCTTTTAATACCTGTAAGGTGTGTTCCATACTGCTGGCAAAAGCAGTGGGTCTCATTCACTAACTTTTCATGTAAAAATGTAGTAACAACTGAAACCACTCATAAGAATTTATTGCATTTATTTATTTATTAAAAATGTAAAAATGCAGAATATTTTCTGTGACGGGTAGGTTTAGGACAGGGGTAGGCAAGTTCGGTCCTAGAGAGCCGCTGTCCTGCAGAGTTTAGCTCCAACCCTGAAAAAAAATCCTGAAGAGCTTGATTGGCTTGTTCAGGTGTGTTTGATTAAGCTTGGAGCTAAACTCAGCAGGACAGCGGCTCTGTAGGACCGAACTTGCCCTACCCCTGGTTTAGGAGTAGGGGTAGTGTAGGGGGATAGAATGTACAGTCTGTACAGTATAAAAACCATTACGCTTATGGAATGTCCTCACAAAGATAGATAAACAAACCTGTGTGTGCATGTGTGCGTGCGTGCATGCGTGCGTGCGTGCGTGTGTGTGTGTGTGTGTGTGTGAATTAGGGCTGTCAAGCAATTAAAATTGTTATCTAATTAATTACATGATGTGCCGATTAATTAATTTAATCAAATTAATTGCGCATCATATTTGGCTGAGAAATTCTCCCCAAATTTAAAGTAATTATTGTGTTGAATGAGAAAACCATCAAATAGACATTACAAAAAAGTAGCTTTAGAACTATATATTTAATTTGTTTCAACTTTGAATTTATTATACTAACTGCATTCTATAGATTACATCAAGCCATGAGTTGTTCCCCTGCATCATGCTCATTACCAATCAACTGTATGAAACTTAAGTTGACCAATTAGGCTAGGTCTGGGGCAGGGTGGTGTTAAATGCTTTAATCATTTTAATTCATTTAAGTTAAGGAAAAATGTTAGCCTATTATATCATTTTAGTTATATAATTCATTGTATAATAGACCTAAATGTTTTTAAAACATTTTCAATGAGGGGTAAACTATCTAATCTTTTTTTTTTTTTTTTCTTCTGTCTAGGCCCTGTTTACACCTGGTATTGAGATGCGTTTTGGTCGATCGGATCACAAGTGGACAACTTCAAATAGAGGTGTAAATGGGGTCTAAAAAGTTTTGAGCTTGTCCACTTTAGACCACTTCCAGAGGCAGTCAAAAATTAATTTGACCGGATTGCTTTCATAGGGTGTACTCACACTAGGCGCTCTGAACCATGCCCGAGCGCATTTGACCCCCAAAGCCCGGTTCGTTTGATTAGTGTGATCGCTCCACACTGTGCCCTGGCGCGGTTCTTTTAGCCAGCCCTGGCCCGCTTGGAAAAGGTGGGCCAGAGCGCGGTTCGCATGCAGTGGGAGCGCTAACCGTGCCAGAGCACGGAACAGCTACTTCTTTTGTGTGCGCTACTGTCATCATTACGACGGCAAACATGTCTTTTACTACTCTGATAGTACACTAATCAATTCATGTAATTAATTTGAGTGTATTTGGGTTTATAACGGGTCTGCTTCTCACCTTTGATGAACAGAAATTGTAGTTTGCGAGTAAAGCTGCAAATTCCTCCATTAATGTCAGCTGCCTTTGTAATCCTCTGATACGTGCAAGTGAAAATTGTTGCGCGGCATAAATGATAATATAAATTAGGTAGTATCTTAGTGAAAGTGCATTTCTTCCTGTTTTCTTCCATTCAGAAAGTTGCATCGTAAATGACGTAAGCGTGCTCCTGCCTGAAAAGTTAAGAGCAATGTGAGTGCAGGCCAGCGGGGGAGGGGGGATGGGGGACAATCGCGCTCGGGCTCGGTTCAAGGCATCCGTGCCTAGTGTGAATACACCCATAGTGTAGATGCTCATGTGGTCGAATAAGTTTGAAAAGTCAAAAAAACCACCTACTCTCTGCCTCCTGACATTATGGGAAGCTCACTAGTCATACCCGATTTAAAGTTTGTCAGCTACAGACCCAAGTTGAAAAATGTACCAAGGTGAATGTTCTCTCACCGTTCCTGATTTCTAATATGCACTCACAGTGTTCGGCATGGTCTTGCAGCTGTCAGAGCAGAAACAAAAGCTACTGCTCTCCTTATGTTTTTCCATCATCTCCGGGCATGTTCATATTTTGTCCATTAGATCTAAAGATCTGAGAAAAAACAAACAAAAAAACAATACATTTACCTGTCCATAGACCCTCCCCTCGAAGAAATCAGGACAGAAGTGGTTGAAAGTGGACAAAAGAGATGGATAAAAATAACAGGTGTAAATGGGTATATGTCTCCCTCATCTACTTGTGACCCGATCGACCAAAACGCATCTTAATACCATGTGTAAACAGAGCCTTACTTACCTTGGGAATGCAGGCGGCACAATGGCTCAGTCGCCTCACAGCAAGATGGTCCAAAGACATGCAGAATAGGTGAATTAGACAAAGTAAATTGACCGTAGTGCTCTTGTTTCCCCCTCAATCCAAAGACATGCAGTATAGGTGAATTAGAAAAAGTAAATTGACCATAGCAGGGCTCTACGCTAACATTTTTCTTTAGGAGCACTTTCTGATCCAAACAGACATTAACTTTCCCATTACAGGGCAATATTTGCCCCTTTAAATTAATTTCCAGGGGCACTTGTACCATTATAAGAACAATTTTTCTTACATTTAATAATAATCTTATTAAATGTATGCATCATATTTAATCAATTTCTTAAATTAAAATAGAAAATTTGTTTTTAAATGTTAAACAATAAATTCAATTACAACAATAAGATCCAATCAGACGGTTAATTTTTGCACTGCAGAAGTGGCACAGAAGCTCCATCTGAAGTGGTATAATTTAGACACATTTACAATGCTGCTCATTGGTAAATAATGTTGTACAAATGTTTTTAAATATAATTTTAAATTTAGAAAAAAATTGAATTTATGTAAAAGAAAATTAACTTTAAAAGTTTAATATTTTAAGTAAAAACAGTCTATGTAAAATGTATATATGAAAATATATGTAAATATCAAAATAAAACAGCCAGTAGGTGGCGGTAAATCTTAATGTGCGAGTCATTCAGTTGTTCAAAACGCAGATTCATTCAGGAATCACTGTTGCTTGGAGATGCGCAACAGTTCTGGTGTGGCTTTGTTTGAAACTATTTCATGAAATAGAGCAAAAACAGACAGTATTGTGGCTAAAGATTTGCCACTTAATATCAGCTTGTTTATTGGACTTGAGTCAGATCAGTAAGTATCACATTTGCAATCATACCAATACTCTGAGAAACAGGAGTCTAATCGTGTGATATGATATTACTTAACTTGCTGCGATCGACAGAGTTAACAGTGTTCAGCAGCAACATCGGTTATATCACTTGCCCACCGTGACTGTGGCACCGGCCCACACCGTCATTTTATTGTAATAATAATCATTTAGTTAATTAGAAAATAGACACTACAGTTAAAAACTGAACGTGTCTGCTAAATTCAGTGAGCCGAACGAGAGGCACAGCACAGATCAGCAGCGGGAGTCAGATTTCACCTTACTTCGCCCATTTCGGCTCACTTTTCTGAATGACAAGACGAGGGATGAAGATTTGGATGAAAAGCGAAATGTAAAAGCGTATATTTAAGCGAGTTTGTCATTGTACTGTTTTGTTGTTGTATTTTTTCATTAAGAATAATAATGAACCCACCCACCATTCAAGCAATTGCCGCCTCCGAATTGCCGCTACTTCAAAAGTGAAAGTAATATGAGCACGGGCATTCATAACAGTGTGTGTGTTTTTTTTACTCAATTTTTGGAGGCATTTTTGCCCCAAGCCCCTGTTAATTTCCAACCTTGATTATGATAATCCAAATGTAGTATTTACAATTAATTTGGCTGCAAAGAAACAGCAGCATGAGTCAGGTAAGTGCGCGTGGCTGTGTCACACCAGTTGCACCTTGTAAAAAATCTTTGAAGTGTAGTCCAGAGCGCAAGTCTTTTGCACTTGCTCTGCTGTGCTGACTGAAGCTAAGTCTTTGAATTAAGGTGTGAAAAGCAGCCGATTGCAGTACGAAACATAACTGTTATGCATTTTGCGAGTTGTACTTATTCCGATTGTATTATATATCTGTTTAATGAGAACCAATCGGGTCACTCGCACCAGTGCGCCTAAATATTTTTCACAGTCGCACAAAGTTATTTTCAGGCGCAAATGCGAGTGAAATGGGTGCACTTTTAGAGCCCTGCATAGTGAGTGGGTGAGTGAGTGTGTCCCAGACTCTCAGCGCTGGAATTGCACAAGTTAGTGCACTCTCAGTACAGGGGATACGGCAGGAAGGGCATATTAAACCAAATCGGCTGTGCAGATTATTCCGCTGTGGAGACCCCTGACAAAAAAAGGGAGCAAGCTGAAAGAGAGACACTTGCTCAAATAGAATACTCCAAATTATGTCCGTGAGAAGTTAATACAAATAATCCACCCAGTTATAGTGAATGAGACCCAGTGCATTTATTTACTATTTTGTATTTACCATTATATATTGAGTTACAGAATACAGTGATAGTGTGGGTGGTATGAAACAGACCATTTTTTTTCTTCTTTTTTTTTTAAATACTTTAAATTCCTTTAAGCTGTATATTTTTGACTGATAAATTTCAACAGGCAACAGTGGATGGTTTCAAGTCAACAAGAGAAGTGCGCCCAGTGAAATCCACAAAGAACAGCTTCCTGTATCTGAGTGTGACTAATAAAGTTCTGTCACCAGAAGAGTCTCTAGATATTACATTTCATGTCAATGGCAATCCAGTAGATGGGCAAATATATTATATGGTAAGTAATGTATTAAAATGTCCTTCTATTACATGTGGTGAAATGTCTAATGTTTTTTTGTTAAAGTTATGCTTTAAACTAGAATACTATTGGGTTGAGAAAAATATTTAAAATATATTTACAGAAAACTATATTTTAATATTTCACACATATTGTGTTTCTCTGGCACATTTATCTTGATTTACAGTATGCATGTTTAGATATTTTTACTGCACTTATTAGGATTTTTTTCATTAAGATTTAATGTTTTAACTTGAGAACTCTTGATTAATGTGTGCATCTCTTCAGATTGTCAGTAGAGGCATGCTGAGAAAAGCAAGCTCTATTGCATCAAGTTCTGCAGTAAAAATATCCATCCAAATCAGCCCAGAGATGATCCCGTCCTTCAGAGTGATCGCCTTTTACTATGACACAGATGGTGACATCGTTGCAGATTCAGTGTGGGTAGATGTAAAGGACAGGTGTGAGGGAAAGGTAAACTCTAATCAGACACTTAAAATCTTTTAAATTATTTTTTTTAACAAGTTACAGTATTTTAGTCATTTTATGTCAAAATTATACAGTACAGTACAGTGAAAATCTTGGCAAATGTTTACAGTTGTGCTGTCCCATCTCCTGTTTAGCTTGAGATAAATCTGAATAGCAATCAGAATTATGAACCAGAAGATTCAGCTGAGCTTGACATTGATGTAGGAACACAGAATGCAAAAGTGGCCTTACTAGTTGTGGACAAAGCCATTTATGCCCTGGGTTCTCAAAACAAACTCACTCCAAAACAGGTGTGTTGTACTGTCAAATAGTACTTATTGGTTTCTGAAAATTCTGAGTTCTTGTTCTTTTACTGTTTTTCATTTTTTCTGTGTGAAGGTGTTCAGCTCCATGCAGTCTTATGATCTGGGGTGTTCGTATGGTGGTGGAGAGAACACAGCTGCTGTTTTTAATGATGCTGGTCTGGCCTTCATCTCACACTCGAACACAATCCGTTCAGTGATGAGAAAAGGTGCCAAATGATGCCAAACACTTCTCTATTTCAGTACATGAGAAATTGAAATCAAATGGAAATTTTCTGTGTGTTTTTATTTTCTATCTGGGCTTACTGTAGAAAGAACCGGACTGGTAATTTGAGTATTTGCCTTTACATGAAAGAATTGTTACAGTATGCAAATAATATTTCCAATGCATTGTACTTCTAGGTTTCAGCTGTGAGTCTGGCTTTAGGTGCAACAAACACTCTATAGAAATGGCTAAAAAATTTATAGTATTGTCAGTTTAATATTTGTAGTCAGTTTATATTTTACCTTTTGAATCAATTCTCAAAGCTCATCTGAGTCAATGTTATTTTATTATTATTTATATAATATTTTGAATTAGCGTTTATTTTTATATTTTCAGTTGTAATTTTAATTTTAATGTTCCATTTCGGTTGGTCACTCTTGACGTCTCGTCGGAGATAGACCGACGAATTTGGATCTCGCTAGAGAGACCAATCTACTTCGAGTGTAACTAAAATGATCCAGTGCACATTAGAATGCGATTATTGCATTCAGCTGCTCTGCCTCACAGCGTGGGTATAAATGACCCGCAGGTGCAAGCGCATATCAGCTTTTCGCTTTGGAGCTGAGCTGCTCGTTTCTTTGAATGCTCTGCAATCTACAGAATTGTCTATTTTTAGAGCCAGTTCTTCAGGAGAAAATATCTTTCTGTGTGTTGGCGAGACAGCACTTCAGCGGTGGCCATTCTTTGGCTGATTTTAAACAAACAGTTGTTTTCACAGCTACAGAGAGTGAGCACCTTCAATGAGCTGCTGATCATTTAGCTGTGAGTGAGCACACTGAACAGGCTGCACCTTTTCTCTGTTAGTGTCGCGTTGGCCGGTTCCCCTGTGTGCTTCAGCTCTAAAAGAGAGTGTTTTTCCCTAGTAGAGCTTGCACGGGTCTGAGCTTGCATCTTTTTAAAGATGACATTCAACCCGTGAGTTTCTGGATGCGGTCGTTTCCTGTCCTCATTGACGGCCATGATCACTGTCTCAGATAAGCATGCTGAGACAGTTTTTGTGGGTGGTTTATGTTTTCACCGCAAGTATGCTCGACACTCTGGGAGACCGAGGGGATCAGTGAGGTAAAACTCTGATGATGGACTTCTCACTCCTCTGCGTGTCGTTTGCTGGTGACCGTTGTCATGAAAACCCCGCAAGCCTATTTTCCATTGTAGCGTCCTCCCAGGTGGCCACCAGGAGAGGTCTACTTCAGTGAAATAGCTTGGGTGACCTAATGAGTATGGAGGGCTTCTCCTTCGGGGAACCAACCCCCTAGGGCCCCTCCCCCTCTAGCACATCGCAAGCTGTGCAGCTTCAGGAAGGATTGCTGGTCCTTCTCATGGGAGAACCTAGCAATTCATTCAGGGCTCCAGCTGAGGATCAGATGTCGATCACATCGGTGCATCGGAGAGAGGGCTGTTATGCTCTGGAAATGAGGATGACGCTGAGGTTCCTACTGTTTTGGTGTGGGCTTTTGCTGACTCAGATTCAGAGTTGGCAGCCATGCTTTCCCTGGGTCATTCCCTGATGTGCATGGAAAACTTAGCAGTATGGAGCTATATTGGTGCCAAAATATGGAACGCCAATGGGGCCAAAATCTGCATAGAAGTTTTCCCCACTCTCACTACCCTTGCTGGTGGGGTGGCTGTGAAAAACCATTCACCTTCAACTGCTTCTGAGGCCATGGCACTCTTCAATGCATGAGGGTAGTTCTGAGCCAGGGTTGAGCTGTGCATGTTGACTAACCATTATCAAAGTCACAGCACAGGCCCTCGGCTAGACAAAGGCAGGACGGCGGTCCCACTGAAATTCTTTCAGAGGCTCCTGGGGAATATGGCAGCCGCTGAGCTGCCTAAAAAGTGCCTACAGGGCAAACACGTGCTGGTCTGCATGGACAACACTGCGGCTGTTGCGTACATCAACCATCAGGGTGGTCTACGCTAGAGGTCGACCGATTGATTGGCCGGCCGATAAATCGGGCCGATTTTTGGCATTTTTTAATTAATCGGCATCAGCCGATTGTGCTGCAAATTATAGGCCGATTAATAGGCAGGCGGGATTGCCATTCCACCGGCATAAAGGACCAGTTATACTTAATTTTCTGCATTCCGCTGCATTCAAATTATACTCCTTTGGCCATGAGCGTGGTTAAACGGATTTAGTGGATTGCTGTTTTGAAGCTCTCAAGTCACTCACACATGACCTGTTGTACACGCGGATCGTCCTGCACGCGGACGGGTGTGCGAGCCTTTAACCAGCTGTAGTTCAGGCTACAGGTAGGCGCGGGTACCAAAACCAGGTAACGAGCCCAGCGGCTAAATTATTATACAAACCTGTGTTGTATAGATAAACTCTGATGTTATCAATGCTGTTTCTGTACATTACTGGAGAATTTCTCTCCCTCTAAGTCTGCGTGTGAGACGAAGCAACTCACACTCTGCAGTAGGGTGACCACCTGGCTATTGATCTGTTGCAGGACAGTAGATGTGATTTTGTGGGACACATGAGACAGATAAATTTACAACTATTACGCCATGTAAAAATTGATTTACATTTGTTGGCAAACTTGGCTTATGCACCGATTATTGTTTCTGCCGGTGGGTGCCCACACTATAATGTTGCGCTTATGGCAACATTAAATCCTGGGGAGAAGACAATTCTAGATTCACGGCTGCACATGCAGGAGGACAAAGTTTGTGCACGCATATGTAATATCTGAGCGAGAGCTCGCGCGCGTCCAGTTTTGTGCAAGGGGATCCGCCTGTGAGTGGAGAGATTACTCCACTTCTTATCCAGTATGGGAGATGAAATCCTTGCTGGTGTACTTGTGTTTACTGACTTAGATGAGGCCCGCTCTTTGCGCTGTCATCAGTGGGAAAACCCCTCTCTATGATTGGGTTTGTTTTTTTATTTTCACAGCTAGAATATGACGGCTGCACAAATAGATTTTTAAATGCTCACAGTTTTTAATATATTTCTTACTGTGGTATTGTAATTTCAGGGATGAAAAAAAATTACAGACATAAATGAAATGCGAGACACTACTTAAGTCTTGCGGGATGCGGGACAAAGCTCCTAATTCCCGCAAAATGCGGGACGGGTGGTCACCCTACTCTGCAGTCGATTGGAGAGACTTGTGTTGTTCAATAAATGTTTAATTTAAGACATTTTCTGTATAACTTATTACTTGTGAGACGTATTACTTAACTGTTAATTGTTAAGAGATGAATATATCGGCTATATCGGCTATTGGCTTCCCTTGAGGTTCAAGGTGACTTACCCCAAGAGGTACTTAACACATCACTTTGGCACGAGCACTGTCTACGAGACAAGTTTTTGCTCTGAAGTGGAGACCCCAGGAAGTGTATGATCAGTGTTGTGCTTCCTTCCTGCAGCATGGGTTGGAGCGAAGGCTGTCTCCCTCCACCCTTAAAGTCTATGCTGCTGCAATTTCTGCTTATCACGACCCCATAGGAGGCAAGTCAGTTGGGAAGCATGGCATGGTCGTCAGGTTCCTTAGGGGGACGAGACGGTTAAATCCTCCTCGACCTCACTCCATACCCTCTTGGGACCACATTCTGTCCCATTTGAGCCTTTGCAGTCAGTTGATCTAAAGATTCTATCCATGAAGACTTTGCTTCTGGTTGCAATGGCCTCTATCAAGAGGGTAGGGTACCTGCAGGCTTTCGGTTGACGAATCGTGCCTGGAGTTCGGTCCAGGTGCCGCCCACATGGTATTGAGACCCCGGCCTGGCTATGTGCCCAAGGTTCCTTCCACTCCTTTTAAAGACCAGGTAGTGAACCTGCAAGTTCTGCCCCCAGAGAAGGCAGACCCAGCCCTAGCTTTGTCGTCCCGTCATGTTGCACTACGAATGTACAGGTCCTTCTCAAAAAATTAGCATATTGTGATAAAGTTCATTATTTACCATAATGTAATGATAAAAATTAAACTTTCATATATTTTAGATTCATTGCACACCAACTGAAATATTTCAGGTCTTTTATTGTTTTAATACTGATGATTTTGGCATACAGCTCATGAAAACCCAAAATTCCTATCTCAAAAAATTAGCATATCATGAAAAGGTTCTCTAAACGAGCTATTAACCTAATCATCTGAATCAACTAATTAACTCTAAACACCTGCAAAAGATTCCTGAGGCTTTTAAAAACTCCCAGCCTGGTTCATTACTCAAAACCGCAATCATGGGTAAGACTGCCGACCTGACTGCTGTCCAGAAGGCCATCATTGACACCCTCAAGCGAGAGGGTAAGACACAGAAAGAAATTTCTGAACGAATAGGCTGTTCCCAGAGTGCTGTATCAAGGCACCTCAGTGGGAAGTCTGTGGGAAGGAAAAAGTGTGGCAAAAAACGCTGCACAACGAGAAGAGGTGACCGGACCCTGAGGAAGATTGTGGAGAAGGACCGATTCCAGACCTTGGGGGACCTGCGGAAGCAGTGGACTGAGTCTGGAGTAGAAACATCCAGAGCCACCGTGCACAGGCGTGTGCAGGAAATGGGCTACAGGTGCCGCATTCCCCAGGTCAAGCCACTTTTGAACCAGAAACAGCGGCAGAAGCGCCTGACCTGGGCTACAGAGAAGCAGCACTGGACTGTTGCTCAGTGGTCCAAAGTCATTCGGAAATCAAGGTGCCAGAGTCTGGAGGAAGACTGGGGAGAAGGAAATGCCAAAATGCCTGAAGTCCAGTGTCAAGTTCCCACAGTCAGTGATGGTCTGGGGTGCCATGTCAGCTGCTGGTGTTGGTCCACTGTGTTTTATCAAGGGCAGGGTCAATGCAGCTAGCTATCAGGAGATTTTGGAGCACTTCATGCTTCCATCTGCTGAAAAGCTTTATGGAGATGAAGATTTCGTTTTTCAGCACGACCTGGCACCTGCTCACAGTGCCAAAACCACTGGTAAATGGTTTACTGACCATGGTATTACTGTGCTCAATTGGCCTGCCAACTCTCCTGACCTGAACCCCATAGAGAATCTGTGGGATATTGTGAAGAGAAAGTTGAGAGACGCAAGACCCAACACTCTGGATGAGCTTAAGGCCGCTATCGAAGCATCCTGGGCCTCCATAACACCTCAGCAGTGCCACAGGCTGATTGCCTCCATGCCACGCCGCATTGAAGCAGTCATTTCTGCAAAAGGATTCCCGACCAAGTATTGAGTGCATAACTGAACATAATTATTTGAAGGTTGACTTTTTTTGTATTAAAAACACTTTTCTTTTATTGGTCGGATGAAATATGCTAATTTTTTGAGATAGGAATTTTGGGTTTTCATGAGCTGTATGCCAAAATCATCAGTATTAAAACAATAAAAGACCTGAAATATTTCAGTTGGTGTGCAATGAATCTAAAATATATGAAAGTTTAATTTTTATCATTACATTATGGAAAATAATGAACTTTATCACAATATGCTAATTTTTTGAGAAGGACCTGTACATGGACCGGATGAAAAGCCTTAGGACCTCAGACCAGCTCTTTGTCTGTTACGGAGGCCAGCAGAAGGGGAAGGCTTCTCTCCAAGCAGAGGATGGCCCACTAGTTAGCGGATGTCATCGCCTTGGCTCACCAAGCACAAGGTGTGCATTGCCCGCTCAGACTGTGTGCTCACTCTGCTCTAAGTGTTGCATCCTCCTATTTATTTCATTTAACTGCCAATGCAACGTTTCAATTTTTCATTCAATTTTTTTAATTAAGTTTTTGTTTTTCATCTAATATTTATATTATATTTTAGCTTTATATTAATTATGAAAAAACTATTTTTAAGTGAAGTTCACAATGTAATTTCGGGAGGAGTGAACCCATCTAATCTTTCAATTAGTGAAATTCAAACATAATTTCAAGAGGAGGGAACCCTTATCTTTCAATTAATGACCAGAGAATATAAGCAGCTACTCCCCCTGCTCTGGCATCAGTTGTTCACCTCCCCAACTCCACCACATAATTTAGGCATCTCATCTATCATACTCCTCTTCCAGGCACTAGTAGTCCCTGGGGGGTATATCCAAGCTCTAGTTGATCGAGCCCCTCCACATCTGACAGCAAGCCAAATACGCTTAACCTTATTAGCTTAAAGATTTTATGAGGAAACAAACTCGTGAATAGTTCGCCTCTGCATGATTGCGTCGTGAAGCACATGTGAAATCAGTCCAATGGCATGACGGAATGTCATAGGCAGGTGATGTCATAACCAGGAGAGTACAAAGCACCCTGAGACCAAACAATGTTAGCTTCTGTTCCTTCAGCAAGCGCCCTATGTGAAAGTCTATTTATTGTTTGTTTGTCAAAAGCATATACATTTCATACAGGACATATGGCGAGCAAACAGCAATTTAAATCCCGTGTTTCTCTCTGCCTTCTTCAATTTACGCGCAGGGAAACACATAATCTATCTGTTGTATGTTTAGGAGCAAAGCAACACACGCTTTGCTCCAGCCTGTCACTCTTCGAGGAGGGTCATCAGGTTCGCGTTCCCTGCAGTTCAGGCCCCACGGCTGCAGAGGCAGTGTGGTGGTTCACTAAATTCTCTGGGGTTCGGAAGCCCGCGATGCGGTTTCATCCCGGTTTATATATTTTTGATCTGCTGAGCGCCGATGCGGGGAGTTTGTTATCATAAGCATATACATAAAATATATCACTTGCTTATGAGGAGCATGCACGGTCAGTTCCCTTTCATTGGAACATCGACAATGCGTTGAACGCATTGGGATCACCTCTGCATGATTACGTCTTGAAGCACTTGTGAAATCGAACCAATAGGGTGACGGGACGTCAGAGCGGATGACGTCACGGACCAGGAAACTATAAAGCACTCCTGAGAACAAAGAATGCCAGCTTCTGTGTCTTCAGCAAGCGCTCTGTGTTAATGTGTGACAGAGGCTGAGGCCTTCTGTGCGTACCAGAACTCCGGCCTGGGACTTGGCTATTGTGTTGGAAGGGTTAGCTGAGGCTCCCTTCGAACCTTTAGAGGAAGTATCTGAGAAGTTCCTCTCTCTAAAAACCATCTTTTTGTACTCAAAAGAATTGGAGATCTTCAAGCACTTTCAGTTGCTCCTTCATGTCTGGAATTTGCGCCTGGTATGGTCAAGGCTTTCCTGCATCCTAGACCTGGGTATATACTCAAGGTCCCCACCAATGTCCCAGGGCCTATCGTACTGCAGGCCTTCTGTCCTCCTCCTTTTACAAATCCGGATCAGGAAAAACTTAATCTGCTTTTCCCGGTTAGGGCTTTAGACAATTATGTCCACAGAGCTGCCCTGTGGCGAAAAACTGATCAGCTATTTGTCTGATTCGGGTCTTCTAAGAAGGGAGGCCCAGCGTCTAAGCAGAGAATGAGGAAGTGGGTGGTCGAGGACATCTCTCTTGCTTATGAGTCATCCGGGCAGCCTTCACTTTTGGCTGTCCGGGCACACTCAACTAGGGGTATGGCTGCCTCAAAGGCTTTGATCTCGGGGGTCCCCCTCAATGAGATATGCAATGCGGCTGGGTGGTCCTCTCAGCATACCTTTATTAGGTTTTATAACCTTGACTTGGGCTCCACTCCGGGGTCCTCTGTGCTCTTGTCTCAAAGATAACAGACAG
This sequence comes from Anabarilius grahami, assembly GCA_003731715.1. Lineage (NCBI taxonomy): Eukaryota > Metazoa > Chordata > Actinopteri > Cypriniformes > Xenocyprididae > Anabarilius > Anabarilius grahami. Next base: position 1,526,323 of record RJVU01072388.1, read on the forward strand.
GCACTTGGTACTATGGCATAGTTGGGATAGGGTTCCCAGTGCGTTCAATGCAGCGTCAATGTTCCCATGAAAGAGAATGTCTCGGGTTATGTCTGTAACCCTGGTTCCCTGAATAGGGAACGAGACGCTGCGTTGCTTAGCCATACTCTCTGCACGCCTGTGAGCGTCTTGCTTCAGCCAAATCTGAAGCTGGCGTTCTTTGTTCTCAGGAGAGCTTTATAGTTTCCTGGTCCGTGACGTCACTCGCTCTGACGTCCTGTCACCCTATTGGTTCGATTTCACAAGTGCTTCAAGACGTAATCACGCAGAGGTGATCCCAATGCATTCAACAGCATATCTTTCTCTGCCAGTTGTGTCTTTGTGAATTTTTCTCATTTAAAAGAGTGCCTGATGCCCAGGTGCTCAGGCCTCTGAGGGCAGTCCCTTCTGGGGGGAAGTGGTTAACACGTCATTGCCCATTTCCCATTCTGCCAACCCCGCCACCTCATGTGCTTCGGGGCGCAGCGGTCTCCGGCGAGTCCTTGTCTCAGTGTCCTTCCGGAAATGTTGCAGCACTGGGATGCTCGCTCCCTCTGAGGAAGGTCCCAGAGCAATCAGTTTGGCTGTTCCCTGCTGGTTTACCGCTCTGGGGCACCGAATTGGTCGCTTGAGTAATACCGGAGACCAGTCTTGAGAGGCTGGTTCTCTGGGCCTCCAGGGAGGAAGTGGTTCACACCTCATCATACGGTGGTCGCCTATATAAATCATCAGGGGGACTTTTGTTACGCCCACTTTTGTGAAGTGGCACACCAGATCTTCCTGTGGGCCCAAGAAAAGCTGCTCTTCCTAAGCAGACCAATTTCTATTCCTGGGTGCCAAAACCAGGGAGCAGACGTCCTGTTGAGGCAGGGGCTGAGGCTCGGGGAATGGGGACTCCACCCTGAGGTAGTGGAGCTCCTATGGGAGTAGTCGTGCAGAGGTGGATCTGTTTGTGTCTTGAGAGATGACTCAGTGTCCACTGTGGTACTCCTTCTCACATCCAGCCCCCCTGGGGTAGGTGCCATGGTACAGACATGGCTGAGGTTCGTGTTTGTCAAACTTTAAAGACTCATCAAGCAGAACACTCAGGGTCCGTACACATGAAGATCAGATAGACTACCCAGATCTAAGCTGGTAGCCTGAGAATGATCAGTGGGCCCAAAACGATCACCTCAGTTTTATCTTCATTTAAAGATAGAACATTTTGGGCTAGCCAAGATCTGACTTTATCTATGCAAAAAAGGATGTAAAGGCAGAACGATCATTTCTCTTGATTGATAATTTGGGTATTGTCAGCAAAAAAAATGAAAAGATACCTCATGTCTGTCACATTCACACTCCACATGAACTTTCAGTTTGTTTGTCACGTGTTCCTTTGTTCTAGTTTCCCGCCACAATCAGTCACCATGGACACTCATCATATTCATCACAGCCGTTTGTCATTTTAGTTAATTCGTCAGTGTAATTAAGTTCCTGTTTGTCTTCAGTTCATTGTTGGGTATGTTTGTTCTACATTGGTGTATGTTCCTGTCTGGATTCTGTATTCTCCCGTTGGATTATCAAGTAAAGACTTGTTTAACTATTACCTTCCTCATCGTGTGTTTGATACACCAGCAGACTTTAACAATGTCTTCCTGAAATCAAGCTTAAAGGTAGCATGTACTGGGAAAAGAGAGAAGTCGCCAAGGTAGATCCTTGAGGTAGACCACAGGTTAGATGAGCAACAGAAGAGGAAAATTTGCCTAACTTGACTAAAAAATTTTGGTCAGAGAGATAAGACTGGAACCAATTAATGACGATTTCTTTTAGCCCCACATAAGCCTCTAATCCAGATATCAAAGTAGAGTGGTCAACAGTGTCAAAAGCTGCTGATTAATTTAAAAGCACAAGAACCACAGTGCAGCCAGTGTCCATAGATAGATAAATGTCATTTAACACTCTCAAAAGATTCAGTAGTGCGAGCAGACTAAAATCCAGATTGAAATATTTCAGAAATACTACTGCAATTAAGAAAAAATGACGTTAGTTAAACAATTTTTTCCAACACCTTGGAGATAAAAGGTAATGCAGAAATAGGACGAAAGTTATTCAGAACAGAAGGATCTAGTGAAGGCTTCTTGAGTAACAAAGTGACAGTGCCCATAAACAAGAAATGTCTGCTTGAGACTCATCTCTTAACAATGGCTTAATCTCTCCTTCCTTTGTGATTGCTCCTGTCTGCCTCGCTGCTCACTGCTCAGTGGTTTGTGTCTGTAGCTCTGTATAGCTTTGTTCTGAATCTCTTACTATCATTCCTTGTTTATATTATCATCACCATATATCTGATATTGTCTTATATTGCCTATCACATTAATTTGACATTTAATCTTTAAGCTAAATCGCTATCACAACATGTTAGCATTTCGCTAGCGTTAGAATTTCGTTAGCGTTAGCATTTGGCTCGCCTGTTAACTTGTTTTCCATGCTACTGTTGTCTTCTCTTGTGCTCCTTTTTCTACAAGTCCATCAAACAACTGGTGAGTCGGATCGGTCTAAAAACACTGTGAGTCATGTCATCCTCTCCTTTTGTTGTTTCTTGCACTGCCTGTTACATGTATAGTATAGCTTGCTCTGTCAGTGATGAGGGATTCACATGTCATAAATGCAGAGGAAATCTCAGAATTAGAGACACGCATCCAAACTTTAATCGAGGATAGTAAGAATGTAAGGGCTTTAGATACTGTTTTGGATGCGACTAGCTTAGTGAACTCTGTACATTGTTCGGTTCTGGCTGTAGAGCCCGTGCAGCAGGGCAATTGGGTGACCGTAAGATGGCCTAGTCACGGGACAAAACACCACTGTTCCATTCCGATTAGAACATCAAACAGGTTCTCCCCACTCAGTGACGCATCCACTGAGAATCCTGTTGAAAGTGCCCTAGTTATTGGCGATTCCATTACACAGAACGTGAAAATAGAGACACCAGCCACCATAGTCACGTGCAGGGATGGGCAGTATTTATGATTCATGTATTTCAAATACAAAATAGTATTTTGTAATTTGTATTTGATAGAGTTGATAAAAATGGCTTTGTATTTTGTATCAAAATACTTTAGTGTTTTGTATTTTTGTAGTTTTAAAGATGCCATAGAATGCTTTTTCACAAGATGTAATATAAGTCTAAGGTGTCCCCTGAATGTGCCTATGAAGTTTCAGCTCAAAATACCCCATAGATTTTTTTTAATTAATTTTTTTAAAAGCCTATTTTGGGGCATCATTAAATATGCGCCAATTCAGTGCTCGTCCCCTTTAAATGCTCGCGCTCCCCGCCCCCAAGCTCGCGACTCTATAATACATATATATAATACAAAACAAAGTTCACACAGCTAATATAACCCTCAAAATGGATCTTTACAAAGTGTTCGTCATGCAGCATACCCGATTATGTAAGTATAGTATTTCTTCGGATGTTTACATTTGATTCTGAATGAGTTTGAGGCTATGCTCCGTGGCTAATGGGCTAAAGCTAACATTACACATTGTTGGAGAGATTTATAAAGAATGAAGTTGTGTTTATGAATTATACAGACTGCAAGTGTTTAAGAAAATGAAAATAACGACGGCTCTTGTCTCCGTGAATACAGTAAGAAACGATGGTAACTTTAACCACATTTAACAGTACATTAGCAACATGCTAACAAAACATTTAGAAAGACAATTTACAAATATCACTAAAAAATCATGTTTTCGTGGATCATGTCAGTTATTATTGCTCCATCTGCCATTTTTCGCTGTTGTCCTTGCTTGCTTACCTGCATAAAGTCTGATGATTCAGCTGTGCACAGATCCAGACGTTAATACTGGCTTGTCTAATGCCTTGAACATGGGCTGGTATATGCAAAAGTTGGGGGCGTACATATTAATTATCCCGACAGTTGCGTCACAGTTGGTGTTATGTTGAGATTCGCCTTTTCTTCTGAGGTCTTTTAAACAAATGAGATTTACATAAGGAGGAGGAAACAATGGTGTTTGAGACTCGCTGTATGTCATTTCCATGTACTGAACTCTTGTTATTCAACTATGCCAAGGTAAATTCAACTTTCAATTCTATGGCAACTTTAAAATACTGTAAAATGCTTTGTAAGAAGTCTACATGATGACATCATAAAATGTGGCCTCTGATTGGTGCCAACTCAGTAGTTTGCAGAGACTTGTTGAGATCAGAACAAATGTTAAGTTTTGGTGTTTGTTTAAGTAGCCTAGGCTAAATAGTTTACCAATTTACATAATGTTCTTGAAAACAATTATACAGAGCAGCAGCCCCCTATATTTATGATTAACAATCAAATGATTAATTGGTTATAAACTAGTTGCTATGAATGCAGGTGCCATCAGTTGTCTTCCTATAAATGACTTGTTTGTCATTGAGTCAGTGTTGCTGAGGCAAAGTAGGCCCTTCGTTACCAAACACCAAGTAACTAAATGGGATACAATTATGAGTAATTTGCAGACTGTTAAACATTAAACTGTTGGTTACTTTAAAACTAACCTTCATCTAGGAGATCACAGGGATATGTGAATATTTGTTCTGTTAAAGCCACAATATGTAAATTTTCGCCTCTAGAGGTCGCTTATTCAGTCAGTTATCCTTGATTTTGTGGAATCATGGGATGTGTTGTCTTCACGTCTACAGCAAGTGGAAAAGAATCGGGACAGGACTCGGTCAGAAATCATGTTTATGGATGAGAATATTAACGTTACTGTAGTATGAAGCAGAGCAGGGCCGAGTGATGTTGGAGCTGAACGAGGCCGCTGGAGCGAATGCTAATGGGAGACGAACACAACCCATGTCTTGAGAGCAGCTGAGCTTTTATTATGCCATAGTCACCGCTTCCGCTTCTTCCGGTCAAGCGTATGTGGTAACGCAGTGCTATTTTATCATATTAGAAACATTTGTGTGTTGAAAGTTGTTATAATGCTACTCTGCATTCGCTCGGCGGCTGCTATGAGACACTTGTTGCACACTGCAGTAAGCTAGATCAATATTAGTCATGGTAAAACATGGTACTCGCGGTAAATCAAGAAAACAAGATTTAAACAAGAAGCTATATAACATGATTAGTTTTCTGTCGATGAATGAATGCAAACAGTTCCTCATCTGTCTAATAAAACATTAGACAGATGAGGAATATAATGCGTCTTTATTGTTTCCATGGTTTTTACAAATAAAACCAGAAACCGAGGGTAACGCGGGTATGATGTCATTGATAGGCGACGCACAGACACAGCCCATGTCCTGGTTAAAATTGCTTATTTCTCTAGATTTAAACATTCTTGGAAACATTTGGGATAATGTAAGTACATAAGTCAACAAAATATATAACATTGCTCTAGTGCAGTGGTTCCCAACCTTTTTTAAGCCAAGGCCCACCTCCTCTCCAAATCAATACTGCACAGCCCACCTCCTCCCCCCTCCTCCACCTCCTTTTTTTAATTCACTAAAACATTTGTATTTTAGTATTATTACTTTTCAACCCCATGTTATTATTTCTTTAAAGAAGAAACTCAAGATAGATTTAAACGTTCAGTGTACGTTTAAACATACTTTGCAGACATTCTTTACAACTTAAAAGTACTTACTCTGCCCAGTTATACAGTAGGCCTAACTTAAACAAGCACAAGTCAACCTGCCATACCAAATAAGACCACATGGAGATACCAAAGGTCTGAATTTAAATACTATGTGGATCCATTCAAAATTATTAAACACATAACACCACTGATCCTCTCAAATTTCTCCAAAACACGCTTGTTCGGCGAGCATCCTTTATAAAACACTCATAGTACATACATTTTGACAACTACGCGAATATATTGAACTGTGTTCATGCAGAAATACAAAGTTATATCGATCAGTGAGTGGAGAGCGCAAATGTGCAGTTTGTTTGCACATCAATAATTGCGGACTCGCGCATGCCTTATGTACAACTCCTGTATGTCACTGTAATCGTCTTTACCTTCATTACAATCGTCATCCATCAAAAACTTTTTAGCGACACAGGTTTTCTTTTTTCAGCTGAGAGAGTCTGCGTTTTGAAAACAGTTCATGTAACATGTAACCGAAACAATCACAGAATACTTACGAGAGAGATGGTGCCTTGTTTTAAATATATTTTTTTATTAATTTAATTTATTAAATGTAACGTATTAATAATAAAATTAATGAATTATATTAATATATTTAAATTCATTTTAATTTATCTCGCAGCCCACCTGGAGGATCACTGAGGCCCCCTAGTGGGCCGTGGCCCACAGGTTGGGAACCACTGTTATAGTGGATTTTGGATATTTGAATCCAAAAATCCTACTGTACATATTATGCCTTTAACTGGTTGCATATGTCAGATTTATTGCATGACTCGGGCAGAGAAAAGCTATCAAACATTGTTTACTTAATCAACTGAGTCAGTGTAATGGTGAACGGATAGATTAAATAGTCCAATTGATGGAAGGTTTGCGAAGGAATTTCATGCTCTCTTGTAAAAGTATTTTTTTAGTATTTTTAAAATAAAAAAACACAGTAGTTTATTTTGATAAATGTTGTGGCTGCTGTATTTTGTAGTTTATTTTGATACACTTAAAAATTAAGGTATTTGGTATTTTATTTTAAAATACATTTTGATGTATTTTTGCCCAACCCTGGCCACGTGTTTGCCGGGAGCCAGAGCGCCTGACATAAAAGCAAATTTATAAGTGCAGGCTAATGCTAATTGTAAATACTCTAAGATTATTATTCATGTCGGCACTAATGATGTTCGACTTGGCCAGTCGTAGATCACTAAAATTAACATTAAAGAGGTGTGTGAACTCGCAAGTACACTATATTGCCAAAAGTATTGGGACACAAATTATTGAATTCAGGTGTTCCAATCACTTTCATGGCCAAAGGTGTATAAAATCCACCTGGCCCCTTCCTGTTCCAACATGACTGCGCACCAGTGCACAAAGCAAGGTCCATAAAGACATGGATGAGTGAGTTTGGTGTGGAGGAACTTGACTGGCCTGCACAGTCCTGACCTCCTGATGGGGCAGTCGTGGCCTAATGGATAGAGAGTCGGACTTGTAACCCAAAGGTCATGGGTTCGAGTCTCAGGTCCGGCAGGGATTGTCGGTGAGGGGAGTGAATGTCCAGCGCTCTCCCCACCCTCAATACCACGACTGAGGTGAGACCCTTGAGCAAGGCACCGTACCCCCAACTGCTCCCCGGGCGCCGCAGCAATGGCTGCCCACTGCTCCGGGTGTGTGTTCACGGTGTGTGTGTGTTCACTGCTGTGTGTGTGCACTTGGATGGGTTAAATGCAGAGCACAAATTCCGAGTATGGGTCACCATACTTGGCCACATGTCACTTCACTCACTCACTCACTCACTCACTCACTCACTCACTCACTCACTCACTCAACCCGATAGAACACCTTTGGGATGAATTAGAGCGGAGACTACGAGCCAGGCTTTCTCGTCCAACATCAGTGCCTGACCTCACAAATGCGCTTCTAGAAGGATGGTCAAAAATTCCCATAAACACACTCTTAAACCTTGTGGAAAGCCTTCCCAGAAGAGTTGAGGCTGTTATAGCTGCAAAGGGTCGGCCTACTCCATATTAAACCCTACTGATTACAAATGGGATGTCATTAAAGTTCACGTGCATGTAAAGGCAGGCGTTCCAAAACTTTTGGCAATATAGTGTAGATAAATTAACTAATTATTGATTTTTACAATGGAATGAATCAATACTGAATTTACTTAAACTGGACAATGACACCATTTTCTTTAAGAGCTGCTGTGCAGCCAAAATTATTTACCAGTTATCACTGTAAAGCTGCTTTGACACAATCTGCATTGTCAAAAGCGCTATATAAATAAAGGTGACTTGACAGTGGCCACCTTAAGGGCAGACTGGACAGAGCCTGTAAAGAGACACGTATTGACAAAAGACACCAATCCCGGCCCAGCAAAGTCAACAATTGATGTTATGTCCTCGGCTGGCTCTCCTTGGGAGATTCCGGTCAGGAGGGATCTTCTGTCTCAGGTGGAGGGCTCAATGCTTCTCCCTCGCCTGACGTTATGGAAACAGTGAGCTTGGCCTCTAATGGGGCCCAGCTCATAGGTTCAGGTCTCTCAGCAGAGGTTGTTGAGGCCATATTTCATTCCAGAGCTCCCTCCACGAGGAAACTGGGTGTGGAAATCGCCTGCTGGACCGAGTTAACTGCCCACTTGGTACAGTGCTAAGTTCCTGCAGGAGTGGTTCTCTGCAGGGTTGGCCCCCTTCACCTTTAAGTTGCGGTGGCGGCCTTAGCTGCTTACCCCACTCCTTTTGGGTGGTGTGTCATAGGGGAGAGACCCATTGGTAACTGGTTTCCTCCATGGTGCATTGGACCAGGATAGGAGTATGGTGGCTTTAAGCCTTATCTGGTATACCTGGAATGGGGATCCTCTCTGGGGCCCTAGACGCCATGGCTTGGTTGTGCTTGCTATGATTTCACACAGACAGGCACTTGCAAGTACAGAGTATAAACGTTCCCACAGCGTTGAAGAAAGGGAACGTCTCAGGTTACGCATTTAACCATGGTTCTCTGAGAAGGGAACGAGATGCTGCATCGCTTTGCCATACTTCCTGCATGCCTGTGACCGACTTGCTTCAGCCTATCAGAAGCTAACATTGTTTGGGCGCAGGGTGCTTTGTACTCTCCTGGTCATGACGTCACCCACCTATGACGTTCCGTCATGCCATTGGACTGATTTCACACGTGCTTCACTATGCAATCACGCAGAGGCGTTCCCACAGCGTCGAAGACTCCGACACTACATCTCGTTCCCTTCTCAGGGATCAATAGCTACATGCGGAACCGGAGGCATTTTTTCTTGCAATTGCAATTTAGAACCTGCAATTCTGACATTTTTTCCTCAGAATTGTGAAATATATAAACTCCCAATTGCAAGATATAAAGTCTGAATTGCGAGATTCTGAGAAATAGTCTCTCATATTTAGTCCAAAGATGAGAAAGAAGATTCGAATAAAAGTGTTTTTATTAAAACAAAATAAACTCCGGTAATCCACAATCATGTGAAACCGCATGCAAGCACAAACACACAAACAATACCAGCAAAGAAAGAACCAAACTAAGACTTTAATACACAGAAGACTTAAATACACAGAATAATAATGAACAGAATACATACAGGTGTGATTGTTAGTGAATGTCCACGGTAACAGATTGGTGTTGGGAAACAAGAACAAAGGAAACAAGTAACTGAAGAGAAACAAACTAAGGGGCTGTTTACACAACACCACTTTCAACTAAAAACTGAAAACTTTTTATGCGTTTTGGCCATTTATTCACATGACAACAGTTTTGGTGGCCTGAAAACATGAACTTTTGAAAACAGGTTTTGAATTGCAAGTTAATAAAAAATTATACCGATATTATCTCTGTGTAAACTGCAAAAACATGAATCTGTGAAAACAGTGACGTCATGCACATGCGTATTTCTTGTTTAGTCTATAGGTATGCACATTTGGTGCGAGTGCTCTGTAAAAGAATGTGCAGGTGCATTGTCTTTCATTGCAAAGTGCCATCGCCAACTACTTGTCTGGCATGCGTTATACAGCTTTTTTTGTCGTTTTTGTGGATACGTGTGAATGGGGATAGTTTTGATAACATTGTCATCTGAACAAAGAAATTTTTTTCATCATTGTCATTTAAATATTCCCTTAAAGTCCATGAAAATGAAACTAACTGAACATAATTGAGACTGTGTCAGAATTGTGAGATAAAAAGTCTAATTGACCTTTTTTATTTTTTTATTCTGTGGCAAATACGAGCTTCCATAGATGTGAGTCTCTTTTTAAACTGACATTTTCAAAAGCTGTGTTGGGGGTAACACATTGCAAGTAATGTGTATTACATTATCATATTACTTTTTTGATGTAGCAAATAAAGTAACGCATTACTTTATACATATAGATATTAATATTTGAGTTTTTTTTTTAAGTAGTGCACATTACTTTTCAGTTTAAAGCTGCTGTCCGTAACTTTTTTTTTTGTGTTCAAAATGTACAATCATCATGAAAACATTCTCCAAATCATATTTTTTGTCTTATCCTGTACCACTACGATACACGTATAATAAGTGTTCATATTCAGACTATTTTTGACTGGTTCGGGTCGTACCACTGCGGAGTAGCCCAGTATCTGCGTGACTCATCATAGACATAAATGGAGAGAAGTAGCTCTGGCTACAATGTTCTTCCGCAAGATGCATGCAGTTCCCTTTCGTGGGAACTGTCGACGCTACGTCAATGACGTGATGGGAATCCTCTGTATTTTGTGTTCGTGAAGCACCTCTGTATCCAACCAATGAGGAGACGTGACGTCAGAGGCGGGTGACGTCACGGACCAGGAAACTATAAAGCATACCCAGAACAAAGAACGCTAGCTTCTGTTGTCTTCAGCAAGCGCTATCTGTATCTTGTCTGTCTTATTTTCTGTTGTTTTGTCTTGCACACACAGCGATCTCTTCGTCTGAGGACAAGAGTTTCAGTACACGAAAGCATATAAAATGGTGGAAAAACAATATATGAAGTGTGTTCCTCCCTGCCCGCATTTCATTGCGGGTGGGGATACACACGAGATGTGTGTGAGATGCCTGGGAGTTGAGCATGCACAGGCAGCTCTCGAGGGAGCTGTCTGTGTACACTGTGAGAGGCTCACTCTCAGGGTGCTGCGATCACGCCGGGCGCTCTTCGAGGAGGGCGCCGCGGCGAGTGTTCCCCGCGGGTCCGGTCCCGCTGTTGCCGAGGCACAGCGAAGGCTGCACTCGTGGGGTTCACAAATGGATCTAGCAGAGGGGGGAGAGACGGGCCCAGCCCTATCGCTTCCCTTACCTGCTAGACCCAGTGTCTCTTCCCCCCGGAGAGAGACTTTACATGTCTTCCTCTGAGGAGGTTGATGTGGAAGGTGCCGAGGAAGGGGATGAGAAACCGCCATCCTTATCCCAAGCGCATGATGAGCTACTGGAGGTAGTGACCAGGGCAGTCGAAAAGTTAAATATAGACTGGCCCGCGGAAAGAACTGAAGATAGACCAAAAAGCAAGCTTGATGAGAGATATCTTCCCGCACGGTCACTGCCCCAGCGTCGGGGGCTACCGTTTTTTCCTGACCTCCACACTGAGGTGTCGAGGTCGTGGAAGAGACCAGTTCAATATCGTGTGTACAGTTCCCAAACATCATTGTACAGTAACATTATGGGACTGAAGCAACACGGTTACGGGGCGATGCCTTGGGTTGAAGGGACGCTTGCGAGCTATCTCTCGCCCGAGTCTGCATCGTCCCTCAGGCCCCAGACGTTGCCCACTAAGCCATTAAAAACAACATCGAGCTTGGTGGGCAAGGCTTATTCGGAGGCAGGTCAGGCGGCGGCATGTCTGCATACAATGTCAATATTGCAGGCATACCAAGCCGACTTGCTTGGGGAAATAGATGAGAGCGGGGAAGCATCATTTGAAGCCATCCATGAGCTCAGAAAAGCAACTGATCTAGCTCTCCGGGCCACCAAGGAGACGGCCAAGTCAATCGGCAGCTCTATGGCAGCCTTGGTGGCCACGGAGAGACATCTTTGGCTGAATCTGTCAGACATCAAAGATAGAGACAAGAATGTGCTCATGGATGTGCCGCTGTCTCCTGATGGCCTGTTCGGCGACAGGTTCCAGGAGGCACAAAAACAATCAGCGGCGCTTCAAAAGCTTCTCCCCCGTCGCTCTCATCCCCCCGAGGCTGCTGAGCGGGAGCAGCCTCGGCCGAAAGCCGGCTCATCAGCGCATAGGACGCAGCAGAAAGCCAGTGTGGCCACCCGTGCTCCCCCGCAGAGAGCCGGGGGACCGGGGCGGCCAACACAGGCGAAGCCTTCCGGGGGCAGGGCGGCTTCCAAGAAAAAGTCCTGACGCCAGTCATCTGGGACTTTTGAGGGCAGGCCCCTCCGGGGTGGTTCGGCTATCAGAATATCAGGTACCCGTTCCTCCCCGGTGCCCTCAGGGGGCCGTTCTGCCAACCCTGCCACCCAGCGTGCGACAGGGCGCAGCAGTCTCCACCGATCCTCCGAGGAGGGTCGGTCAATGCTCGATTCGTTTGTCTGCCGGTGCGCCGCGTCAGATAAATGAGCCAAGTGCTCAAAAAACACCAGAGACCAGTCTCGAGGGACTGGTTCCCTTAGTAGAATATTTGGCAGAATGGAAATGTCTCCCATACATTTCTCGAAATGGGTGCTGCTCATGATAGAACAGGGTTACAGAATTCAGTTCGGTTCTCCACCGCCCAAGTTCAACGGAGTTCTTCCCACAGTGGTAGCTCCAGAGCAGTCTCTGGTGATGGAACAAGAGGTTACGACGCTTTTGCAAAAAGGAGCTATAGAAAGGGTTCCTCCTCCCAGCAAAATGTCGGGCTTTTATAGCCGCTACTTCATTGTTCCAAGAAACTCATAGATTTACGTGTGTTAAATCGATCTGTAAAGAAGTTGAAGTTCAAAATGCTTACACTCAAACAGATTATCCCTCAGATCAGGTCCGAGGACTGGTTTGTGACAATAGATTTAAAAGACGCATACTTCCATGTATCCATCCATCCTTCTCACAGGAAGTTCCTCAGGTTTGCTTTCGGGGGCGAAGCTTACCAATACAGGGTTCTTCCTTTCGGCCTATCCCTATCACCCCGCACGTTCACGAAGAACGTGGATGCTGCTCTGGCTCCGCTGAGACTCCAGGGCATCCGCGTACTGAACTATATCGACGATTGGTTGATATTAGCTCAAACGGAACGTCTGGCAGTTCAACATCGAGATGTTGTTCTGTCGCACATGAAAAGGCTTGGGTTGAGGCTCAATGCCAAAAAGAGTGTGCTGGTCCAGAGTCAGGTTGCAAACTACCTAGGTGTAATCTGGGATTCCACCACGATGCAGGCGCAATTGACCCCTGCTCGTGTGAATTCCATTCTCGGGGCCGTGAAAGGGGTGAAGTTAGGCCAGTCACTCACTGTAAAACGGTTTCAGAGACTGTTGGGTCTGATGGCAGCTGCGTCCAATGTTATTACTATTGGCCTCCTGTACATGAGACCCTTACAGTGGTGGCTCAGGACCAAGGGGTTTTCTCCGAGGGGAAATCCTTTTCGCATGATCAAAGTCACGCGGCGATGCCTTCGTGCTCTGGTCATGTGGAAAAAGCCTTGGTTCCTGTCCCAGGGACCCGTGTTGGGAACTCCTCGTCGTTGCGTAATGCTAACGACAGATGCTTCCCTCACGGGCTGGGGGGTGATCATGAGTGGTCGCTCAGCTCAGGGTCTCTGGGAGGACCATCAGCTCTCCTGGCACATAAATCGGCTGGAGATGATGGCGGTGTTTCTAGCACTGAAGCACTTCCTCCCAGACCTGAGGGGACACCATGTGTTGGTCCGCACGGACAACACTACGGTGGTCTCATATATAAACCACCAGGGAGGTTTGCGGTCTCGCCTACTGTGCAAACTGGTCAGTCGCATCCTCCTGTGGGCCCAGGGGAAACTCCTTTCACTGAAAGCAGTGTATATTCCTGGGCGGCTGAATGTGGGAGCAGACGCTCTGTCGAGGCAGAGCGCGAGACCGGGGGAATGGAAACTCCACACCGAGGTGGTGGAGCTGATATGGAAAACTTTCGGTCGAGCTCAAGTCGATCTATTTGCCACAGAGGAGTCAACTCAGTGCCCTCTGTGGTATTCTCTGGAGCACCCAGCACCTCTAGGGCTGGATGCTATGCTACAGACGTGGCCGAGGCTACGTCTGTACGCATTTCCCCCAGTCTCATTGCTCCCGGGAGTTCTGGAGAAGGTTCGCCAGGAGAGGGCCGACCTAATATTGGTGGCCCCTTACTGGCCGACCAGAATATGGTTTTCGGACCTAATATCACTTCTTCACGGCTCTCCTATGGAGCTTCCTCTCAGACATGATCTCCTGTCACAAGCGGGCGGCACGATTCTTCACCCCCGCCCAGAAATGTGGAAACTATGGGCCTGGCTTCTGAGGGGGCAAGGCTCATAGAATCCGGTCTTCCAACTGAGGTTGTGGAGACCATCCTTCAATCCAGAGCTCCCTCCACGAGGAAGTTGTATATGTACAAGTGGAAACTGTTCGCTACATGGTGTGGCCAGCATAATATGGACCCTGTCCAGTCTCCCATTAGCTTTGTGCTACAATTCCTTCAGGAAAAGTTTTCAGAAGGCTTGACTCCTTCAACATTGAAGGTTTATATCGCTGCCATCTCAGCGTATCATAACCCTGTAGGGGGATCCTCGGTGGGTCGTGACCCCCTAATTATACGCTTCCTCCGTGGTGCACTGAGGCTGAGGCCTTCAGTGCGCACAAAAACTCCGACCTGGGACCTATCTATTGTGCTCCAGGGGTTAGCTGAGGCTCCCTTTGAGCCAATAGAAGAAGTGTCAGATAAATTTCTAACACTAAAAACAATCTTTCTCTTGGCCATTTCGTCCCTGAAAAGGATTGGTGATTTGCAAGCGCTGTCAGTCGCTCCATCATGTTTAGAATTTGCGCCTGGTATGATCAAGGCTTTCTTACATACTAGACCGGGCTATGTGCCAAAGGTCCCCACTAGGGTCCCGGGTCCCGTTACATTGGAGGCTTTCTGTCCTCCTCCATTTGAAAATCAGGATCAGGAAAGACGCAATCTGCTTTGCCCTGTGAGGGCGCTGGATGCTTACGTCCACAGAGCTGCCCTGTGGAGAAAAACAGATCAGTTGTTTGTATGTTATGGGTCCCCTAGAAGGGGGGGCCCAGCATCTAAGCAGAGGATGAGCAAGTGGGTGGTCGAGGCCATCTCACTCGCGTACAAAGCGGTGGGACAGCCATGTCCCTTAGCTGTTAGAGCTCATTCTACGAGAGGTATGGCCGCTTCTAAAGCTCTTATGTCAGGAGTGTCATTGGACGACATATGTGGTGCAGCTGGATGGTCATCCCAGCACACTTTCATCAAATTTTATAATCTCAACATAACTTCTACTCCAGGTTCCTTGGTTTTGCAAGATAGCAGCCAGGCACTTGAAGATACGGCGTAGTTGGGACAGCGTTCCCATCACGTCATTGACGTAGCGTCGACAGTTCCCACGAAAGGGAACGTCTCAGGTTATGAGTGTAACCCCTGTTCCCTGAGTAAGGGAACGAGACGCTACGTCGCGTTGCCGTACCTCCTTCATACCTGGAGCGCTTTGCTTCAGACATATTCCAGAAGCTAGCGTTCTTTGTTCTGGGTATGCTTTATAGTTTCTTGGTCCATGACGTCACTCGCCTCTGACGTCACGTCTCCTCATTGGTTGGATACAGAGGTGCTTCACGAACACAAAATACAGAGGATTCCCATCACGTCATTGACGTAGCGTCTCGTTCCCTTATTCAGGGAACAGGGGTTACACTCGTAACCCGAGACGTTTTGTTTATTAACGGCTAGAGTGCCAAAAGTTATGGACTGCAGCTTTAATTAATTTGATTAAAAAGTTTTTAAACTACTGAATTAAAATGTGCTCTCCTTCATAATGTAGTCATACTCATGCATGCGCGGGAACAGACAAAAAGTTCAAAAGTAACAAACACATTATTTTTTAACTTTCAACAAAAAGAGTTGTACTGTGGGTAAAATAGCCTATCTTTTGTATGGCATACATAGTTCTAGGTGTCAGGAAATATTCCAAGTCAGTGATTCGCAACCTGTGGTCCACGCCCTCTGGTTGGCCATCAGAGATCACGAGGTGGTGAGGGAATAGAGATGGTCTTATTATTGGGAGGTACCTAGGTCCGCAGCTGTGTAAGTTCCACCCACTAGCCCAACGACGGCATCTGGTGGTCTGGTGGTCTGGTTGAAGGTATTTTGCGTGTATGTACTCTGGCACTTTTGTAAAAATCATCTTAATTTAATACAACTTTGGTTTCTAATTTAATTCTGACTCCATGAAAAATTGTATCTGACTCCAATTGTAAATGACTCCTAGTTTCTGATGTAACAGCTAATCATAAGATTAGTTGTGCTTTAATTTAGATCTTTGATCATTCTGGTTATCTCATAATTTTGATTATTCGTTCATTACGGACCCATTATCACGCAGAGAATTTGCATCGGCCGACTTGGGGCCGATGCGAATTCAAAAAGTAGAAAAATCCAAAACAAACAAAAAAAAGATGGCTGAAAAAAGATGAGCTGATATAGGCTGTAGATTCATTAAATAAGCTGTTTTCCCACAAAAGCAGTTTATTCAGCATTGTGAAGCTTCTCCTCCATTGACATTAATTTAAAAAAAAAAGAAAAAAAAAGAGAAAGAAACAGCCTCTGGTCTGCTTGCATTTGTCCAGCTGTGTTACAATTTTTTTTAACCTTGAAGGATTTCCTTAAAAGCCACTTTGCAGGAACTTATATGATTTGAGGTCAAATGTGAATGCTAAAAACCTTTTCAAAGGTGGTTTCTAGGAACACTCCAAATGATCGAATACTGATCAAAATGAGTGGATAATCACTGTTACGAAGTGCTATAACTCGGTTTGAGGATTCATGTGCAGCTTTATTGGGCAATCCAGAATCATAATCCATGTAACAGGCAATTGGTCCAAACACTGTGCAGATAATCCAGACAGTAAGCACCAGGGAAGAAAACACAGGCAAACAGGGAAATCCCGGACAACAGGCAGACAATCAAAACTAAGGCACAGGAAACCAGGATAAAAGAGCTAAGAATTGCAGTGTAACATTGAACACAAGACTTTGCAACCGGAGAGAGAAAACACAGGGCTTAAATAGGCAAGGATTAACAAGATAATGAGACACAGCTGAATGTAATCACAACAATCATGAGCACAGGCAAAGGGCACTGGGAAATGAATCTTTTTTCAGTATGGAGTTGGATTCGGTCAGCATGCCTCACGCAGGAACGTCAGTGCTGAACTGCCTGAAATTGCTCAAGGGCAGGATGGCAGCCCCACTGAAACATTTTTTAGTGGCTCCTGGGACATATGACATCTGCAGCCACAGTAATGCTGCTTGGATTGCTTCATATGAGGCTGCTTCAGCACTGACTTCACTGGCTGGGGTGCCTCGTACAACGGGCATGCAGTCTCGGGCATTTGGATGGGACCCCAACTGCATTGGCACATCAACTGCCTCAAGTTGATAGCAGTACGGCTTGTGTGGGCTGCTTCAAATCACAGCTACGAGGCAAGCCTGTACTGATCCGAATGGACAGCACTGCAGCCACTGCGTACATCAATCACCAAAGAGGTCTATTCTCCCGTTGCATGTCGCAACTCGCCTGCCATATCCTCCTCCTCTGGAGTCAGAGGCATCTGAGGTTGCTTTGTGCCATTCAAATTCCAGGCGTACTCAGTCGTGCAGCCAATGAACTCTCAAGACAGATTACGTTGCCAGGAGAAAGGAGACTTCATCAGACATGTTCACAAAAAGTGCTGTGTATTTTGAGCTATATGAGTTGCCGTAGTTTGTTGTAGATCACAAGCAATGCTGGAAAATGTAGTCTTCCAGTGAGTGCCGGCGGTAACAAAACCTATGTATAGACAAGTGTTGCAGTAAACAACACAACGAACAACATTTCCATCTGTGTGTCTCATTTGTGATAAGGCGATATAATAACGCACTGTGACTTAATAAACAGATCTGTAGAATTGAGTCGGACAGACAGGGTCATAAAATGCATATGAAAGTGTTCGTCCAATCCAAATACAATTTAACACGGTAAATCTGGATATTAAATGCATTATCAAATACTTGGGCATAAATAAATTTAAAAAAACGAAAAGGACATGTACTTCTTCAAAATGACGGTCACAAGCAAGCCTCTGCAGCTGTGCAACACCGTAGCTTCCCTTCGGACTAACTGATTGCTTTTCAAATTAAATTACAAGTCTGCAAGGTAAGGCTTGGCTATATTGTTGTTATTTGTTGCTATTTTAACATGTTTTCTAATGGGTGATGAATTTGCGTGCCTTCAGATGCGTCACACACTTGCTGGCTTTGTGTGTTTAGAGCTGATTTGTGATATTCGCTGCTGCAGCACATATTTGGGATAAATGAATAGATAAAATGTGGTGTTTCGTGCCATCATGTGGGGTAGTAAATAGAGAATGTAATTGGGAATGCCATACCAAAAGACTTGTATTTTTCACAAGTCTCTCTCTTCAAGTCCAAGTCAAGTCTCGAGTCAAGTCTCGGGTTAGTAGTTCACGAGTCCAAGTCAAGTCTCGAGTTCGTTGTTCACGAGTCCAAGTCAAGTCACAAGTCGTTTATTTTTGCGACTTAAGTGCGACTCAACTCCAAGTCGCAGACTCCAGTTTCCATTTTTGGACTCCATTCCCAGGCAGTCCAGCTGATCTGGAGACGCTTAACAGGTAGACTGTTGCCTCTCCGGACATGTCCCATTCCCAGTTGTTTTACTCCCTGACTGTGGAGAGCTGGCACACAGCTTGCCCCAGGGCCTATGCAAGTATACATTTCCCCCAGTGAGCCTACTTGCACAGACACTGTTGACGAGGAGCAGGTCTTGCTAGTTGCACCCTACTGGCCCAACCGGACCTGATTCCCAGAAATCATGCTCCTTGCGACAGCCCCTCCCTGTGAATTTCTGGAGGAAGGACCTGCTTTCTCAGAGCACCCGTGTCCAGACCTCTGGATCCTCTACTTGTTGTCTCTGGATGGGACGCGGAGAACTTAGGTGATCTACCACTTTGGCGAGAGTGCCCTCTACGAGGCACGCCTACGCCTTGAAGTGGAACCTGTTCATCAAGTGGTGCTCTTCTCACCGAGGAGACCCCCGGAGATACCCGATAAGAGCTGTGGACGCCATCATCTTGGCATACCAGACCCAAGGCTAGCCGTTCCCCCTGGGGGTGAAAGCTCACTCTACCAGGAGTGTTGCTTCCTCCTGGGCGCTGCTGAGAGGCACCTCGCTGGCAGACAGCTGTGGGCGGGACGATACCCAACACGTTTGCCAGAATTTTTAATCTTCATGTAGAGCCTGCGTCTTCCCGTGAACTCACCACAAGTAGCAAGTAAACACCGGAGACCGCTCGGTTTTTTCGCTTGCTGCACCATTCCCCTCCTAAGGACCGGATACATGTGCTTATATTACTATTCAGGTGGGTTCCTCAGCTGTCGAACCCTGGTTGCAGTTCCTACTGCACCCTTGGCAGTCAGATGTGCCGGAGATGTCTGGCGCCAGGCCTAACACTTATAAGTATCCCTGTGCTAGGCTAGGTGCCGATCTCGTATGTGTATAGCTGGGGATGGATTTGGGTAATTAGTTCCTGAGTAATGTTCTCTCTTATGAGATTTGATGTTTCATAAGTTCCGCGAACACGAACAAGTTGGTTTCCAACTTGGTAGCCACAATCTTGAAGAATCAATCTTTAGCCTTATTTTAAGGCAATTCTAGGCTTGTCACAAATTATTATTTTTTGTCCAAAAAATCCTCTATTGTGTGGTGCCATTACAATTATTTAACTGCTCCCAATTGAGACGGAATGTCCCCGATCTCAAATCATAAATATCAAACATGTTGCATTCTTCTTTATCTGAAGCTTGGCAGCCACAAACATGCCACAAAAGTGGAATATTGAGAAAGAAGAACACCCATATTCTTTTTTTTTTTTCTATTTTGTTTTTCACTATAAAGCAGAATGCGTGGCAGAAGAGCCTGCTGATAACTTCGATTGTCTTCCATTTGTTTTTATTTCATCTCAAGTCACGTTTGATCTCGCGAGTCTCTGTGCAATCTCGTGTAACTATGAAATCGTTCCTGCAATCAACAGGTGTGTGGTCTCGCAGTCAGGTTGAATCATCTAGTGTGTGAGTTCAAAGCATTATAATGCTAAAAATCGGTTGAAACTGTCATTATGTCTTCTGTGTCCCATGGATTTAAAATCTGTTAAGATTTGAAAATCGTCTAGTGTGTCCCAGGTCGAACAAGCCTTCAAATGTAAGCCCTTTTGTTTGCATGTTACTTTGTACTTTATGTTTTGTTTCATGCCAGGATTTAGTTTGTTTTTTGTTTCATGGTTTTTGTTCTTCACTATTGTAAATAAACTACACTTGGGTTCTCTTCACCTTCGTCTTTGTCTGCTCCATATAAGCTAGCATTACAGAAAGGCTTTTGTAAATTCAGCTGTGCCACTATCTGTGCAATAAAGTCATCAGGTCTTTTTTTCTTTCCCAAATGATTCTCCAGTATTTTTTTTCAGGTGCTGATTGTAATGAAGATGAGGAATTCTTTGACTTTGAAATACAAACAGTTCGCAGATACTTCCATCCAAGCTTTGAGTTTAAGCAGATGGATGTGAATGGAAAAGTTAGGTGAGTATGCTCTCTGTCTGTAACTATAAAGTAGACATATATAAATGTTACATTTATGTACATAAGATGTGAGAGTCTAATGAGGCGTTCACACCAGATGTGACTTGCGCTCATAAATCTCGCTATCTGCGCGTAGTTGGACGTAGTTGAACATTTTGAGTTTACTCGCTTCATTTGCGCGTGAAATTCGCTTCATTCGCGCATGAAATTCACTTCACAACAGACGCGAATTTGTGTCATGAGAGGGGCTTCTGCCAGGCGGCTCCAGTCTCGTTTCTGCACACTTCCTCTGAATAAACACATCAACTCGTCAGCGGGAAAGTAGTTGTAAAATATGCAAGCTCCTGATTGGTTAATGCAGCGCGAATATTCGCCAAAGTTCCGATTTTTCAACTTGCGCGAATCACGCGTTACACGCGTTACGCTCGTCAAATGCCCGAAATGCTCAATTCGCGTGAATCGCGTCATTCATGCCACCTCATTCACACGAAACGCACCACAGGATGTCTATTTGCGTCTTTGCATTGACTTAACATGTAAATCACTCACACTTAACGCTTCATTCGCATCTGGTGTGAACGCACCATTAGGCAAAATGTGCTAATTTTTACACTATCATACATAAAGTCATTATAATATAAAATGTTGGTAATACTTTGTTTTACAGTGCCGTAGTTACACGTTACTACATGTACTTACTATAGTAATAACAGTAAATTATGCATAATTACAAGTAACTAACCCTAAACCAAACCCTAACCCTATCTGTAACTCTATAGTAAGTACATGTAGTTATTTAATAGTACTCAGTACTTATTTAAGTAATTACAATGTAACCATGGCACTGTAAAATAAAGTGTAACCAAAATGTTTCCATTTAATTTCCTATGGAACAGTGTTAACTGTTAGAGTTTACAAAGGTCTTGAATAATGATTTAATTGCACTAGATCTTTCTTCCAGGCACACAATCCATTTACCCTACTATATCACAACATGGGAAATCCAGGCTCTCAGCTTATCACAATCCCATGGTAATTTTCCCTCTCACTGCTATCAAATTTCATTTTAATACATCAAATAATTAAACTTTTTAACTTTTATTATTTACAGGTTTTTGTGTGACAGAGCCTGTTGACCTTCCTGTATTTAAGCCGGTCTTTATATCCTTGAGGCTTCCCTATTCAGTCAAACGCTTTGAGCAACTGTCTATAGTTGTGGTGATCTTTAATTATGGAAGGATGAGAAAGAAGGTTTGTTTAAATGCCATTTTTTTTCTCAGAACACTGAGTGGGCAAATTCACTGGTCTATTGTACCACTATGGCAATAATAACTGGTTTACAGAAGATACATTTTACTAGTCTACTATAATAATAATATTTTTATTTCTTATAAAATTCATTCATTCATTCATTCATTCATTCATTGAAACGTCTCGGGTTACTTGACTGTTCCACGAGAAAGTGGGAACGAGATGCTGCACTGAGTTAGCGCTAAGGGAAATCATCTTTGTTTGACTGGTTGTGAAGTATTTGTGGCAAATACACCAAGAACTTGGCTTTAAATAACCTCTGACGATGCGCACTCGTGAGAGGCTGTAAATAGATGTGAAACAGTTGCGCTTTCATGTCACTTTGTCTGAAGAGATTTCCTGATCATGTCCCCAGTGCAGCAATGCAGCGCAGCATCTCATTCCAGCTTTTTCAGGGAACCAGGGTTACAGTCAAGTAACCAGAGACGTTCCATTTCAAAAGCTACTCTCAATGCTGTGCTGAGTTAGTGCTATGGGAATGAGAATACCAACGCTGCTGCACTGTGTCTGGACCCCTCAAGGTTGTGTAGTGTGTGCGCACAAACACAAGAAAGGCCTCAGACATGAGCTTGGGATGTCGACTCAAGGGCATGAAGTAACACATACATCCAAATTATAAAATTTGATAAATGTGTGCGGAGAGGACCAGCCTGCCACATCACATACTTGTTGCAAGGGGGCGCCTCTTGCCAAAACCCTGGAGGATGCAACCCCCCTGGTGAAATGAGCCCTAACTCCTAGAGGCAAAGCTTGATCGCACACCTCGCAGTCTACAGCAATAGCATCCCACACCCAGTATGACATTGTTTGCTTGGTGGCGGCCATCCCCGACCCATAGCAAATGAAGAGTTGCTCTGACTTACACCACGGGCTAGTGAGGTGGACGTAATTCTGAAGAGCACAAATTGGACACAGTAGGTGAAGTTTCTTCTGCACCAGTGTAGTGAATGGCGGAGGACAAAAGACTTCAAGATCAACCAGATGCACAGTCGAGAATGCAACTTTAGGAAGAGAGTGAATGATTCAGTAGTAGAGGGGACATTGTGCTGTTTCCTATGAAGTGAAGATGTCCACCTCTACTTCATAAAATCTTTCCCAAATCTGCTTCCACATTCAAACGCCCAGGGGTGTAAATCACCCTGGAACTTGCCCTGAGTCCAAAGCAGAACCTGCTGCGCTAGCCTGTTCAGACAGTGCGAACGCAGTCTGCCTTGGCGATTTACGTAGATGACTAGTGTTGTCCACCCGCACTAGGACATGGTAGCCCCTTAACTGTTGGAGAAAGTACGTCAGGGTCAGAAATACAGCTATCAATTCGAGGCAATTGATGTGCCAAACGAGATGACAGCCTCTCCAGACCCCTTGAGCTGGACGGCCATCTAAGATCACACTCCAGCCCATCAGGGAAGTGTCTGTCGTTAGCATCTTGCAACGATAACACACACCTAGAGTGGGACCCAAGGTAAGAAACGGGGGTCTGAGCCATATAGAAAGGGTATGAAGCCTGCAGCATGTAACCCTTGCCATAAACATGGATTTTAGAAAGTGCATGAAGTGCTCAGCGCATACGCTTGCCATAAACAATGATTTTAGAAAGGGCACAAAGCACTCAGCATGTGCCCTTACCTTATTTGCCTCTGGGAATTGGCACTTGGATGAAATCCCCTGGCTCTGAGCCACAGGTAAAATGGTCTCATATGCAGAAGGCCCAAAGGTATCACTGTCTCAAACCACAGAGATACAAGGTGAGCAAGGATGACATCCGATGTCGAAGTGCAAGCTCTTGAGAATGGGCCAAAATCAGCCAGTTATCTTTGAAATTTAAAATGCAGATGCCCTAGAGTCACAACAGAGCTAGAGCTGCATCCATGCATTTTGGAGAGTGCTTGACTTTTTAAGTGATGATGAGCTCCCAGAAGAGATAGCCCACAAGCATCTCTTCCAACTGGGGCATCATCACATAACCACATGCTCTTGCACCCATGATAGTCGAATAAGCCGACTTTGAGGGCACAAAGACACATGAAGAATAAGGTTTCCCCCATGAACGAGTCAACTTGCAAACACATACAATTTATTTGCAAAAAGTTGCAGTTGTTACCTTAAGTAATTTATTTCTATCTGCCCTTTAAAATTGACTTCATTGGTGTAGTCAAGTTGGTTCAATCATATGATCTTTATATATAGTATATATATATATATATATNGTACATAACTAAATTTAAATCATCATAAGAGTATTTGTTACACATTGTACATTTTAATACATTAGTAGATAAATGATTTCTGAGATTAATATATTGTTCATCACTTTCATGGTCAGCTTGTTGTGCAGATGAAACAAGTGGATGGTCTTTGTTCACCCGGATCAGCATCTTCCTCTTCCACTGTCAGAATCAGTCTGGAACAACAGTCATCTCAAACTGTGACTTTCCCTACTGTTCCCATGGTAGCAGGCCAAATCCCTATCACTATTGAACTTTATGAAGATGAAAAAACCAAAACAAAAGTGGCTTCTATTCAAAAGATGCTCTTAGTCAAGGTAAGGGGAAGTAGAATATCAAAATACCCAAATTTATCTCATATCCTTTGTTGTTTTTGTTTTATTTCAGTGATCCTAACATCTATCTTTTGTCTTTCTCTTCATGTCTCAGAATGAGGGAGTGGAAATAAGAGAAGAGCAGACTTATTTTATTAATCTGAATGGTGAGATTGTTAGTTATCGTTTGATCACCCAGTAACATTTTAGAATACTGTTCTGTCAGTAGTTGCTTATTAGTTCCTGTGTGGTTATTCATTAATGATGGAACAGCATTCTAAAGTAAGTAACACTTTAGAATACTGTTTCTTACTTACTGCATAACTAATAAGGAATTACTGAAGAACTAATAGGTAGAAGAACTACTATTAATTATCTACTAATTAAGGATAAAGAAAAATAACTATGAAGTAACTTCTAATGAACAGTCAAACACAATTACATTGAGTTGCAGCCCTTTCTTATTTACTAATGTTTTCAGTAGTAGTATTATGAAAATGCAATAGTAATAAATAAAATAAATTTTATAGAGGTTTTTGCCTGTGTGGTAAATAATTGTTTTGTGAATGTTTTCTGTAAGAAATCAACTTTGGAAAGGAACCCAACCCCCACTCTAAATGCCTTGCCATAGCCAACTTACCTCAGATTAGTTCTTATATTTCATATACAGTACTGTAAGTGTGTCTGTTTTCCTCAGCATATCACATTACCAGTGTTGGGTGTAACACATTACTAAGTAACACATTACTTTAATTAAATTACTTATCCACTGAAAAAGTAAAGTTGTCATGGAGATAAAGGCGGATGCAAGTTGCAAGTTAAACTTCGCTTTATTGAGCTTCACACACAAATAAAGTCCAAAACACGTAGCAGCCAGCAGGAGAGCGGTGACGCAGGGACTTCGATGGGCAGTCAGGAACAGATGGGTGCAGACCGAGGAGAGTGCCCGAAGTGAAGGGAGACACCAGGTGAAGAATCCAACAAGAGAACTGAGACAGGAACAATAAGCCACGATCAACTCGACTCCAACTGAAGAACACAGGAAACAGCACAGGGGAAACTCCAACAAAGATCTGACAAACATGAGACGAAAGACAGGGCAATAAATAGGCTGGTAGATTACAAACAGCTGCCGCTGATCAAGGATAATCAGCGGCGACGCCCACATGAAACAATTAACGTGACGAAACACACACAAAGACCATAATGAGACAGCGGATCACCAACCGTGACAGTACCCTCCCTCCTAGGAGCGCCTCCTGGCGTTCCCAGAAGAACCTACCTGTCGATTGTAATCATCGATAAAGGAGTGATACAGAATGTCCCTAGCAGGTACCCAACTTCTCTCCTCCGGACCGTAACCTTCCCAGTCAACCAAGTACTGGAATCCGTGTCCCCTCCGTCTCGAGTCCAGAATGCGATTTACCGAATATGGTCTACAAGTCGCGGCGGTGGGGGAACCGGGGTCGGTGGATTAATGTGTGAATGAAACACGGGTTTAATTTTAGATACATGAAAGGCAGGACAAATTCTCCTGTACGCCGGAGGAAGTTTGAGTCAGACTGCCACCGGACTAATGATCTTGGTGACAGGGAACGGGCCGATAAATTTAGGAGCTAACTTGTTAGACACGGAGTGGAATGTTCTTGGTAGAAAGCCACACTTTTTGACCCACGACGTATACGAGAGGCTTCGACCGGTGGCGATCAGTCTTAGCCTTGGTGTGCGCCCCCATCTGAAGGAGAGTCTCACGGGCTCTACTCCAAGTGCGGTGGCACCTCTGGACGAAGGCGTGAGCGGAGGGGACCGCGACTTCAGCTTCCAGACTGGGAAAGATAGGTGGCTGGTAACCTAAGCTAAATTCAAACGAAGAGAGGCCCATGGATGACACTGGTAACGAATTATGCGCGTACTCAACCATAGAGAGTTGTTGGCTCCAGGAGGAAGGATTCTTGGAAACCAAACATCGCAACATTCTTTCCAAATCTTGGTTGGCTCTCTCGGTCTGGCCATTGCTTTACGGATGGAACCCCGAAGAAAGACTGACAGTCGCCCCCAGTAACTTACAAAATTCTCGGCAAAATTTGGACACAAATTGGGGACCCCTGTCAGAAAGCACGTCCATCGGGAGGCCATGTAGCCGAAAGACGTGGTCTACGACAGCTACCGCTGTGTCCTTAGCAGATGGTAATTTAGACAAGGGAATGAAATGAGCCGCCTTCGAGAACCGGTCCACTACGGTCAAAACGACCATCTTCCCCTGGGAGGGCGGTAATAAAATCTAGCGCAATGTGGGACCAGGGTCTCGAAGGGACAGACAGCGGTTGGAGTAACCCATCTGGGGGTCGATTGGAAGTCTTACCAGTGGCACAAACCGAGCAAGCCCTTCTAAGGCCGTCCTGACCAGGGATCAGGGGCTATGAGAGTGGGGGCCGAAACGAAGCGGCTCTTAAGTTTGGCGAATGCAGCCTCAGCTGCATCGGACCACCTGAACGTCGTTCTGGGGGAGGTCAAGGCGGTCAGAGGCGCGGCTAGTTGGCTGAAATTGCAAATGAAGCGCTGGTAAAAATTGGCAAACCCCAGAAACCTCTGTAGGGCCTTACAGGAATCTGGACTTGGCCAATCCACCACAGCCTTAACCTTGTCAGGGTCCATACGTACTCCCTCAGACGAGACGATGTATCCTAGAAAAGAAACCGACTGTGCATGAAAATCGCATTTCTCCGCCTTGACAAAAAGTCCATTCTCTAGCAGTCTCTGAAGCACTCGCCTGCCGTGTTGAAAGTGTTCCTGGAGAGAAGAGGAAAAAATCAATATGTCATCCAGGTAGACAAATATGAACTGATCAACCATGTCTCTCAACACGTCATTGACGAGTGCCTGGAAGACCGCCGGGGAGTTGGACAGCCCGAAGGGCATGACCAAGTATTCAAAGTGCCCCCTAGGGGTGTTGAAGGCAGTCTTCCATTCATCCCCCTTCCTAATGCGAACCAAATGATAAGTGTTACGTAAATCCAATTTTGTGAAAATGGATGCTCCCTGCAACCTCTCGAAGGCTGAAGACATCAACGGCAGAGGATAGGTATTCTTTACTGTGATGTTGTTCAGTCCTCGGTAATCAATACAAGGTCGCAAGGAACCATCCTTCTTTCCCACAAAAAAGAACCCCGCCCCCGCTGGAGAAGAGGAAGAGCGGATGAACCCAGCTGCTAGAGAATCAGAAATATATTTCTCCATGGCCTCCCTCTCGGGAACAGAAAGAGAGTAAAGCTTGCCTTTAGGCGGAGTCTTACCGGGCAGTAAATCTATAGCACAGTCATAGGGACGATGCGGAGGAAGAGAAGCAGCACGGGACTTACTGATCCAGGTACACTTCCTTCAGATCCAGGTACTCCGCGGGCACGTTTGATAAATCCGCTGCCTTCTCCTGAAGCACAGAAACAGACACAGACGGACAAGCAGACACAAGACAAGACTCGTGACACTGAGTGCTCCATTCAGAGATGGAGTGCTGACCCAATCCACCTTGGGGTTGTGTTGACTGAGCCAGGGGTGTCCGAGAACTATGGGTGCTAGAGGGGAGTCCATGAGAAGGAATGTGATGGTTTCAGTGTGATTGCCTGGTGTAATAAGGGTTATGGGACTGGTGGTAAGAGAGATGTTAGGCAGTTCTTGTCCGTTGAGAGCATTGACAGAAATCTGATTGGTAAGTGAGGTGATGGGAAGGTGATATTTCCGTGCAAACTGTATGTCCATGAAGTTACCTTCGGCTCCGGAGTCCAGTAAGGCTTGACAGGTGTTTGTGTGGTTGGCCCATCTCAGTCTTACCGGAAGGAGAGTGGATGGTGAGGACTTCTCGGCAGAGATCCCACCCGATAGTATCCTCTTCATTACTATCGGGCTTGCTCTTTTACTGGACACGCATGAAGAAAATGGCCCGCTCCTCCACAGTAAAGGCATAATCCTCGGGATCTCCGCCTCTCTCTCTCTCCTCCCGGGAAAGCCGAGCTCTCCCTACCTGCATGGGCTCAGAATCAGCGATGGGACCGACCGTGTCTCCCCCGCTGGTCGATCGACCCTCCGCTCCTCTGAGCTTTTGGTTAGGATGAGTGTACCGTTCCAGACGGTTAAGACGAGTGTCCACTCGCAAAGCGAGGTCGATAAGTCCGTTAAGACTCTGGGGAAGATCCAAGATGTAAATCTCCTTTTGGACACGGTCGGCCAGCCCATGCAGGAAGACGTCCCACTGCGCCTCCTCGTTCCATCTGCACTCTGCCGCCAATGTGCGAAACTCGATCGAGTATTCAGCCACCGTACGATCACCTTGCTTTAGTTCCGCGAGAAGTCTGGCTGCGTCCTTGCCTGCCACCGCACGGTCGAAGACCCTCTTCATTTTGGCAGCGAGTGCCTGGAACAAGGTGCAGCATGGATCTTGGTTCTCCCACACCGCCGTACCCCACAATGCTGCCTGACCCGTAAGAAGGGTGAGTACGAACGTCACTTTGGACTCCTCCCTCTCAAAAGTGCGGGGCTGTAGAAGAAATGCATGGAACATCTTGTAAGAAAAGCTCTGCAGAAATTAGGCTCACCAGCATAACTTTGAGGGACAGGTAGGCGTGGCTCAGGTTGGTCTCCCCGTTCCGGTAGTGTGGGGGGAACGGGCGGCATGGGTGGCGCAGTGGGATTACGAAGAAGTTGTAGCTGTTGGGAGAGCTCGGACACCTGCGTCACAAGCGCTTGTACAGCGCGTCCTGTAGATGTGATACTCTCCTGCTGCTGATCCATACGAGTGATACTGTGGTTGATGAACTCCGTTAGTGACGCTGAACTTGCTGCATCCATGTTGGTCAGATCGTTCTGTCACGGAAATAAAGGCGGATGCAAGTTGCAAGTTAAACTTCTCTTTATTGAGCTTCACACACAAATAAAGTCCAAAACACGTAGCAGCCAGCAGGAGAGCGGTGATGCAGGGACTTCGATGGTCAGTCAGGAACAGATGGGTGCAGACTGAGGAGAGTGCCCGAAGTGAAGGGAGACACCAGGTGAAGAATCCAACAAGAGAACTGAGACAGGAACAATAAGCCACGATCAACTCGACTCCAACTGAAAAACACACGAGGAACACAGGAAACAGCACAGGGGAAACTCCAACAACGATCTGACAAACATGAGACGAAAGAAAGGGCAATAAATAGGCTGGTAGATTACAAACAGCTGCCTCTGATCAAGGATAATCAGCGGCGACGCCCACATGAAACAATTAACGTGACGAAACACACACACACACAAACACCAGAATGAGACAGCGGATCACCAACCGTGACAAAAGTAAGGGATTACTGTTCATTTTAAGGTAATTTAATTACAGTTACTTGTAATGTACTTGGTTACATACTGTAAATTAGTTGAACAGTTATGTTTAAATCAATATTGAATTTAAAATCTAAATCTGTCGTCTGAAGGTAAAAGTGAATGCAGCCTCTTTAAAATCATTAGCTTTAGTGCAGTTGCGCGTGAGTTCGCAACTTCGAACCAGCTGGCTGTGTAGTCGCTGTCTGAAGATGTCGGCAGAAGCGAGTAGCTGATTTGCAGAATGGAAATATTTAAATTACTTCACTTTTTTGACACAGGTAGGCAAGAACATTACGGTAAAATGTAAGCTATGTCCTAGAGAGAAAAAACTGCGCACACTCTCTGAGAGACGGTCTTCAGTCAGTGCGCTCTCAACCAAAGCCACACACATAGCTGCCTCTCGCGAGTGTCAAATTTTCGCCGCTAATTACACATAAACGTTCAAATACACACACGGTTATGTCAAAATGCCCGTCTTGGCGTATATCGAATATCGCTGAAAGCTAAAAAGAGAGATCATATTACACCAGTATTAAAGTCATTGCACTGGTTACCTGTTAGTTTTCGTATTGTTTTTAAAAATCTTTTATTAGTTTATAAGGCATTGCACGGATTTTCTCCAGACTATCTTTCAAATATGATTACAGTATATGAACCGAGAAGGACTCTTAGATCTTCTGATTCTTTTCTTCTAAAGGTACCTCATTGTAGAACTAAAAAATTCGGTGATGCTGCTTTTAGCTGTTATGCTCCTCACCTCTGGAATAACATTCCAGAGAACATGTCATCCTCTTTTTGTCTTCAGGGACTGTTTTGTGTGAAACACTACCATGGCAATTATGAAATACACAGAGAAACTAGTAGGTTTACGTAGTGTGTGGATCCGTTTCCTCGTTATCTGACACCAGATGACACACACAAGCTGTGGGTTCTCTGTCTGGGGAAGAGCACGCACAGGAAATTCTCGAGGGAGTTGCCTGTGCAAACTGTAGCATTTTCCTAAGTTAAGAACACTCGCCGTCTGCTTCTCGTCTGGTTCTCTTTTCGAGGGAAGAGAGTTCAGCATCTGGAGCTGGTGGTTCGGGTCCTACTTGCGCTGAGGCAGAGTGGAGACTCAGATCACGGGGCTCTGAGATGGAGCTCGCCGAACAGTTTGAGAGGGGTGTGACCGCTCACGCGATTTGGCGGCTCGCGAGAGTGAGCTGCTGGGAAAGGATGCGTCGTCATCTGCATCTGCAAAAAACGTCTCAGGTTATGCATGTAACCATGGTTCCCTGAGAACAGGGAACGAGACACTGCGTAAACACGCTAGGGGAACCGCCTCCGTGGGAACCGGTTTCTGAAACACATTTCCAATCTCAGCAATATCATATTGACTGGCGACAGCCCATGACATCATAACAATGCAACCCACAGTATATAAGGGTCGTCCCGATAACATGTCATCCGCTTATCGTCTGAAGGGACTGTAAGCAGGCGAGCCCCGAGGCATGGCTATGAGACGCAGCGTCTCATTCCCTGTTCTCAGGGAACCATGGTTACATGCTTAACCTGAGACGTTCCCTTTCGAAAGGGAACTCTACGCTGCGTAAACACGCTAGGGGAATGATATACCCATGCCGTCATGCTGAGGGCAGTGACAACTGTCAGAATCCGGCAAATTCAAATGAAATGCCTACTAAGGCTGAACATCTTGATGGCAAACTGACAGGATGTAGTCATTGCTAGCTGCCATGCACCCACTTATTAGGGGCTGGCTCTCAGGGAGGCCTGCTAATACACAGGGAGGCCTGCTAAGGCCAGCTACCTGATAGCAAGTCTAGCTAGCTGTCCAAAGACTGCAACCTTGGGCTCACCCACAGGGAGGCTTGCTAATTCTCAGAGCGGCCTGCCAAGGCCAGCAAACTGAAAACTAGCAATTGCTGGCTGCCAGATACCCACACTGCTGGGGACTAGCTTCCAGGGTGGCCTGTTAAGGCCAGCTGCCTGGTAGCCAGTTCTATGGCTAAATACACTAAAAAGTACCTGCACTATAGGGGACTCGCTCATAAAGAGGCCTCCTAAGGCCTACTTATCCAAAAACAAGTCATTGCAAGCTGCTAAGAACCCCAAACCATAGGGGCTTTACCCACAGGGAGGCCTGTCAAGGCCTGCTACCTGACAGCAAACTTCTGCTAGCTGTCACGTACCCAAAGGGCTGGGGACTCACTCACAGGGAGTCCTGCTAAGGCCAGCTACCCGGAGCGTGTCTTGTTGCTACAACATCCACACTAATGGGGCTTGCCACAGAGAGGCCTGTTAAGGCCTTCTATCTTGACGGCATATCAAAATGGCTACCAAAAAACCTATTTACTGGGGCTGTTAACAGGGAGGCCTGTTAAGGCCTACTACCTTATAGCAAGTCTAGTAGCAGAGATAGTTTTACTATTCAAACAAAGCCTGGGACCTATCACATCGCCAACGAGCGGTGTACTCAGTAAAAGCACTTTTTACCCTTTAAGCAAGGGGAGTACAGACATAAGCACACTTGCCCTGGAGGAGGCCCCCCTGGGCCTACTACTCCAGATGAACACGGGTGTCAGCTCGTGGCAATGCTGAGCTACAAGGAAGCGTACTAAATGACTAGCCCACAGTGAAGGTCAAATACCGCTCGACCTGAGCCACAATGGTGCAGGGCAGATAACAACAGAGCTATAAGCGAAGCACTAAGAAAACACCTTGTTTACAAGGGAGTACTATCCGGCTAACCCTGAGAAAACTACAGGGTGGAGGCCAACCACAAAGATTCCATCATGACAGAAATAATATCTGTACTCAGCCCCAGGGTAATAGGGGCTTTTCATAGAAAAACCACCCACACTTAACCCAACACTTGAACGCTAGTTCAGCGGATTTAAGAGGAGCCTAGCAAGGGCCTACATGAGCTCAACTTCCAAAATGCAGGTCACAGCAAGCATTACCAATCACAATAGAAATGGGAACCATCTATTCTGTCTCTACACCAATCTGCACCATGCAGAAGGGGGGTGGGCCTTGGCCAGACGACTCTCAAAAGGGAACCTACACTCACTAATGAGGGGTCAGAGGCAGGAATGCACAACAGACCGCCTTCACTATCCGTAGTACTAGCCTAGGCCAGCTATCAGGGCGGCCCGGGTGAGGGCCAGCCCATAGCACATAGATCTACCTGGGGCACCTCAGAGCAGCGGCCTCTAGAGAGTAACTCTCAGCTGAGAGGAGGCAAAATCACTCAAAATGACACCGCTAAGATGGCTAAAGAATACCATAAAGCCTTAGCTATCCTAAATTAATCTTAGGATGAGTGACACTAACCAGGTAACAATGTCAGGCGGCCCCGTGGGCCAACACTAGACATTTAATCTATCTGAAGTCAAAGTGCTCGTCTCTTTGCAAAAACAGCCCTCTGAACAAATTACTCTACCCTGAGATGGCTATCAAGGCGGCCTGAAGAGGGCCAGCCTGCAACAGAGCAGCGGCCTCAAAACCACTCTCAAGTGGGAGGAGGCCAGCTTACTCGCTAATAATAAATAGGAATACAAAGGAGTGTGGTCTCAGCAGAGAACATACAATAAGTGAAAACCAGTACACTCACCTAAGAAGACCCAAATGGTACTTCTTTCTCTCTAAAAATCATACTAGCCAACCTACAGGGAACCTAATTATTATATTTTTACAATAGATAAAATAAAACTGTAGTCTGCCGGCAGCACGTTCCATAATCTCCAACAGCTCACCGTATGCGGGACAGGGTGGCTGAGAGGATTAATTAAACTCACCCTCTCTATCCTCCTTGGCTGGAAGTGCCCTCGCCGCTGGACCTGAGGATGCAGATGACGACGCATCCTCTCCCAGCAGCTCACTCTCGCAAGCCGCCAAATCGCGTGAGCGGTCACACCCCTCTCAAACTGTTTGGTGAGCTCCATCTCAGAGCCCCGTGATCTGAGTCTCCACTCTGCCTCAGCGCAAGCGGGACCCGAACCACCAGGTCCAGATGCTGAACTCTCTTCCCTCGAAAAGAGAGCCAGACGAGAAGCAGACGGTGAGTGTTCTTAACTTAGGAAAATGCTACAGTTTGCACAGGCAACTCCCTCGAGAATTTCCTGTGCGTGCTCTTCCCCAGACAGAGAACGCACAGCTTGTGTGTGTCATCTGGTGTCAGATAACGAGGACACGGATCCACACACTACGTAAACCTACTAGTTTCTCTGTGTATTTCATAATTGCCATGATAGTGTTTCACACAAAACAGTCCCTGAAGACAAAAAGAGGATGACATGTTATCTGGACACCCCTTATATACTGTGGGTATATGTTATGATGTCATGGGCTGTCGCCGGTCAATATGATATTGCCGAGATTGGATATGTGTTTCTCCGGATCCCATGGAGGCGGTTCCCCTAGCGTGTTTACGCAGCGTTGAGTTCTCTTTCAAAAGGGAACTACCCAACATTGAAAAAATAACGCAAAAAAATGACTCAATAGCCTCATCCCAGCATTTGGGTAAATAAATAAATAAATACAACTTTTTATATCTGTGGTAAGTTGGAGAGTTATGGCAAGGCAGTGGGGGTGGGTTTCCTTTCCGAAGCTGATTTCTTACAAAACATGCGTACAAAGTAGTAATTCACCATACAGGCAAAAACTTCTGAACAATTTGTAGTTATGAGTTGTTGTTTTTTTGGGAGTGCAGCATGTTATGCAGCAAATAAATGTATATTTAATTTTCATAATAATAATAATAAGTGGTGGACTGTAACAAAGTAGTTGTAATTTTACTCAAGTAATTTTGAAAACCTTCATAGTTATTTTTCTTGAACCTTAATTAGTAGAAAATTAATAGTAGTTCTTCAGGAGGTATGACAGAATTCATTATTTACTGATTAGCTTACTGTTACTTAACATAATCATAAAATTCTATTACGTACTGATTAGTTAACATATCTTCCTTAGTAGTTAACAGTAGTGACTTAAGTGTTAATGAAGAATTACCTATTAGTTCTTCAGTAATTCCTAATTAGTTATGCAGTAAATGTTACCCTAAAGTGTTATCAATCATGGTACCACTTCAGAATGGGGAACACATATTTACTTATTAACTACAACTTATGCCTCAATAAACTCCTAATTTACTGCTTATTAATAGCTAGTAAGGTACTTCGGTTCCACTTTATTTTTACAGTGCCGTAGTTACATTGTAATTACTCAAATAAGTACTGAGTACTATTTATTAACTACATGTACTTACTACAGAGTTACAGTTAGGGTTCGGGTTTGGTTTAGGGTTAGTTACTTGCAATTATGCATAATTTACTGTTATTACTATAGTGAGTATGTAGTAATGTGTAACTAATATGTGCTTTATAAGTACTAATAAACAGCCAATATCCTATTAATATGCAAACTAGTTGTTAAAAGTGAGAACTGAACCCTAAAAATTGTTTTTATCTCAATCACCCATTACAGATACAGATATACACATAGTGTGGCTGTTTTTTAAAGCGCTGACAAAGTTTGTGACATTGTAACCTCAACGTGTATAAAAACTGAACTCTGCTCATCAGGTAGAAGTGACCGGCGCTTGTTCATCGATGGATTTTTCCCGAACAACACAGTTCCTGAAACGGATGTCAACTTGTTTGTCAAACTACAAGGTCCAAAGCAACATGTTTTAAAAACTTAGCTGTTCTGAATGCTGTCAAATTTTCCAGTTCTGATATTGATTATGTATTATTACTTACTGGTCAAGGTCAGTCCTAATCATATTTATTGTAATATGATCTTAGAATTAACTACAATCTTTTGAATGCAGAAAAAGCATTTGCCCAGTCTACTGCTGTTCCGTTACTCTCACCATCCAAAGTGAAAAATCTGATCCGGGCACCGAAAGGCTGCGGAGAGCAGACTGTGTTCTTTATGTCTTCAACTGCCTTTGCAGTCCGTTACATTGACAAAACTCATTGTTGGCTGAATCTGCAAGCAGGATCCAGAGACAAAGCACTGGATTTCATTGAGCAAGGTTTGGCGTATCTGTATGACACATAAGCAATAATGACAATTTAAAACAATTAGCGTTTTTTAAAAATGATAATCTAAGGGTCCTTGGGTAGATGCCATTTTAACACAAATCAGAGGCTGTGAGGTATACAATACAGTGCAGTCTGATTGAGGTTCTAGATCTGCAGTTTGTTGCAACCCATGCTTTTTTAAAAAGAAAGAACATGGGGATAGAACAGAACAGTCTTTACATTTTTATTTTATTTTTTTATTAAGAAAATAAAATGGGTTTGAAATAAAGGTGAAAAATAACATAATTTTTAGTTTGGGTGAATTTTCTTCAGTCAGCACCACCCAGGTGAAAAAAAAGAACACTTCTATAATATACTTAAAGTGCTCTATTTTCGTGCACTAATTTTGTACTTAATATACTAAAAATTATTCTTTAGTACTTCTTAAGATCATCTTAAGAACATCTAAGTGTACTCAACTGTGCTATTTTGAGACAGCATGAAATATGAACTAAAATGTGCTTTTAATATACTATCTCTGTATTTAAAAAATATATTTAGCTAACACTTGTAGTACACTATGGGTTCAAATGTACTATAAGTGGTATCTAAATACATTTTTTAAATACAGAGATAGTATATTAAAAGAACATTTTAGTTGATATTTCATGCTGTCTCAAAATAGCACAGTTGAGTACACTTGGATGTTCTTAAGATGATCTTAAGAAGTACTAAAGAAGAATTTTTAGTATATTAAGTACAAAATTAGTGCACGGAAATAGAGCACTTAAATTACATTATAGCAATGTACTTTTTTTCACCTGGGCAAATATCCCTCACACCCCTGTTTGCATTCACAAAAAAATATTACTAAGATTAACTAATGATTAAACACAATTTAAATGTGTAAGGCTGCACCCTGTTCTGACTCTAAAAGTTTGTTTAATCACTTTTTATTTGGGCAGGTTATGAACAAATTTTAATGTTCAAAAAGCCTGATGGATCCTACGGAGCTTGGCAAGACCATCCGACAAGTACCTGGTAAATTTAATTGCATATGCCAAAAATATACCAAGTCATTCAAATGTGACCTGCTTTGTGCAAATTAGTGCTGCACTTGCCACATTCCATATCTATTTTTTAAAATAAAATGTTGTTGAGGTTATTTTTTAATTTTGAATCCCAACCTATTTGAAGTAGATAGCTTCTTGCTTCTCATAGGTTGACTGCGCTGGTAGTGAAAGTGTTGTCCCTTGTGGCTGAACGACAGATAGAAACTCTTAAAGAGCAAGGAACAACAGAAAGATTGATTTCACAGGAGGACATATGCCAAGCAGTCACATATCTGATTGAAACACAGAACTCAGATGGGTCCTTCACTGATGCTAATCCAGTCATGCACAGGGAAATGCAGGTCTGAATGTCTTCCATCATTTGCCAGTAAACCAAGTGGTTTTGCAAAAAGCTTTACACTGTCAAACATTGCAAAATAGCATAAATGGGAATTGCATTCCTGTGGTACTGTATTAAATGTGATGATATTCAATGTCTCTGTTGTAGGGAGTTGAGCAAGATGCCTCTTTAACAGCTTTCATCACAATAGCCCTCTATCATTCCCTCCCTTTCTTGGGCAGAGAATTAATCGATGTGGTAAGAACCAGCGATAGTATCATTTACAGTGGCCTCAAAAAGTATTTGAACACTACAACGTTTCTGTGGAACACAAACCCCTGAATGCTAAGTACGTACACGAAAACATAAAAATAAAAAAAAATTTCCCCTCACCATGGTTCTGTAAAAATTAAAATGTGTAAATGTATTTGCATTACATAACAATATGAAAGCAAGTAGAAATCTTTGAAAAAAATATACCACAGACACAAATTTCACAAAAGGAAGGAGCAACCATGCTGTTTTATCTTCTTTCAACAAGGTTTTGAACCATTTTGTCAAGCGTTGTGGCTTGTTTTTCACAGAAATGTTGTCAGAGTCATGTATTTCCAGTGAGCCTGGATTGACAAAAAAGCTGCTAGAGAGACTAATGAAAGATTGCAATGTTGTAATAAATGAAAAAAAAATTGTCTTTTAATGCTCACTAGGAGAAAAGTATCTCTCGTGCCACCGACTTCCTTCTTAAATGGGTTGGTGATCTTAAAAGACCTTATGCATTAGCCATTACAGCATACTGTTTGTCTATCTGCCTTCCTGACCAAACTCGAGCACTGTCAACCTGGAAGAAACTCAGAAGTCTTGCAAATCTAGGTATCATGCCATATACTGACTTCTTTATGGAAGTGTTTAAGACTTTAATCAT
Source organism: Anabarilius grahami (assembly GCA_003731715.1). NCBI lineage: Eukaryota > Metazoa > Chordata > Actinopteri > Cypriniformes > Xenocyprididae > Anabarilius > Anabarilius grahami. Next base: position 1,564,300 of record RJVU01072388.1, read on the forward strand.
CTATTTAAGTCATTCATTCATGTTATTTCTGTAAATTCTTTCCTCTCACCTGTTCAACAATAAGAGGGAGACTGTCTTGTGTGGCAAGATGATGTCAATATGAAACGAATGGCATTAACAGTAGAGATCACCGCATATGCTCTCATGACTGCCCTAGAACAGAATGACTTGGTAACAGCACATGCTGCTGCATGCTTCTTGTCTTCACAAGAGAACTATGAAGGAGGATTCAAATCAACACAGGTGAGCTTAAAGAGACTGAATGATTTTTCAGGGTTCCTAATGTATGTATTTAAATTCCAGACAATATCTGAAAAAGGAATTATAAAATAAAATAAGAGAATAATATAATGTTCAAACACACTTTAGGACACTATCGTGGCTTTGGAAGCCCTCACAGAGTATGCTCTGAGTATACCAGAAACCCCCATCACTACAGTCAATGCACAGTTCACCGTTCCAGGGAGGCCTGAGATGGAGAAGCTGCATTTGGACAAAAATAAAAAGAAAGTGGAAACAGAATTAAAGGTAAACAGTTTGAACCTATAGCCAGATCAGCTAATGCTGCTTGAAAGTTTGTGAACCCCACTAGGATAGCCTCTGTTATAAACTCTTTACCAAACACCCACTTCATAATAAAGACAATGTTTGGAATATATACTTGGTTCTGGAATTTTTTATTATTTATTATTATTTTATTTATGTATTTATTTATTTAGTTTAGATATAACAGGTTCACATTTATGGGAAATCGTATGTGAAGTTGTTAAAAGTTTTAATTAATTATTTTTCATTTAAAAAAAAATAATAATGTAGTTTCATTAAGGGTGGTAAATAATTGGGACAGTAACCCAAATCCCTGACAAAAATGTTACAAATTGGCTAAGGAGGATGAAGAGTGAACACAAAGTCATGCCCTAAATCCAAAATGCTGAGGCATGACACACACAAACACACATTTACATCTACATAAATAGGGGTTTATACTGTATATCGAGGATGGAGTATATTGAGTAGATAATTTGGCCTGTTGTCCTTCAAGTGTCACAGTAAATTCATGTGTTCTTGTCAACATAGTGTCATTATGACTTTAGTTGTCTTAGTTTATGGTATTTTATCCTTCTGGTTATCTCTTTTGTCTTCCCAGAGACTAGTCGGAAGGGAAATAGATGTACACCTTTCTGGAGAAGGAAAAGTTCAAATGAAAGTAAGTGGTTTAACCCTTAAATGCACCGTTTGCTCAGGCCTCCCTGGAGCTGCTTCCTGCTTTGCTACTGTTCGGACGTTCTTGCTTACAGCTCCGCACTTTGCTCTATTGCTTTTATATTTTATCTATTTAATTTAAACTACAGCATATAAGCACAGTGCTCATGCGACAAATCTTGGCACCAACAAACTTTTTAACTGGAAGATTGCTACAGAAAAGTGGAATTTTTATCTGACCAGCCTCCCACTGACAGCAACCATCAGCTCACATTCCAGAGAAGGGAAAACACAGCTGCCTAAATTCAAAAGGATTAGAAAGAATATGCCTCTTCTGGTTGAAGAATCTACCTGCTGCACAAACTGCCACAGACTTCTACAAAGGATTGCAGTTCTTGAAACAAAGTTACTTGCGGGACTACCAAACCAGACAGAACACACATCAAAGCATCGTCATGGACGCCTTCAGCATGAATTCAAGCCTTCAGTGAATTCAAGCGTGGTACCGTGATAGGTTGCCACCTGTGCAATAAGTCTATTCGTGAAATATCCTCACTACTAAATATTCCATGGTCAACTTTTTAGTGGTATTATAACAAAGTGGAAGCAATTGGGAACAACAGCAACTCAGCCACAAAATGGTAGGCCATGTAAAGTCACAGAGCAGGGTCAGCTCATGCTGAGACGCACAGTGCACAGAAGTTGGCAATAGATACAAACCTCCAAACTTTGTGTGGCCTTCAGACTAGCTCAATAACAGTGTGTAGAGAGCTTCATGGAATGGGTTTCCATGGCCGAGCAGCTGCATCCAAGCCTTATATCACCAAGTGCAATGCACGCCGCCACTGGACTCTAGAGCAGTGGAGATGTGTTCTCTGGAGTGACGAATCACGCTTCTCTGTCTGGCAATCCGATGGACAAGTCTGGGTTTGCCAGAAGAACGGTACTTGCCTGGCTGCGTTGTGCCATGTGTAAAGTTTGGTGGAGGGGGGATTATGGTGTGGGGTTGTTTTTCAGGGGTTGGGCTTGGGGTTTGGGGATGGCCCCTTCCTGTTTCAACATGACTGTGCACCAGTGCACAAAGCAAGGTCCATAAAGACATGGATGAGCGAGTTTGGTGTGGAGGAACTTGACTGGCCTTCACAGAGTCCTGACCTCAACCTAATAGACACCTTTGGGATGAATTAGAGCAGAGACTGCAAGCCAGGCCTTCTCACCACCATCACTGCCTGACCTCACAAATGCACTTCTAGAAGAATGGTCAAAAATTCCCATAAACACACTCCTAAACCTTGTGAAAATCCTTCCCAGAAGAGTTAAGGCTGTTACAGTTGCAAAGAGTGGGCCAACTCCATATTAAACCCTACGGATTAAGAATGGGATGTCATTAAAGTTCATGTACACATAAAGGCAGGCGTCCCAAAACTTTTGGCAATATAGTGAATGTCAGGTCCCCGCTATGATAACAGTGACTTTGTCAAATGGTTACAGAACAAGCGGGAACCCAGTGTGCCTGTTGCTTTCTCTATTACTGTTTTATTACGTGCTAGAAAGCCTAAGGCCTTCTCAAGCCATTTTGCAAACCCATCTAATCTGCTGCCTATTACACGTCAAACTAAGATTACTGTAGAGTCAGAAAGTAAGACTGTTAAGTTAGCACTTTTAAACATCCGCTCACTTAAAAATTAATCACTTCTAGTCAACGACTTAACCACAAACAACCTAGATTTTATGCTTCTAAATGAAACATGGCTAGAAGAGAGCTGCAGTGCAATAATCCTCAAAGAAACAGCCCCTCCTTACTTTACTTTTATGAGAGTCTGCAGAGCTGTTAGGAGAGGTGGAGGTGTAGCTGCTCTATTTAAATATGTCTATCAATGCAAGCAAGTGTCATTTGGTGATTACTTGTCTTTTGAATAGCTGGGTATTGTGTTAAAAGTTGCTCCTCGCATTCTACTTATAGTTATTTACAGGTCTCCAAAATACTCTCCAGCATTTGTTTAGGACTTTACAGAACTGTTATCAACAATTTCCTCAGAGCTTTACTGTTTTGCTTTTACTGGGGACTTTAACATCCACATAGATAATGCAGAATTCAATATGGCAAAATAAATCATAACTGTTTTGAATACTTTTGATCTGACTCAGCATGTACATGGGCCCACACACAATCGTGGACACACTCTAGATTTACTTATCAGTAAGGGTCTAAACATTTCATCGATTGTCATTAAAGATGTAGCGCTATCTGATTATTTCTGTATTTTCTTTGATATATTGATCTCTCCTACTATTGAAGCTAGATCAATCTCGGTCAAAAAGCGATGCTTAAATGAGAACACTAGTGTGCTGTTTATGAAGGCAAAAACTTGAAATCCAGCACTCATAAAGATAATAAATGATATTTGCCTAAACACCGGTCATACTTAGAAGGGAGAGGTTATTATGTGAGTATCGGTGACTATAAGTCTGAGTGGACATCCATGACATGCAGAGTCCCTCAAGGTTTAATACTTGCACCCCTACTGTTTAACCTATATATGCTGCCACTGGGCCAAATAATGAGACAGAACCAAATGACATATCACAGCTATGCAGATAACACCCAGATTTACCTAGCTCGATCACCTAACGACTACAGCCCCATTGACTCCCTGTGCCAGTGCATTGATGAAATAAAAAATTGGATGTGCCAAAACTTCCTTCAGTTAAAGGCAAAACTGAAGTCATTGCATTTGGAAACAAAAATGAAGTTCTCAAAGTGAACGCATATCTTCACTCTAGTTGTCAAACAACTAAAAATCAAGTCAGGAATCTTGGTGTGATTTTGGAATCAGACCTGAGTTTCAGTAGCCATGTAAAAATAATAACTTAATCAGCATATTATCATCTAAAAAATATTGCAATAATTAGATGCCTTGTCTCCAGTCAAGACTTAGAGAAACTTGTTCATGCTTTCATCACCAGCAGGGTGGATTATTGTAATGGACTCCTCACTGGTCTTCCCAAAAAGACCATAAGACAGCTGCAGCTTGTACAGAACACTGCTGCCAGGATTCTGAGCAGAACCAGAAAATATGAACATATCACACCAGTCCTCAGGTCCTTGCATTGGCTTCCAGTTGCATTTAGAATTGATTTCAAAGTACTGTTACTTGTTTATAAATCACTCAATGGCCTAGGAGCTCAATACATTGCAGACATGCTCATAGAATATAAACCTAACAGATCACTCAGATCATCAGGATCAAGTCACTTAGAAATACCAAGGATTCGCTGTCACGTTTGGCACAGAGACAAGAAGGTAAGATCCATATGCAGCTTTAATGGGGTAATCCAAAACGTAAATCCAAAGACAGGCAAGGTTCAAACTCCATAGAACAGTCCATACAAAAACAAAGAAAACAACAACAGAAGCCGGTGACCGTAAATGAAACCACAATAACCAAAAGCAGAAACAAACCAGGTATAAATAGACAGACACTAATGATGAAACACAAAACAGCTGGGTGCAATGAACGGGATAATGAGTCCGGGAAGTGGGTTATGGGGAATGAAGTCCAAAAGTGTGGTGAGAAAACAGTCCGGGTTGGAGTGCCCTCTAGTGACCAACCAGGGCACTCCAACTGGTGATCATGACATTCGCTCAAAGCAAGGAGAGTCTGCTTTTAGCTGTTACGCCAGCCGCAGCTGGAACCAGCTTCCTGAAGAGATCAGATGTGCTCCAACAGTAGTCACATTCAAATCCAGACTCAAAACATATCTTTTTAGCTATGCATTTACTGATTGAGCACTGTGCTATGTCCGAGCTGATTGCACTTAATTTTATACGTATCATCTTTTTATTCTTTTAATTCTTTTTTCTTGTTTTTATTTCATTTTTAATGCATTTTATTTCAATCTTTTATGTATTCTTATGTTTTTGTTTCCTCTTTATGTAAAGCACTTTGAATTACCTTTGTGTATGAAATGTGCTATACAAGTAAAATTGACTTGCCTTGCCTTAAATGCATGAATGTTTCACCAAGGATGAAATAATCACCAAGGATGCATTAAATTGTTCAAAAGTGATAGTAAAGGCATTTACAATGTTACAAAAATTGATTTTTTTTTTTTTAAAACAAAAACTTTCTATTCACAAAGAATACTGAAAAAGTGATAACAATTACCACTAAAATATTGAGCAGCACAAATGTTTTCAACTTTGATAATAATAAGAAATGGTACTTGAGCACCAAATCAGCATATTATAATTATTTCTGAGGGATCATGTGACACTGAAGACTGGAGTAATGGCTGTTTAAATTCAGCTTTGCCGTCACATTAATAAATTAAATTGTAAAATATATTCAAATATAAAACAGTTATTTAAATGCTAATAATATTTCACAATATTACTGTTTTACTGATTTTTTTTTTTTTATAAATGAAGAGACTTTCAAAAACATAAAAATGTCTTACTGACCCCAAATATATAAATGGACACCCCACCAACTGTGTTACCTTTCATTGAGATTTTTGTTACTGTAGGTGGCAAAGACTTATTATGCTCTTAAGGAAGACTCCAACTGTGTTGATTTGTCAATACAAGTGACTGTAGAGGGAAAAGTGGAATACACAAGTGAGTTATGAATTATCCAAGAAAAAAAATCTATAACTATACATTTAACTTTATTCATTTATAACTTTGTTAAATTTTGTCACTGTGCAATTATTCTTACAAAAATCTATTTTAGCTAAAGAACAAGAAAGTTCCAGTTCCAAAGAGGACACTAAAACGTCAGAAGAGAGGAAGGGAGAAACATCCCATTCCAAAGAGCACTCTAAAACGTCAGAAGAGAAGAAAGTAGAAACTTCCAATTCCAAAGAGCATTCTAAAAATTCAGAAGAGAAGAAGGGAGAAACTTCCAATTCCAAGGAGCACTCTAAAACGTCAGAAGAGAAGAAAGAAAAACCTTCCAAGCCCAAAGAGCACTCTAAAACGTCAGAAGAGAAGAAAGAAAAACCTTCCAAGCCCAAAGAGCACTCTAAAACGTCAAAAGAGAAGAAAGAAGAAACTTCCAAGTCCAAAGAGCACTCTAAAACGTCAGAAGAGAAGAAAGAAAAACCTTCCAAGCCCCAAGAGCACTCTAAAACGTCAGAAGAGAAGAAAGAAAAACCTTCCAAGCTCAAAGAGCACTCTAAAACATCAGAAGAGAAGAAAGAAGAAACTTCCAAGCCCAAAGAGCACTCTAAAACGTCAGAAGAGAAGAAAGAACCTTCCAAGCCCAAAGAGCACTCTAAAACTTCAGAAGAGAAGAAAGAAGAAACTTCCAAGTCCAAAGAGCACTCTAAAACGTCAAAAGGGAAGAAAGAAGGAACTTTCAAGTCCAAAAGGCACTCTAAAACGTCGGAAGAGAAGAAAAAAGAACCTTCCAAGCCCAAAGAGCACTCTAAAACGTCAGAAGAGAAGAAAGAAAAACCTTCCAAGCCCAAAGAGCACTCTAAAACGTCAGAAGAGAAGAAAGAACCTTCCAAGCCCAAAGAGCACTCTAAAACTTCAGAAGAGAAGAAAGAACCTTCCAAGCCCAAAGAGCACTCTAAAAAGTCAGAAGAGAGGAATGAGGAGGAAGATCTCACCCAGTCGGGCAATGGGTGGTTTGATGCTCACAGCAGACAAGGAGGAGAAAACAAACAAAATTATGTGGTCTATACAGTGTGTGTCAGGTGAGAAAAAAATATATACTTCTGACAAACATCAGTTGTCTTAATCATAATCTGCTCTTTTAAAGGTTATTAGAATCATCTGTTCCCTCACAGTCTCACACAGGGTAGGAAGCTCTCTGGAATGGCTATTGCTGACATCACTCTACTTAGTGGCTTTGAAGCAATCAGTACAGATCTGGAAAGGGTTAGCTATAATCTTATCCAAAAACTTTTGACCTAACATGGCATTTTGAAATAATTTTTATTTTTTAAATAAATAATTATAATAATTTTATTTTCATTAACTTTTTGGAATGTTTTTATTTAAAAGATTTAATTAAAAATACATATTTTTTATCTTTTGTCTGCATCTTATGAAATGTCTTTCTGCATTTTGCTTTGTTCTGTTGTTTCTATTTTTATCTGATTTTCTGTAACATTCTTTCCAACAGATTAAAGACCTTGTGGACAGGTATATATCTCACTATGAGCTCACAGATGGAAGAGTGCTGTTGTACTTCAATGAGGTGATGAGCACAAACACAGTTCTACCCTCGGTTTCACAGACAAGGCTTAAGCTAGTCCTAGACTAAAATGCATGTTTGAGCTGTTTTAACTGAAAGCAACTTGCACTGACATATTGTCACACCACCACATGAATTTTCAGTTTGTTTGTTTTCATCTGTCACATATGCTCCTTTGTTCTAGTTTTCTGCCACAATCTGTCACCATGGACACTAATCTCATTCATCACAGCTGTTAGTTATTTTAGTTAATCGTCTGTGTGTATACAAGTTCAGTTCTGTTGGTGTGTCTTTGTCGGGTCTCGTATGTTCTAAGTGTTGTGTTCCTGCCTGGATTCTGTATTCGCCTGTTGGATTATCAAGTAAAGACTTATTTGAGTCTTATCTTTTTTGTCTTTATATGCAATCAGCACGTTACACATATCTTAAAATATGTCAGAGCCATTGTTTTGTCTCAAGATGCACACCAGTGATGGTTGTTTTTTTTCTTTTTCTCTAGGGTACGTTTATAAAGGTTACTTAAATACCCTAATTGAAATAAGGCTTAATCCTGGTTTAGCCTAAACCCTGTCTGTGAAAAGTGGCACCTAATTAATCATAACGACTTTTTTTTTTATATAACTTGTATCTCTGTCACCCCTCAGATAGATGAAGATGGGTCCTGTATCGAATTTGGAGCTAAGCAAAGTGTGCCCATTGGATTAGTTCAACCAGCTCCTGCTATAGTTTATGATTACTATGAACCAGGCAAGTTTTTCATCTGTAAAAACGTTTTTGAGAAAATTATGAAAAAAGAGAAAGATTCTAAATATATGTGCGTACATGTGTGTACAGGTTTATATTACAGTTGTAGTGATTTTTACTTTGTCCGCCAACGTTGTGCTTTTAGGATCACACGTCTCTTAGGGTGTGGTTATGAGTACATCAGATGACCAACTCTCTTTGTTTCACCAATTATGCTAAGGTCCCGAGGAATTTTTATGGCAGTCTGTGGCCAACCTTAGGAAGTAGTCTCTAGATGGGTGAAGGGCAGAAACTGCCTGTGGACCAATGAGAAGTACTGTCCTTGTCAGGCTTGGTACAAGAGGTCTTCTTCTTGCCCTCTAAGAGGTGTCTGGATGTTGTCCTTACATCTTTATCTGATGGCGTTGGACAGTTTGTTTGTGTTAGTCCACCAAGATCCAATCAAAATGTAGCAAACTTTTGTCCGCTGTTACGGACAGAGAGGGGCCCGGCCATTCACTACACAGTATAGTAAAATCACAGATCACCAACATTGTGGGGAGCAGCAGTCAGCCAGCAGTCCCCAAAGGGGGATATGGATTAATAAACATACTAAATGTTGTTTTGAAAATTTAAAAATGCCAAGTTTTCTGTGATGGTAGCTTTAGGAGTAGGGTTAGGGGATAGAATACAGTTTGTACAGGATAAACCCCATTACGTCTATGGAGAGTCTCTACAAGGATAGTGAACCAGATGTTTGTGTGTGTGTGTGTGTGAGAGAGAGAGAGAGAGAGAGACTTTTTTTTTACTTTAACAATTCTTCATTCACCAAGATTAATAAATAAAAAATTTCTAAAAAGTTATTCCCTATAACAATACATTTTCACATATAACATACTTGCATTAACATCAATACATATACATTTACAAATTCACAAAAAAAAAAAAATGATAATACAATTTAAGGAATAAACTCTCATCTTGATCAACTACACACAACACTTCAGCCTGTCCCCAAAACTCATTGAATACCACCAAATTTTGTGTCAACTTAAAAAAAAAAGCAAACTCTCCTTTAATTCTTGAAGATACAAAAGCCTTTAAAACAAGTTCAAGTTTATGGAAGCATATGTGTAGCAAATTTCAATTTGAAATGTAATATGCAAAATGGCAATGCAATATGTAAAATGGCAATGCATTTCTGTATTTGAATTTACATTTTCCATACCATATGTGCAATGTTTGGAGCAAAATGATTTAAAAATTTTAAAATATAATTTACATTTGCTATTTCCTAACATAGTTTTAACATATAATTTAAACATATATTTTAACGCTTTATAAGTTGCAAAATTAAAATGTATTACAGAAATTGTTATATATATTTAACATTTTCAAGCAAAAATGTAGCAAAATGATCATCTATATGTTATTTTTTCTTAATTGCATTTGCACTCACAGTTAAGACATTTGCGATTGCATTTTCATTAAATGTCCCGCAATGAATGTAGCAAAATTCAATGTGGATTTGAAAATGCATTTCAAGCGGATCATGTCTCAGCCTCGCCCTGTCAATCACTGCGTCAAGGCGGGGCCAGTTGTTGGAAACATGGCGGCAGCAGAGCTAGAAGAGCGAGGCATAAACTGATGAAGCTGAGCAAGAACAGAGAAATGTCAATGTTTCTGAACATTGTGCGCGTCCATCAGTGATATAACCAGTACGTTATTAGAAGCATAGATATTTATGGTAAGGACGACTCGCAGAGAACGCGCCTGGCGCTCGTGCACCTTATCGTGAGGTGAGCGCGCTCGCGTGTCTGTAGAAGTGCTGAAACAGACGCGTCGAGTGAGCAGTGCTTTATAACAGGTTCCTTACTCGTAGAAATAACCTTAGACAAGCTGTCCGAGATTATTGCTTGCTATCAGTATGGTGTCTGTTTTTCTCTTTTTATCGTTCTGACTGTTTATCCATCTTATTAATAAAACTGTAAAGTCCAGCATGCTAATGAGTATTATTTATATAATAGTAATAATAATTTCTATTCCCAAAAAATAATGTTTAAACCCCTCTTTCACACACTAGAAAGCACCTCACCCAGACCTGCTAAAATTCACTGATGATGTCTAAATTTTTAGAAACATTTTAGACAGCTACAGAATAGGGTAATTCTCTGGGTCACATAAACAAATTACATAGGCCTATTTTTGCATCTTTTTAAATTTATTTTTCTTCTATGAAACAATTTCATTTTACAAAATTTTATTGAAAAATTCTCAACCGCTAATGTTTTTCAACACTGTACAAAAGCTATCATGCCACAAAACTCCAGTTCCAGCACATCCCAAAGGCGCTCTATTGGACTGAGATCAGGAGACTGTGGAGGTCATTTGAGTCTAGTGAACTCATTGTCATGTTCAAGAAACCAGTTTGCGATGATTTGAGCTTTGAGACATGGTGTGTTATCCTGCTGGAAGTAGCCATCAGAAGGTGGTCCACTGTGGTCATAAAGGAATGGATATGGTCAGCAACAATACCAAGCTGTGGTGTTTAAATGATGCTTAATTAACTATATGCACGGTTACTTCCTGTTTTTTTACACCTTGGGCATTTCCGGTAAACTGTAGGCTTTCGTTCTGTACTTGCTGTACATCGACACAAAACCACCAGGTTGCCTTTTTTAATGTTGTATTTATATTGTAATGCAGTTATCACACTTACCTAATTTGCCAATAATTAAGATAGCAATTAAGATGAAGCTAATGGGAACGTTTGAATGAGAAACACTGTGTTTGTTACTAGATGCACACATGCAACATTTTTCCAGCACTTTAAAAGTTATTTTTTATTTGATGACCAAAAGTATTTGTTCATCCTTCTGACATTGTCGCCATTTGTAAACCGAATGTTTCAAGATATAGGAAATACAACATTTGATAGAAAACACTATCATTTAAAAATAAAAATCACATTAATTAATTACCACTTTAACCAGCAGATGGCGTCAGAGGAGCATTTATTGGCTCATATTAGACATTTCATGTAATATTGTTTCCACACTTTTCACTTTTGAAAAAATATTAAAACATCATAAAATCAATAGGTTTAAAAAAAAAATGTCAAGATTAAGTAAGAAGTACTCACAAAGTCTCATGAAAAACAATAACTTTTCTTGTCCACGAATTACACAGAAAACTATCTCTCCCTCCCTTAAGATTGGTTGAAACATGTTTGTTTTTATGCCAAGAGTTCAAAAGATAACATCCATTCAATGTTTTGAGAAAAAAAGGTCTGAAAATGTTTTTAATAGAGAAAAAAAATGCATTTATGATTGTGGTGGCGATCTATAACCCACATACATGTTGTTTTTATGTTTATTAGAGGCTGAATTCATATCAAATTCCGCCAAACTTCCCATACTACTTCTATATAGGATGTCTACTTCATAAATAGTATGAAAATAATGGAAATATATGGTTCAGATCACTCAAACCATATATGGAAATGGAGGCGCCTTTATATGGTCAGTAATGGAGCTTGAGTGTCATCTAGTGAAAAAGTGTGGTACTGCACCCAAACAAAATCTTACTGAAAGCTAATTTTTTCAGATATCAACCTGAAATTTGGAACACAACTTGTTTGGATTTTTGGCTTTGATTTCCTTGCAGTTTTAGAGTAAAACTTGTTTTGTAAAATATATATTTTATATAAAATACTATATTTTTACATTTTACATTTTCATAAACTTAAACTTCTATAACTTTATTTCTTTTTCACTTACAAAAGATATTTCACTTCAAATTTCATCTTTAAAACAAGACCAGCCTTATGTCTATACTCCAAAGCATTCCTGAATTACAACCATTTAAGTTTGGATAGTGCAATTACATGTCTAAAAAAAAAAGTGGGGGTGACAGTTAACAGGTTAATCACTGACTGAAGCTGTTAGTCAGTGCAGCACAAGATCACTGATTTTGGCATACTTGTGAAAGCTCTCATTTTGTTCAATGAATTAAGTGCACAATAAACCCGTAGTTTACAGTGTGTTGACTTTTTTTTTTTTTATAAAATTTTGCTGAGGAGGAACTGAGGGATGCGTCTTTTTTAATGTTGTCTTACGTTTGAATAACTAAATTAACGCTATATTCTGATTATAAACTAAGTACTGTTGATTTTGTTAAAGGTAACTCAGGACATTGAAGACAAGTGACGTTTCACGGGAAGTCTTCCAGCTGGCTTATATTATTGCATAAGTTAAAGAACGTCCAGTGCATATGGTCCATTGGTACTAAGGGGCCCAAATGGGCCAAGAAAATATCTACACACCACCACACTACCAGCACCTGTTCACATCAGACCACAGTGCTTTCTGTGTGAAAGATGTGCGAAAGAACTCACCAGAGATATTTTTGGGAACAGAAATTATTATTATTACTATTATTATAAATAACACTCATTAGCATATTGACTACACGTCGTTTAATTAATAGACCTATAAATGATGCATAAAAAGAGAAAAACAGACACCATACTGATAGAGCAAGCAATAGTCTCGGACAGCTTGTCTAAGGTTATTTCTACGAGTAAGGAACCTGTTGTAAAGCACCGCTCACTCGACGAGTCTGTTTCAGCACTTCTATAGACACGCAAGCGCGCTCACCTCACCTCACGATAAGGTGCACGAGCGCCAGGCGCGTTCTCTGCGAGTCGTCCTTACCATAAATATCTATGCTTCTAATAACGTACTGGTTATATCACTGATGGACGTGCACAATGTTCAGAAACATTGACATTTCTCTGTTCTTGCTCAGCTTCATCAGTTTATGCCTCGCTCTTCTAGCTCTGCTGCCGCCATGTTTCCAACAACTGGCCCCGCCTTGACGCAGTGATTGACAGGGCGGGGCGGAGACGTGATCCGCTCGAAATGCATTTTCAAATCCACATTGAATTTTGCTACATTCATTGCGGGACATTTAATGAAAATGCAATCGCAAATGTCTTAACTGTGAGTGCAAATGCAATTAAGAAAAAATAACATTTAGATGATCATTTTGCTAAATTTTTGCTTGAAAATGTTAAATATATATAACCATTTCTGTAATACATTTTAATTTTGCAACTTATAAAGCGTTAAAATATATATATTAAAAATAAATATAAATATAAAAATATATATTTTACAATTTTTAAATAATTTTGCTCCAAACATTGCACATATGGTATGGAAAATGTAAATTCAAATACAGAAATGCATTGCCATTTTACATATTGCATTGCCATTTTGCATATTACATTTCAAATTGAAATTTGCTACACATATGCTTCCATACTGGTTCAGTCGTTCCACTATCCTTGTAATCCATATTGCCAGCTTGGCTTCACCAATTAAAAAATGTATTAAAGAAATTCTTTTTTTATCTGAGGCAACATGCTTTGGGCCAAATATAAACATATTTTCATCCATATCTTCTCCAAGTGTTCTAAGCCACCTCTTTAAAATCTGAAACACCCTATTTAGCCTAGTACAATCTAAAAACAAATGCTTTAGAGATTCTTCATGAGCACAAAAAGAACATTCCTTCCCCACAGTGGGGTCAACATGTGCCAAATATTTATTCGTCGCAATTGCCCAATGTATAATCCTCCACTGAAGATCTGCAGTGCATTTTTCAATGGGTGACTTATATAGAGATCTCCAACATTTCCTAGGAGATCTATCTTGCCCAAACATATCCAACCACTTTGATTCTTTACAACTCTTCAATTCAAATTGATGAGAGACTTTTAAACATGATAAATACAAGGCTTTCTTTGAAACAACTTCAAACACATTCAGTTCAGGTATACAGAAAACAAGAAATGATCCTTTTTCAGGTTTTTCATCCACTATCATTGAAATCTGAAGTTCAGGAAAAAAAAAAAAATTCCCCCCTCTTTTTTATCACAGCTGATTTCTTTTATACTTTGTCTGTAAACAGAAGGAAGAACTGAAAAAAATTCCTTAATTATTTTTTCCATAAATCTAACAGACTTAATGCTTGTCGAACTGAACAATTCTTGGGGACTTTTCCACTTGTTACCATCCATTAGATTAGACAAACATGTGCATCCTGCTCTCACCATAGAAGATTGCAAACTTCTCATTTTCAACACATTTGCTTGTATTTGGGGGTTATTAAAGAGTGGTTCATTCTTTAACCAATTTTCACAATTTCAATTCCTCTTTACTTGAAAAATCGAATTCCACACTTTCAATATTGATTTATAAAATGGAGAAAAATCCTTCCATTACATTTCTTTCAGGCTAATTAAAAACAAATTAAAATCATATTTAAAACAATTCATACTGCGTAACAAGGAACAAGCTGTATCAGCTTTTTTTCCAGAGTAAAGCAACTTCTGTGCTGCCTGTAGCCTGAAGGCCTTAATTCTACTTTTTATATCTATTAGGCCTTGTCCACCCTCACTGACTGGTAAATATTAAATAGCAGCTTTTACTTAATGCTGACCCAACCAAAAAAAGTAATTATTATTTTTTTTTTTTGTAGTAAATGAACTACTTCATCAGGTGGATTTAAGACATTTAATTTATGCCAAAGTGCTGAAGCAGCTAAATTGTTTGCAACCAGGACTCTCCCCCTAAATGATAACTGAGGAAGGACCCATGTCCACCATGACAAACTGTCACACATCTTATCATACAATCCTGCCCAATTCTTTTGAATATATTTATCAGTTCCTAAATAAATACCCAGAATTTTTAGGCCTTCTTTACCCCATTTCCCACCTCCTGGTAAAACTGGTTGTTCCTCTCTACACCAATTTCCTAAAATAAAACCTTCACTTTTTTCCCAGTTTACCTCCGCTAAAGAGGCATTTTCATACTTCTTTAAAGCTTCTTTTAAAACAACCACATCTCTTTTGCTTTTGATAAACACCATAACGTCATCAGCATGGGCAGAAAACTTAGGTTTAGCTTTTTGTCCTTCAATTAGGATGCCATCCAAATTATTTCCCAATTGACGAAGCAAAGGTTCGATGGCTAAAGAATATAGCATTCCTGACAAAGGACAACCTTGTCTAATACCTCTATGTACTGACACTGGTTTACTTAACCCTCCTCCAACCTTTAGCATTGTAGAAACACCAGAATATAAAAGTTTGATCCATGAAATAAAAAGATCACCAAAAGCTTTAAGGGATCTAAACAAATAAAAGTGACTGACTCTATCAAAAGTCTTTTCTTGATCAATTGCAAATAAACCAATATTGTCACCATCTCTTTTTGTAATATCTATTATATCATGAACAAGAAAGATATTATCCATTATAGTTCTGTCCGGAATACAATAAGTTTGATATTCATTTACTATATGTTCTAAATTCAATTTCAATCTATTTGAAAGACATTTCGCCAAGATTTTATAGTCAGTACACAAAATTGACACTGGTCTCCAGTTCTTTAAAAGACCAAGATCCCCTTTCTTTGGTAACAAAGACAAAACGGCTCTTCTACAGCTTGTTGGCAATTCTTTTTTCCTGTAAGATGATTTAAAAACCTCAAGCAAATCATCTTTTAATAAGTCCCAAAACTGTTTATAAAAATCTGCTGGAAGTCCATCAATCCCCGGGGCATGTCCAATGGATAGTTGTTTAACAGCCTTTGTTAATTCATCAATATCAATTTCAAAAGTTTCAATTTCAAAGTCTTTGAAAAGTTCATCCATACAGCCAATATCACATGGCCCATCTGAAAACAGTTCTGTATAAAAATCAATAGCCATTGTTCTAATTTTTTTAGGATTAGTTGTTACTGATCCATCTGATTTCTTTAAATGTAACATTGCTTTCCACACTCCTTCCCTCTTTTCAAAACTAAAAAAGAAAGAACTTGGTGCATCCATCTCTTTTAAGGAAAGTAAACGAGCTCTTATTAATGATCCCTTAGCTCGTTCATGAAAAAGTGAGGCTAGAGCTTTTTTTTTTTCATTCAGTCTTTCAGTTGATTCACCATTTCGGTTAATTAGACTTCTTTCAATTGATTTGATTTCATTTTCCAACTCCATAACAGTTTATTTTAAAACAATGATTTGCATTTGCTGTATAATTTTGGCAAAAGATCCTGATGTGTGCCTTTCCAACCTCCCACCAATGCACAACATCATCAAAATCAGTCTTTCGCTCTCTCCATTTTGGCCAAAATAAATAAAAATTTTCACAAAAAGAAGCATCTTGCAGCAATTTTACATTAAAATGCCAATAATAACTATGACATCTTGTCTTTTGTAAATTAAAAACAATAATACATAAATGATGATCTGAAAAACCAGTGGGGTAAATACAGGCCTTTAAAATTCTATTACACCAGTCTTTATTAATATAAAAACGATCTAATCTAGCAAAGCTGATGATACTTGACACCAAGTATATTGTTTTTCTACCGGATGTTGTGCTCTCCAAACATCACACAAATCAAAACTGCTTATTACATCATTTAAACCAGTAGCAGAAAGAGGACACGGTTCTTCTCTATTCCTGTCTAAGGTAAAATCTATAATGTGCAATTCCAGTCACCACCCAAAACAAGACAAGTATTACTATCATATTTCCCCAACATGTTTTGACAATTTTTAAAAACCTTTATCCTTTCTGCTCCACTATTGGGTGCATATACATGAACAAACACAAATGAAAAACCCAACAAATTAACCTGAACTGCCAAAATTCGACCTTTCTCTATTTCATCACTAGATACAAAATTCATAGTAATTTTCTTTGAGAATAAAATGGCAACACCTCCTTTTGTATTAGAGCCATGACTTAAAAAAAATGCCCTCCCCACCACTTTTTCCATTCTAATTCATTAGCTAAGTCACTATGTGTCTCTTGTAAGAAAATTATATCCATATCTTTATTTTCAATATATTCTCTCAACACTGCTCTTCTTTTACTATCCAATTAAAAGAAAGGAAAGATCAAGAAAGAAAAAAAGAAGGGTTAGCAAAGAAAACAACAGAGTAAACACCCCAAGTGACTTTCTCATTAAGGAATTATTGAACCTTTTTCAAGGGCCATTTTTCTTCTCAATTACGTACAATTTTTTAAAATCTTAATCTTTTTCTTCTACTTAATTCATCATAACTTGCCTTCTGTTGAATTTTCACAGCTGATTGCAAAACATTTTTTGCATCAGGGAAAAATTCACTAATCTCAATAGTTTTTTCAAATGTCGCATTCAAGAAGTCATTAACCTCGTTCACTGTAACTGATCTTCACCAATTTGAGAAAGAATATCTGATGATTCTGAAAAATTATCATCATCCTCATTGTCATCTTGCTCATCAGTAGTATCAGTTAACTGGGACAAAAAAATCTGCCCAGTATCTTGTGCTTCCTTTGTCACAACCTTTGGTAACTTAGCACGAAGACCCTCTTCATCACCATTATCACCATCACCAGCATCTACACACACATTTTCTCTCCTTTCAGAGCCACTACCAACTACACTTCCAGTTGAATTTCTTTTCTTCTGATTACTCATCCCTTCACCTGCATTTTCATCTATGTTTTCCCCATCAATTGTTGTTTTGTTTGGTTCTTCACTAATTTCTAAATTTTTTCCTCTAGTCTATACATTAGAAATGACTTCAATATCATTTACATTGTTTTCCAGGTGCGTTTTACCATGTGGGCAAGTGATCTTTTTATGCCCAACGTCACCACTTTCGAAACATTTCAAATTTCCGGTACTTGCATAAATCATATATGATTTACCCTCATGTTTAATTCGGAAAGAAATATCAAGCGATGGTTGATCAAGAAACAAACACATGAGATCTAAAAGACAACACGTGTTTCAATGCTTCATTCCTACACCTCAATGGAATCGTTTTCATTTCGCTGGCCATTTTTCCAAACCTCAACAACTCTTTTTCAGTGTCACTGTTTAGCAGTGATGGGAATAACGGCGTTATAAATAAACGGCGTTACTAACGCCGTTACTTTTTTCAGTAACGAGTAATCAAACGAATTACTTTTTCTCCCGTTACAACGGCGTTACCGTTACTGGCAAAAAAAATGCCCAGTTACTATAATTGAGCTCACTGAAGCGGTTTTCGTAAGAGTAGGCTCTCTCTCAGCCATAGGACCTGCAAAGATTTTTCTCTGGTGTGTGCTGCGGTTAGTCATACACAAATATAATTTTAAACTGATAATAATGTACGATGCTCTGTCGGTGTGTGTGTGTGTGTGTGTGTGTGTGTGTTCTTGTTTATATTACATCGTGGGGACCAAATGGCCCCACGATGTAATAAAAACCTGAGATCACCTACATTGTGGGGCCCAGCCAGCGGTCCCCACGAGGGAAATGGATTAATAAACATACTAAATGATGTTTTTTTGAAAATGTAAAAATGCAGAATGTTTCCTGTGATGGTTAGGTTTAGGGGTAGGGGTAGTGTAGGGGGATAGAAAATACAGTTTGTACAGTATAAAAACCATTACGCCTATGGAGAGTCCCCACTAAGATAGCAAAACAAACCTGTGTGTGTGTGTGTGTGTGTGTGTGTGTGTGTGTGTGTGTGTCAGAGCAGCTGAGCGCGAGCTCAAGCCAGAATACCCTTTGTGACGTGCTGGATCGAAAATATGTGAATTAAGTTTTTCTGGTCGACTAGTAGTTGTTCATTTAAGCCATTAGTTGGCTAATCACATTTATATTAATTTAATTTCTTAAATACTGGAGAGAATAAACTAATAATGAGCGTTTATGTAATATAGGCTATATATGCACTCAAGTGCACGCATAACGCTTGCCATTAAGAACCGGCAAAAGTAATGATTATGAATATGACAAAAAACATCAAGGAGACATTTAAATTGTTTATTAATAAAGTAATGTTTTCTGAATCAGTGTCGGCTGCGAAGATGAAGTTGACATTGCTGACTCTCATCATCTCCGCATATACTGGACGCGCCTCGAGAGAGAATGCACATTTCATTCGGATTAGGATACATAATCAGAGTAGCCTATTTCTTTTCATTTTTAGATATTTCAAGCTTTCTATAGATATATTTCTCATGTCTGCGAGGCAAGCAGCCTATACCCTGAGTTTTGGTTCATTTAGCCTATAAGACGAGCTCCAGTTCACGTGCCAGTGATCGCGCCCACACCTGCCATTATTATATTGTCTGCTAAATTTGCTTCTTATTCATTAAATCCAGGCAATTGGGTGATGAAACACTGATTAAAATTAAGATACAATTTTTACAAAACGAAATTCACTTTAAAGAGAGGCTTTCTACAAAACAAAACTTAATGAAGTGATCAAATGTCTGACCCACTCCATGACTCCCGATATATTGCGCATCTTATGATGCATCTTACTCATGCTGTTCACTTTTCATAATCAAGTAAATGAATTTAAAATATAACATAGGACTATTTAAACATATATATGAAACTACATTTTCTTTAATGGCTACCAACATGTATTGTACAGTACAGAGAAATTTCATAAGCAAGAGCGAATCATGAGTCATGAGTCGGATCAAGAATTACTTATTTTTAGACTTATATTTAATAATGGGGGCATTCAAGTTATTTGACATATATTTTTTTTTAAAGTAACGCAATTGTTACTTTCCCTGGTAATTAGTTACTTTTATAATGATGTAACTCAGTTACTAACTCCGTTACTATTTGTGAGAAGTAACTAGTAACTATAACTAATTACTTTTTTAAAGTAACGTGCCCAACATTGCTGTTTAGTATGAAGGGGGGTACGTTAGAGATCGTAACTTTTACAGATTGCGACACAAGCGGTGAAACAACAGTAAACGCTCCATTTATCCAAACGCCAATTTCAATTAGTTTACTCACCATACTTTCGTCTTTAAGGAAAATCATCCTTAAGGAAGTGCATCCTTTATGCTGAAATCATATTTTCGTATCCAATTTGCTCACCAACTGTGACAAGCACATCTTCTACATTTGAATCAGCCTCAGGTACACACCTAGCTGACTCCATGACGGAGCGAGAGTGAGGCAACACCCACTTGGGTGAGCCTCCATCTTAGGCCTCCGCCACGAAGTCTAAAACTTCCCGAAAACGAAACGTATAATACTCAAAATTAAATTAATATATAAACTAAACTAAATAAAACATAAGAGAAAATAGGGAAAAAAAAAAACTTAACAAAGTAGTAGAAAAACCCAACACTCCTCTCACCCGTTTGTTGCTCCCATAACCCAAACTCCCAACATGCAAAGCGAGAGAGAGAGAGAGAGAGAGAATATTTCCCTTTTAATTGATCGTTACAACACAATATTTGAGTTATTACATTGAAACTTTTCTTTGAAGTGGTATAAAAGCTTTTTAAAACAATTTTAAAACCAACATGAATAGAGTACATTTTCAAAAGGTTTTTCTTTTCTTTTCTTTATTTTGACTCATCAATCCCCATCATTTTCACAGACAGGAGATGTTCTGTGCTGTACAACGCCCCCAAGAGGAGCAACATGGTGTCTGTCCTGTGCTCCGATGATGTTTGCCAATGTGCAGAAAGTAGGTTCTCAGTAATTCATTTACCATTCAAACAAACATAATTCAATTCAATACACATTTATTTGTATAGCGCTTTTTACGATACATATCATTTCAAAGCAGCTTTACAGAGAATGCATGTCAACATTACAATTTAGAGAATGCAGTTAGCTAACAATGTAATAATTTAGGCAATTTAATTTACAATCACTGTTAGCAGTTTAATTGAAGGTAGAAGCAATGAGCTGATGGAAATAATGAATTACATACTAACAATAATTAGGATATATAGAAATTTGTGAATGTGCATGTTGATCCAGATGTTGCGTCATCTGTAGTCCTAGCAGGAATTGGCGCCATCTTTTCAAAGGACATTTTAAAAACAATTAGCATGCAGCTTCACCAATCTGATGATTTATTGTAGAATCGGTTTGAGTTTTATGCCATCATAAACTCTAACGATCTTTGTGTCATCAGGGGATTGTTTCACCGAGAAGAAAACAATTGAGATGAAAATCAACAAAAAAGACAGATATGATCATGCTTGTTTCAACTCCAAGATTGACTATGGTTTGTGACTCAAATTTATATAAACAAACACTAAAAAACCTAAAAGATTTTTGAGGGTCAAGTATTTTCAATAATATATCATAAACTGGAGCAGATATGACCTTTTCTAATTTATATTCTGACAGCATTTGAAGTCATTGTGGATTCAGTAACTGAAGAGAATAACTTTTTATTGTATTCAGCATCTTTAAAGGTGGTCCTCCAATACAGTAAGTAATCCTTTTTATTATTCCTGAAAAATTATAGCAAGTTCATTGGAGTGTCACATGCATTAGAATAATTATGAGCAATACAGATAGTGTCAGGAGCATTTTAAAAATAAATGAAGAAAGGACAATGTGCAAAGGTTGTTAATTTAGATATGCTCAGATAAATTAAGAGTTTAACCTCTAAACCTCAGCGGGAGACATGGACGTTAGTCCAGACAGCACACGGGTGTTTGCCAAGAGAAAGCACTGCAAGGGTGAGCTGAAAGAGGGCAAGACATACCTCATCATGGGTGATGATAGCCCCACCAAAGACTGTAATGGAAAGTAAGTTTTTTTGTTTTGTTTTGTTTTTTTGCATTTTTCTTTTCGAAATGGTCTCTCTCATTGCGTGAATCACTCTTTGAGGAAACTCCAATTTCTCAGAATACTGAAGCCTGATTTGTTAACGTTTGTTCAGCTGTGCAAACCTATGGCATTTGCAGTAAGTCGGTGCCAATTGCCATCTTAGTAGATTCTTCTCATTCAATGAGAAGATCATCTCCTTGCTGGACTCCAACAAAAGAAGAACAAAACTTCATAAATTAATGAAATGTTAAAGTGTATGTTTTGACAAATTTACATAATATTTGATTGTATTATAGTTTCATTTTGCTTTCTAAAGATGGAAATTGAGATTAATAACAATTATTTTACACAGAAAATAATAATAATATAATAATATTCTGCACAATTTTGTATCACGTCATATTTCTGTATACTTCTACAGATTTTCTTCTTGCCTCTTTCTTTCAACTTATTGGGGATTGATGGGTACTGCACTGTTTTTTGTAAAACTGCTTCATCATATTTCATTCATGTTTATTCAGAAAAGTTCCATTCTAATGCACTCAGTATACAAATTAATATAATTAATTACATAGTTTCCATACTTTTCTGGTTTATACACTGCCATTTAAAAGTTTAGGGTCCATGCATTTTTTGCAATAATAAGAATACTTTGATTCAGCAAGGATGCATTAAATTGATCAGAAATGACAGCAAAGAAAACAAAAAAATCTAATCCAAATAAATGATGTTCTTTTGAACTATTCATCAAAGAATCCTGAAAATATGTATCATGGTTTCCACAAACTCGCAGCAATAAAATACAGCCTTGGTGCACATAAAATTTCTTTCAAAAACATTTGAAAATATCTTACTGACCCCAAACTTTTGAAATGTAGTGTAGATGTAATATGTATTCAGATCTGCAGATAGCTTAATAGAATATTGTATTAAAGAGGACCTGTTATGCAAAATTCACTTTTACATGGTGTTTGAAAGTAAATGTATATCGGCAGTGTGTGGATTCTGTTTTTAAAGATATTTAAAGATACATGCATGAAAACAGCATGTTCCCTTTCAACCTCTCACATTGTGTCAATCACGCTTTGGGGAAACTCCATTTTCTCCAAATAATGAAGGCTGATTTGTTAACCTTTGTGCAGCTGCACAAATCTATGGCATTTCAGCCCACCAAAATGACTGCCTATATAAGTCGCAACCGAATGACATCTTTTCAGAATCTTTCTCCTTCAGCACAAAGATCCTTTCCTTGCTGGGCTAAGAACTAAGAAACCTGCTACTCGCCGTAGAAGAACCCCTGCAGAAGATAGACACTCTTACTTAGCACTTTTCTTCTGCGGCCATCCAGCGACAATCTAATTTCACTTCTAATTGAGTAAATTTCGGCGACGTTTGATTCAAAATGTCATGCCATGAGGCAGCGCTCACCGGCATAGATTGCTCTAATTGCGAGAGCATGAGTCTCACCACTCTACGATCGTGGATCGCTTTCTACAATGAATGCAGTCCTGCCCCTCGCAGTTTCCCATTTCTCTCCTCCCAGAAGCCTCAGAGGAAGAAACAGCGTCAGATGTCTGAGCATGCGGGTTTGAGCGAGTGCAGGCTGGCGCAAGGCCTGCGTCTCTCACTCTCCCCACAGCGAGATGATTCCCTGGTGCTCTTTTCCAGAGAGGATCAGCACCCCTCGTCTGGAGTGAGTGGTATGATCTCTTTTGGAGGATCCTAGGAAGATGCCACTGATGACTCCATGTCACTGGCAGCTTCTGATGCAGGAGATTGGTCGTGCTCTGTGGAGAACCCCCACTCCCTTGCACAGCCTAGCATGGATAATGAGCTCACCCACTTCCTCATGAAGGCTGTTGAAGGCTTGGAGTGGTCGGCACCAGAAAAACCCGCCCGCAGCCACCTGGATGAATGGTTCCTGCCATGGTGCCATCAGTGAGCCCCTCGTCAGAGACCTGCACTATTCATGATGAGCTCACCCCGTGTCCACTCTTCTGCCTTCCACCTCCACTCTTCACCTCTGTTGATGGCACCTAGCAAAAGGGCTATGAGAAGCTCCCTCCTCTTGAAGAGGCTGTCGCCATGCACCTCTGCCTGCCCACAGCTCTGGGATGAAAGCCAAGGACGTCCATCCATCCAAGCCCTGCAGAACCTCAGCCCTAGCGGGTAGGGCCTACTCTGCAGCGGGCCAGGCAGGCTCAGCGCTTCACACTATGGTGGTTCTCCAGGTTTGTAAATCCAAATTCCTCGGTGCCATGGATCCCCCCGATCCAGCTGCTTTTAAAGAGCTGCACAGCACGACTGACCTGGCCCTGTGCACTACAAAGACGACAGCAATGGCCGGTTTGGTGGTGCTTGAGCGCCACCTCTAGTCGAACCACAAAGAGATCAAGGACACAGACAGGGACCACCTTCCTTGACTCCCCAGTCTCTCCCACTGGCCTGTTTGGTCCTGATGTAGACAACTTCACAGAAAGCTTCACTGCAGCACAGAAGTCATCGCAAGCCATGCGCCAATTCTTGCCCAAGCACTCTAGCTTGGTGGCTGTTTCAATTTGCCAGAAGGCTGTGCCAAATCAACAGCCCGCAAAGCCTGCCCCGTCACCCGCTCAGGCTCAGTCCAAACCAGACCCTGAGCTCCGACAGCGCCCTCAGGCTAACAGTCTTGAAATGATGGAGGTTTTTCCTGGCTCTTAAAACCTTCCTGCCAGACCTACAGGGACACCACATCCTCATCTTTTCAGACAACATGATGGTGGTGGCCTTCAGAAATCACCAGGGTGGCATAAATCACCTCCTCCTATGGCCACAGTGCAACCTGGGCTCTCTGAGGGAAGATTTTACCAAGGAGCAGACATGCTGTTCTAGGGCGGGGTGTATCCAGGCGAATGGAGACTCCTCCCCCAAAAGGTTAAAATGATCTAGGAGATCTTCGGGAGGGCAGAGGCAGACCTCTTTGCCTCAGAAGACAACTCTCATTACCCAACATTTTTCTTGAGGGAACAGAACATGCTGGCCCAGGACTGGCCTGTAGCTCGCCTGTACTCTTTTTCCCCAATTGCTCTGCTCCCTCAGGTCATCAGACGAATCAGGGAGACCAGATGCTCACTCTCCCTGGTGGCTTCAGGGTGGCTAAACCATGGTTTCCCGAGCTGATACAGCTGTCATCAGCTGATCCTGATGAGGAAAGACCTTCTTTCTCAGACAAGAGGGTCACTTTGGCATTCCTAACTCAAGTTGTGGAGCCTACATCTCTGGTCCCTTGACAGGAGCATTTGCAGCTCCCTGTGAGGGTAAACAGCATTATAGCGGAGGGTAGAGCGCAGTTCTTGAGGGGAGCCAGGAGACTTGACCCTCTTACCCTTATACTGCTGAGCAGCTGAATTGTGGTCCCTGTCTCTAAAGACTGCCCTGCTGCTAGCGTTTCGCATCAGTCAAGCATGTGGGCGACATGCAGGAGTCCTGGAGTTTGGGCCTACCGACTGTAAGGTCATCCCAAGACTCAGGCATGGATACATGCTCTCTGCTCTGTTTAGAGCACAGGTCATAACCCTGTTAGCTCTCCCTGCGTTGGATGACGAACAGGGTGCTAACTTACTTTGCCCAGTCTGGGCCCTCAGAACTTATGTGGAGCACTCTAGCCAGTATCGGCACTCAGAGCAACTCTTTGTGTGCTTTGGAGGATGCTCTTAAGGGCTGACAGTTACAAAGCAGAGATTGCCCCACTGGATAGTTGATGCTTTACCCCTAGCTTATGATTCAGTGGGCTCTGAATGCCCCATTGGAGTGAGGGCCCTCTCCACTAGGGGAATTGCCTTCTCCTAGGCTTGGTCCAGCGGAGTCACTATTGGGAATATTTGTGCGGCAGCAGGTTGGTCTTTGCCATCTACCTTCGATGGGTTTTATAACCTGGACGTCCCTGCCCTTCAGGCACGGATCTTGTCTGCTTGATTGTCCTGCACCCATAATAGTGGTCCGAACTGTCTTTGCGGAGGCTCCAGCTGTGCCTCTCTAGTTAGCCTATGTTTCCTAGGGCCCTTGTAGTAGCGTTCTGCTCCGACTTACAGTATATAGGCAGTTGGCCCTGCCAAAGCGGGCTGAAATGCTATAGGTTTTTGCAGATGCACATACATTAATAAATCAGGCTTCAGTATTCGGAGAAAACAGAGTTTCCCCAAAGCATGATTCACACAATGCTCATTCTTGTTATCTTAGGAAACGTCTCGGTTACAAAGGTAACCCTCGTTCCCTGAAGGAGGGAACGGAGAAGTACGTCGGACAGACCGACGAATAGGAATCTCGCTGGAGAGGCCAATCTACTTCGAGTGTAACTAAAACGAGCCAATGCACATTGGCATGCAATCATATGCATCAGCTGCTCGCCTCGCAGCGCGGGTATATAATGAGCAGCAGGTGCGTTGCATCTTCAGATTTTCACTGAGGAGCCGAACCGGATAGGCGGCAGCATCAGCGGGGTACAGCGACTGTGGCGACAGGACGTACGTCTCCGTTCCCTCCTTCAGGGAATGAGGGTTACCTTTGTAACCGAGACGTTCCCATTCAGTCGGTCACGTTCGACGTACGTCGGACAGACCGACGAATAGGAATCCCTACCAAAGCGCCACAGGAGCTGCCCCCTTCCAGCGCTCTGTTGTAAGCCACCTGAACCCCCTTGCCTGAGGACGGTGGGACAGGGCTAACACAGAGAGTGTCGATCACTGCTGTTCCCCAAAACCCATTCAGTGAGACTATTGGAGAACGCTGGGAAAGCGTACCCTTTCGCTGGGAAGGAACGCTGCGGAAGCCACATCCTTCCCCAAAGGAGTTATGTGGAGAAGTACATATGGACTAACCCTGTAGGGCTGTGCTATATATGGAAGAGCTGGGGTGACTCCAACCCGATGAAGGGTGGGTTTTCCCAGAGGGAAAGACACGGGCTTCGTTTAGGAGCAACCGTGGAACCAACCATATGGGATCCCCGTAGGGTCACACATATGGAACCCAGCCTAAACCCGGTTCTCAAGGATACAACGGAGTATAGGCCTGGCGGCAGACGCTCCGCCACGTCGGCTGCCGAAGGGATATCGGAGGACTCGACAGGGTCTGCCTTGTAGGGACTCTCTGGAGAAAAGAAGTGCATGTAGCGCAGCAAGCCGACACTAAGCCGGGGCCTCTTCGTGCCTCTGACCTGTGGCTCGACACGGGAGGAGACCGGCTCGACACGAAAGCTATAGTATCTAGCGAACGTGTTAGGTGTCGCCCAGCCCGCAGCTCTACAAATGTCTGTCAGCGAGGCGCCACGAGCCAGCGCCCAGGAGGATGCGACACCTCTCGTGGAGTGAGCATGCAACCTGAGCGGGCAGGGCATGCCCTGAGCTTGGTAAGCCAGGGCGATGGCATCCTTCTGTTGGCCTCCATAACAGACAAAGAGCTGGTCTGAGGTCCTGAGGCTTTGGGTTCTGTCTATGTACAGTCGGAAAGCGCGAACTGGACAGAGCAAAGCCAGGGCTGGGTCTGCCTCCTCCGAGGGCAGCACTTGCAGGCTCACTACCTGGTCCCTGAAGGGAGTGGTAGGAACCTTGGGCACATAGCCAGGCCGGGGTCTCAGTACCACGTGGCTGTCACCCGGCCCGAACTCTAGGCATGATTCGTCGACTGAAAATGACTGCAGGTCCCCTACCCTCTTGATGGAGGCCAATGCACCCAGCAGCAAAGTCTTCATAGACAGAATCTTTAAGTCTGCTGATTGCAAGTGCTCAAAGGGAGCAATCTGGAGTGCTCTTAGCACCAGAGCAAGGTCCCAAGAGGGTATGGAGGGAGGACGAGGAGGATTTAACCGACTCGCCCCCCTAAGGAGCCTGACGACCAGGTCGTGCTGACCAACAGACTTGCCATCTATGTGGTCGTGATATGCGGAGATAGCAGCAGTATGGACTTTGAGGGTGGAAGGGGACAGCCTACGCTCCAACCCTTGCTGCAAGAAGGAAAGCACGACTCCGATCGAGCATCTTCGGGGGTCTTCTCGGTGAGAAGAACACCACTCGACGAACAGGATCCACTTCGAGGCGTAAGCACGTCTCGTAGACTGTGCATGTGCCGAAGTGATGGTGTTAAGTACCTCGGGGGGTAAGTCACCTAGAACCTCCGCGTCCCGTCCAGGGACCAGACATGAAGTTTCCAGAGGTCTGGACGCGGGTTCCAAAGAGTGCCCCATCTCTGAGAAAGAAGGTCCTTCCTCAGAGGAATGGGTCAGGGAGGGCTGTCGCAAGGAGTGAAAGTTCTGGGAACCAGGTCTGGTTGGGCCAATAGGGCGCAACTAAGAGGACATGCTCCTCGTCCTCCCTGACTTTGCACAGGGTCTGTGCAAGTAGGCTCACTGGGGGAAACGCATATTTGCGAAGGCCCCGGGGCCAGCTGAGTGCCAGTGCGTCTGTCCCGAGTGTTCCCTCGGACAGGGAGTAAAACAACTGGCAGTGGGAGGTTTCTGGTAAGGCAAACAGGTCTACCTGAGCCTCTCCGAACTCTCTCCAGATCAGCTGGACCACCTGGGGGGTGGAGTCGCCACTCTCCTGGCAGCTTAGCTCGTGATAGCTCGTCGGCCACATGGTTGAGCACACCAGGGACAAGAATGGCACGAAGCGACCTCAGACGGTTCTGACTCCAGAGGAGGAGATGGGGGGCGAGTTGCAACATGCAACGGGAGCGTAGACCACCTTGATGGTTGATGTACGCAACGGTCGCATTTTTACCAGTACATACTTGTCCCTTAGCGGCCCTTTGAGGCGGCTCAGAGCAAGGCGTACTGAATTGAGACATGGAAGTACGCGTCCTTCAGGTCGATCGCTGCAAACCAATCCTGGGGACGGATGCACTCGAAAATGCATTTCTGCGTGAGCATTTTGAACGGTAGCTTGTGAAGGCTCCGATACAAAACTCGCAGGTCCAGGATCGGTCGTAACCCACCGCTCTTCTTGGATACAATGAAATAGGGACTGTAGAACCCTGACCTCATATCGGCTGGAGGGACCGGCTTTATCACATCCTTCGCCAGTAGGACCGCGATTTCCGTACGCAAGACAGGGGCATCGACATCTTTCACTGTAGTGAAGAGGATGTCCCTGAACTTGGGGGGACGCTGGGCGAACTGAATCGCATAGCCGATCCCGATGGTCCGAATGAGCCAGCGAGACGGACTGGGGAGCCCTAACCAGGCTCGCAGAGACCGTACAAGCGGGACCAAAGGGATCACCGGCGTACCCGCAGTGGGGCAGCGAGGTGGAACACAGGGACGCGGCTCGGGGGGCTCTCTTTGCGAGGCGGCCCGAAGCGGCATCACAGTGTGCTGGGCAACATTTACCTGGTTCCACGGATGGACAGAGGGAGCAGTCAAGGCTTTGGCTACCCGCTGCTCGCTGCTGTCCGCTGGCGTCAGAAGAGGGGGATGAGAGTGGTGAGGTTTTTCTCCTCCCACTGCTCTCCAAGCCCTCTTCTACCCTGGAGATGGAGGAACTGCTCTTTTTTTCTTTTCTTTTTTTTTATTTGGGTACCGCTGGCCAGCGGCGGAACAGAAACAAACCCAATAAAAGGATTTACCACCCGGCCCTCCTCCAGGGGTGGAAAGAGCAGCCCCACCCATCTCTGGGTCGCACGTCTCAGGGGTGATTCTCAACAACCACTTAAACAGCGACAGAGACAGGAAGCGTCGTCTCCCTGCAACGGACACAGCAGAGCATGCTGGGCCGGAGTTTTTTGCCAGGGACGACACCATTGGCGACGAGCAGACTGAGGGGCGGCCCAAGAGGAACTCAATGGTTTGTCATGGGAAGCTCCCCAGTCCGCTACTAACTGAGGAGTACCGCTGGGCTCAGTCCTCGACAGTGTCACCGAGCATTGAGAAAGCATTTAGCTTGACAACCTCTCGCACCTCACAAGGTAAGCCAGGGGGCGCTTCTGGACCACTGAGGTGGACATCGTCTGGCTGAGGGCCTGCGCCGTGACTTGATCACGGTTAGTCAAGCAGCGCAGCTCAACCCCAGCACAGAACTACCCTCATGCAAAAAGAGTGCCTTGGCCTCACATGCAGGGTGGGTGTGGTCTGTGTACAGCCACCCCATCCAAGAGGGTAGTGAGAGAGGAAAACCTTTTATGCAGATTTTTGCACTTTTGGCGTTCCATATTTATGGCACCAATATACCTCCATGCTGCCAAGTTTTCCATGCACATCTGGAACACCCAGGAAAGCATGGCTGTAAACTCCGAATCTGAGTCAGCATAAGCACACACCATTACAGTGGGCAGCGTCACCCTCATTTCCAGAGCATAACAGCACTCTCTCCGATGCTGCAATCGACGTCTGTCCCTCAGCTGGAGCGCTGAATGAAATGCTAGGTTCCCCTATGAGAAGGACCAGCAATCCAATCCAGAAACTGCACAGCTTGCAATGCACTAGAGAGGGAGGGGCCATAGGGGGTTGGTTCCCCGAAGGAACCCCTCAACCTCATGTCACCCAAGCCATATCAGCAAAGTAGACCTCTTCTGGTGCACCAAAGAGGGCGCTACAATGGAGATTAGGCAAGGGAACCGCGCATCTAGAGCGCCGAGCGAGCGCTGGGTTGCCGTGACAACCCGCGCTGCAGCCCGGCAGCTCGACGGCACACGACACGCAGAGGAGCAAGAGTTTTGCTCTCGCTGATCTCCACGGTCTCCCAGAGTGTCGGGCAGATCCGCAGCTGTGCTTTTACACACAAGCGGCAGCTGGCCAACAACAGAAGGGACTCAGGCTTCCCGGAGAAAGAAGAGTCACGGCCGGCGTGTCGACGTGATCATGTTCTCATATGAAAACATGAAACACCCACGAACATCGTTTCAGCATGCGCCCAGACATGTGAAACAGTGATCGTGGCCGTCAGTGAGGACAGGAAACGACCGCATCCAGAAACACAAGTAGGATGTCATCTTTAAAAAGACGCGAATCTACTTGTGTAAGCTCTTTTAGGGACTTTAATCTTTTAAAAGTGCTGAAGCACACAGGGGAACGGCCGCCGCAACACAGACAGGGATTGTGTGCAGCCTGTCGTGTGCGCTCTCTCTCTCTTTGAAGGCGCTCACTCTTACCAGCCGTAAAAACGGCTTTTCAGCGCTCAAAGCGCACCGTACCGGCCGTGAGAACAGCCTTTTGACGCTGTAAAAACAGCTATTTGCTCAATAATGGCAAACGAAACAAAAAACAGAAAAAGAGAGGACTTCGACCCCGCTGCTGTGCTGTTCGCCCGCACTCGGAAAAAAAGAGAAGTTCAACCAAAAAGCTTGACTCGTCTTCTAGCAGACACTCGCTTGCAGAGAACAGGAACAAACACCGTTCGGCTCCGAAACGAAAAGCTGAAGATGCAACGCACCTGTTGCTCATTAAATACCCGCGCTGTGAGGCGAGCAGCTGATGCATATGATTGCATGCCAATGTGCATTGGCTCGTTTTAGTTGCACTCGAAGTAGATTGGCCTCTCTAGCGAGATTCCTATTCGTCGGTCTGTCTGACGTACATCGAACGTGACCAACTGAATGGGAACCGAGGTTACGTTAGTAACTGGAGCTTTTTCCTTCTACTCAAAAATGGCCATTTTCAGCATGACATATTAAATAATCCGTGGATTATTTTGAGCTGAAACTTCACAGATACATTCTGGGGACACCTGCAACTTATATTACATCTTGTAAAACGGAGCATAATAGGTGCCCTTTAAGAAAATAACTTAAAGGGTTAGTTAACCCAAAAATGAAATTTCTGTCATTAAATACTCACCCTCATGTCGTTCCAAACCCGTAAGACCTTTGTTCATGTTCGCAAAACAAATTAAGATATTTTTGATGAAATCCAAGAGTTTTATCCCCTATAGAAATCAACGTAATTACTGTCATTCAAAGTCCAGAAAAGTAGGAAAGACATTGTTAAAATAGTCAACGTGACTACAGTGACAAGAATACTTTTTGTGCACCAAAACAAAACAAAAATAACGAAAAATTTGTCTCTCCTCTGCCATTGTCCTATGCTGTTTATGTTCTGTGCTTCCAGGTTCTACGTCAGAATGCCAGCTCAGTATTGGCCAGCTCCTGCGTCAGCATCACACACAGCACTGAACGTAAACAGCATAGGAGAATGACAGGGGAAAGATGAATTTGTTGAATAAAGTCATTATTTTTGTTTTGTTTTTGCCCACAAAAAGTATTCTCGTCGATTCATAACATTAAGGTTGAACCACTGTGGTCACGTTGAATGTTTTAACGATGTCTTTACTACTACTTCACCTCTTGGATTTCATCAAAAATATCTTAATTTGTGTTCCGAAGATGAATGAAGGTCTTACGGGTTTGGAACGACATGAGGGTGAGTACTTAATGACATAAATAAAATTTTTGGCTTAACTAACCCTTAAATACAAGTTCCCTTTCGAAAGGGAACTCGAGCTGGGTCAGAGCGCTAGGGGAACCACCTCCGCGGGAACTGGTGTCTGAAACACATATCCAATCTCGGAAATATTATATTGATCAGCAACAGCCCATGACGTCATCACAATGTGACCTGAAAGTATATAAGGGGCTCCCAGATAACATGTCATCCTCTCATGTGTGAAATACTATCGTGGCAATTATGAAAAGCACAGAGAAACTGTTTAAGGTTTAAGGTTTAAAGGTTAAGGTTTAAAAAGGTTTAAGTGTGTTATCTGACACCAGATGACACACATGAGCTGTGCGTTCTCTGTCTGGATAGAAGAGCACGCACGGGAAATTCTCGAAGTAGCTGCCTGTGCAAACTGTGAACGTTTTCCTCTGAAAACTCTCCATTCTCGTCTGAGTCTCTTCTTGAGGGAAGAGAGTTCAGCATCTGGGCCTGGTGGTTCGGGTCCCACTCGCACTGAGGCAGAGCGGAGACTCAGATCATGGGGCATTCAGATGGAGCTCGCTGAACAGTTTGAGTGGGGTGTGACGCTCGCAAGCGTGAGCTTCTGGGAGAGGATGCGTTGTCATCTGCATCTGCAAGTCCAGTGGCCAGTGCTCTTCCAGCCGAGCAGGAGATGGCTGAGGAGGATAGAGAGGGTGAGTAAATGACTGAATTATCTCAGCCACCCTGTACCGTGTAAGCTGAGCTGTTGGAGTTTACGGAACATGCCATGCCATGGCAGCGCATTGAGAGAGACTTTGTGAAATGGTGTTAGGTCGCCACCCTGTGGCTGCAGGATGAACGGTCTTAGGTCCTGGTTTTTATTTAAATACTAAAGTATTTCTTTATAGACCACTGTTCCCCGTGTAAGGTTTGTGGAAGGAATATGGGTATGTGTCAATGCCACCGACTGATAATAATTATAATAATAAACTTTATTTAGCACGTTTATTGCATAAGATGCAGTTCAAGTGCTTTTCATAGAAGAGAGGGTTTGTTAACCATCTCGTGTTCTGGGCGGGCATTGACACTGAAAGCTCAAACTCAAACTGCCATCTAAGCCCCTTAAAGTGACATCTCGCTTAAATGGCAGGGCATTCGCGGCAGCGTGTCAGGTTAGTGCTGCTCTGCACATGATGGCTGTGTGGCAGGCACACCAGGCTGGCTTGCAGAGCAACTTAGACCAGCGGCATTCAAGACGTGCATGCCGCTGAGGTCTGAGTCCTCAACCAGAAAGGTTGGGCCTGACCCGTCCCGTCCCGTCCCGCCCCGAGGGCCGTGGACAGGGCCAGAAGTCTAGTGTCGCCTCTTGTGTGCCCCCTCCACAGAGGAATAGGACTCAGAGAAAGCAAGACTCTAGGAAGAAGAAGGATCTGAGTGAGGTGATCCTTCAAAAATGCGGTCAGCGTTTCTCACTCTAAGGGTGATCAGAACTACCCTCTCCATTCTTCTTTAAACCCAAGCACTTCTTGCATCAGGCCTTTGGCTGGGCCGACGATGAGAAAATTATGATTATGACGGTCTGCCTTTGGCTTTGATAGTGAGTATACACTTTCAGGCTTGTAAGAGTGGTAGACCCTACGTCTTCCACGGTGGTAGGTTGCCACCCTGTGGCTGCAGGTCTTTTACTTTTAATGAATACTAATGTATTTCATTTTCACCACTGTTCCCTGTGTAGGATGTGCATGGGCATTTATCTATATTTAAAACGTTATTTTCTTTACTGTGAGTTACTAGGGCCGTGAAGTCCCTGTAGGTTGGCTAGAACAATACTTTTAGAGAAAGAGAGAAGTACCATTGTGTCTTCTTAAGAAATGAGTTTGCTCGTATTGCTGATTGTATGCTCTCTGGTAAGACCACTGCTCTTTATGTTCTCTTTTAGCAAGTAAGTTGGCTTCCTCTCAAGAAAAAAAAAATGGGATTGGATTTGAGGTCACTGCTCTGTTGCAGGCTGGCCCTCCGCAGGCCACCATGATAGCCACCTTAGAGTAGAGTAGTTTGTCTCCTCTCCTACAAGGTTTGGAGGGTGATTTTGTACAGAGACGAGCGCTTTGACTTCAGATAGATTAAATGTCTAGTGTCGGCCCTCGGGGCCACCTGACATTTTTACCTGGTTAGCATCACTTTCCTATATTATTTAGAATAGCTAAGGCTTTAATGGAGATTTCTGCCACCTTAGCGGTTTCAGTTTAGTGATTGCGCCTCCTCTCACCTGTGAGAGTTGTTTTGTGAGGCTGCTGCTCGGAATAGCGCCAGGTAGATCTATGCTTTTGGCTGGCCGTCACCAGGGCCAACTTGATAGCTGGCCTAGACTTAGCGCTAGGGATTGAGGCAGTCTGCTATGCATTTCTGCCTTTGGCCCCTCTTTAGTGAATGTAGGTCCCCTTTGTTTTTTGCATCCCTAGTTTTGCATCCTCTCAATAGAGAGTGGGCCAAGGCCCAGCCCCTCCTGCATTGAGGTTTTAACGCAGGCTGGTGTAGAGGCAGAATAGGCGGTTAGGCCCCTTTCACTTTTTGCTGTGGCCCCGCATTTCAGAAGCTAGTTACTGTTAGGCCTAAGCTTGACTCCCCTAAGCCCGCTGAACTAACGTTCAAGCACTGGGTTGATTATGGGCAGCCGTTTCTAGGAAATAGGCCCCAATTCCCCAAGGGCTGAGTGCAGATACTGTTTCTGTCATGTTTCAGTCGCTATGGTATACCTTTACCCTGTAGCATTCTCAGGGTCATGCAAACCGTACTCCCTTGTTAAATACAAGGTTTTATATGAGTCCTTCACTTATAGCTCTGGTTTTTGTCTGCCCTTCACCATTGTGGCTCAGGTCGAGCAGCATTTTGACCTTCACCCCGGGCTGGTCATTTAGCACACTCCATTGTAGCTCGAGCATTGCCACGAGCTGACGCCTATGTTCGTCTGGAGTAGTAGGCCCAAACGGGCCTCCTCCAGGGTATGTGGCGTATGTTTGTACTCCCCTTGCTTAAAGAGTAAAAGGTGTTTTTACTGAGTACACTGCTTGTCGGCAATGTGATAGGTCCCAGGCTTAGGCGATGTTTATACAGTTTATTTTTGCTACTAGACTTTCTATAGGGTAGTGGGCTTAATTGACCTCCCTTCAGTGTGAGTCCTTACCATGTGGGCTCCTAGCAGCCAGCATATGCACTGTCAGGTAGCTGGCCTTAGAAAGCCTCCCTGTGTACAGCCCCCCATTAAATGGGTTTCTGGTAGCTATGGTGTATTTTTGTCAGATGTACAACTAGCAGATGTTTTTGGCAGGTAGTCAGGCCCTGGTAGGTCTTCCTGTTAGCTAGCCCTTTTCTGGCGGAGTTTTATCAGCTAGCTAGACTTGCTGTTAGACAAGTAGGTCTTAGCATGCCTCTTGCAAGTGAGTCCCCAATAGTGCGCTAGCAGGCCCCCTGTAGGCAAGTCCCCTTTGGGTATTTAGAGCAATGTCTTGCTATAAGGTCAATGACCTTAGCAGGCCTCTCTGGAGATGTGCCCAATCAGGGTGGTTGCTGCATTTAGCCTTGTTGAACTGGCTACCAGGTAGCTGATCCTAGCAGGCCTCTCTGAGGGCGAGTCTCCAGCAATGTGGGTAACTGGCAGCTATTTATGCTTTGGTCAGCTAACGAGTTTTACTATTAGGTGGATGGCCTTATGCCTCCCTGTGTATTAACAGGTCTCCCTGTGGGTGAACCCCAGTGCTGCAGGCCTTCGAACAGCTAGCTATCAGGTAGTTGGCCTTTACAGGCCTCCCTGAGGGCCAGCCCCCATTAAGCAGGTGCATGGCAGCTAGCAATGACTATTTTTAGCCAGTACGTTTGAGATGTTTGGCCTTAGGGGCCCCCCTGGAAGCGAATTCCCCACCGTGCAGATATTTTCTCTGCCAGTTAAGATTCTATACCAGGTAGCTGGCCGCTATAGGCTGCCCTGACGCGAGTTCCTTTCGGTTGGGTCGGTGAGTGTTCATCTGGAGTAGTAGGTCCAAATGGGCCTCCTCGAGGGTATTTTGCCGCATATTTGTAAAAACGATGCTTTTACTGAAGTACTCTGCTTGCTGGTGATGTGATGATTGGCAGGCCTTCATATGTAAAACATGGAGGCCGCTTTTGAGGCCTATAGATGAGGCTTTGACCATAGGGTGAGTGGATCTGGTGTTTCATTTGAATTTGCCTGATTCTGACAGTTGTCACTGCCATACGTGGCATGCACTCCCTTCAGCATGGCGGCGTGGGTATATCGCTCCCCTAGCGCTCTGACGCAGTGCAAGTCCCCTTTTGAGAGGGAACATCATCTTACGCAAGCAGTATACAATGAATACAGCGTTGTAGCCTAACCACCATTAACCACCAATAATCACAATGAGCTCTGCGTTTTGTTACTTTCGATTAGAAACAAAGTGTCATCCTTCAAATTCTGTCCGTGAAATCACGAAATTCAAACAGAAAATGCAGTTCTGACGTGCTTTGATGTGGCGTTACAGATCTCTGTATAGGTGCCTCTTCCTCTTTAATACTAGTTACAGAATAAACGTGAATGAAGGTATGTTGAAAGATACAGTAAAACTTACTAAATTGGTCATATCTCGTATAATCGTTTAATCAGTGTTTAAACAGCGGAAAGACATCACAATAAAACAGCTTGTAAACAATATGTCATGTAGCATTTACCTCAGAAAAGCCATTCAGCAGAGGTGGGGGTCTTGAGTCACATGACTTGACTCGAGTCAGACTTAACTCGCAAATTTTAGGACTTGAGACTTGCTTGACAAATATTAATAAAAGACTTGATTTGACTTTGACTTGACATTCATGACTTGAGACTTGACTCGGACTTGAGTCAAATGACTCAAAATAACTTGTCTTTTGTTTAATATCTGTAACCCTTTTCACCATAGGCTCGTGATGAGGCAAGTACGTTATACAGCAACGTATAAAGTATTGAACCCTCTTAACCCTAATGCTTGGTAAAATGGTGAAAGAGACATTCCATTGTATAATAACCCTGTCTAAGAACACTATAATTCTCACTATCTCTTTGCTCATCAATGGGTACCTGAAAGAATAAACAACAAGATCGCCATAGCTCAATTTCCTCCTTTTGTATTATACAAAACTCACATAACAGTTGAACAGCAAAAAGCAAATATGAAAATAAAATGCAATTTAGGGAAAAAACCCCCGGGTAATGAAGTCAATAGTCTGTGATAACCTGAGTGCACTCTTATTTTTCCATTCTTTTAGCAGGCCTGCATTAAGTTAGTTTGTTGGCGCGCTTAATGTTGGAGCTCATAAAATGAAGAAAGCAACAATACCTCCTGGTGTAGAGTGAAAAACAACACGGATCCTACCGTGATTGTATCCAATCGCGGTAGGTTAATCAGCGTCATCCGTCCAGCATCGACAGCCAAACGGTCCCCAATGAAGAAAACATCTACGCCAGCCAGCGAATCTCTTCACGATATTGTCTTCCCTCATCCAGCAGGCAAACGATGTGTATGTGGTCACTCCCGCGACCGTATGAAAATAACGTTACTACAAAACCACGAGCTAATTTAGCCAGAGAGGCTAACAGGCATAAGCTCGCATCACAGTCCAAAAACACACACCTCCGGTGGCATTTCACTTTCCCTCAGTCACAAACTCCCACGCAGAAAGCGCGGTTTCTGATAAAACTAATTATAGTCCAACTTAAAGCGTTAAGCCCACATTAATAGCAGACTAGCCCTCGTGCTCACTCTTGTTTTCAGTTCTCGTTTTTCTTTTTTTTCCCTTCCCGTTTTTTTCCCGTCCTCGTCTCGCGGGATTTCATATAGTTCAACAAGATACTTCATTAATCACTCAATTAATCACACAGATTGATTAGTGAGCTTCTCTTATGTAATGAACCATCCTTAAACATTTTAAAGAGAACACAAAACTTAACTGTTAAATTACCAGGCACATCTGAACAGCACAGAAATAATTAAATGATAAATCTTCTTGCATATGCATTAAACACTTTATCAAACAAAATACAATAACCCATATATTTCAGAAATAAACAAAATAACAAAAGGACTGATATTGGTCAGGTCATTACATATCTATTTTTGAAAGCACCGCAACTTAACCACAAGACGCAGCAGGCAAGCAGAGAGAGCTAGCGAAAGAGCATAGATAGTCGCTCTTATTCATGCAAATGCTTTAAAACCATTTAAGCTCTGAAAAAAAGGGAAAAATAGAGCGTGCTGTCTGTGAATGTCCTGTCACACATGACACACAGAAAGATGCGCCCCAGAATGTCACGCTTGAACGAGCAATAGCACACCCAATAATACCAAAAATGTCAGTTTTGTCCAGTATCTTCATTAGAGCAGCCTTGAATTGGTTAAATAAAGTCTAATGAAAATAAAGAGTTGTGAGGAAAAAGTGAGACGCGTGAGATCCGTGTCATGTGTGGCAGCTCTTAAAGTGACAGCAACCAATGCTGTCTGTCATTGAAGATAATCAAAAACAAAGGTGTAACACAGTTTGTATGTACGGGAAGAAGGAGGCGGGAACCGGCGAACATTAACCACAACTTTAATATAAAATAAACAAATACAAAATGAAAGTAAAATGCCGGCAGTTCCTCACGGACAACTGCCAGCCACACAAACATAACAAAACATAAAATAAAGTCCAGGCCTGGTCCTCTCTCGTCCTTCACTGTTGTTGCTCCTCCTTTTATGCTTCCGGAGCTCCTCCATGTTAGACTTGCGTCACCGGCCTCGCGCCATTCCCTCACAGCTCTCGCCCGCCCTGCTCGTCACAAAAGGTAACAGAAAATGATCATGTTTATTTTTTTGCGAGTGCAGTGCATTGTAAATGGTTATTCACAGTTTATAAGGAAACGTCAGCTTTTGTTTTTTTTGCAATATCACTGCATGTGTACAGTGTCTAATAGCTAATTGGCCTTCATTGTTAGACTTTGAGTGAAAAGCCTATGGATATTTTATGGGGATGCACATAAATATATTTTATACACATACACACAAAGAAAAGAATTCATACAGATTTGCGAACCTAACCATGCATACACAAACAAACTAAACGAAAAAAAGAAAAAAAAACTCAAACTTGCAAGCACCACCATGCACATGCAAACAAACAATACACTTTTCACACACAAAAATGAACGAATCACACTCAATCATATCACCTCTCTCTCTCTCTCTCTCTCTCACACACACACACACACACACACACACACAAATAAAAAGAAAAAACAATCAAATTTGCAAACACAACCATGCACATGCAAACAATACACTTTTCACTCATACACGCATGCACACACATTCATTTATTTATTTTTTTAATTTTTATTGTATTAACAGCTCAGCTGTATGCGGACACCTTTTAAATAGAAATGCATATTGCAATTTTTTTGTTGCAAATAAAACTCCCATAGTCCATAACTACTGTAGTTTTCATTTATTTTAATATAAATTCAGTCAAATCATCAAAAATGTGTATGACTTGCCAGTGACTTGCTTGACCCAAGCTACAACTTGACTTGAATTGCTTGACATAGAGCATGCAGTGACTTGACTTGACTTGCTTGATTCTCACAAAAAAATGACTTGGACTTGCTTGAGACTTGAAGGTTAAGACTTTAGACTTACTTGTGACTTGCACATGTGTGACTTACTCCCACCTCTGCCATTCAGTGTCCACAGCTTGTTAGTTCGCCAGAGAAATAAACACTTTTGCTTAATATATGCACTGTATTAGCCTATATATTTTACTTAACCTGTTAGTGATGTCTAGATTATTTAATGTATGTTTAAATAAATCTGTCGTGAAAATTACAGCCACTGTGTATAAATGATTATATTTCAACAAAGAATTGGAGTAAAACTTAATTTTATAATTACGTTTTGAAGTTAATGCAAAAACTGCTTTATGTGCAGCTTACATGTTAGCATTCAATTTGTTATATGAGTGTTGATTATTATATCTAAAAAATAAATAGCAATTGAATTTAGGCTAATAGTTTGGGCTTAGTTGTTAACCTTTAATATTATAGCAGCCTAATGTTCAAGTAAGGGCTCCCTACATAGTTTATAGCATTAGCAGAGATCATTTTTTTATCCTTAAGAAACTTTTCGTTATAATTTAATTTAAGTATATTTAAAGACAGTGGCACAATTTGTTCAGTAAACTACTGTTTAATAAAAAAAAAAAAGAAGAAAGCAATTTTATGTTTAGTTTTATCCCTCCTGCTGTACTGAACCCGTACCGAACCGTGACTTCAAAACCGAGGTACATACCGAACCGTGAGTTTTGTGTATCGTTACACCCCTAATG
Organism: Anabarilius grahami; assembly: GCA_003731715.1. Classification (NCBI taxonomy): domain Eukaryota; kingdom Metazoa; phylum Chordata; class Actinopteri; order Cypriniformes; family Xenocyprididae; genus Anabarilius; species Anabarilius grahami. The sequence continues at coordinate 1,604,865 of RJVU01072388.1, forward strand.
GAAATGCATACAAATTGCCTATACATTAAAAAATTTTGGATCCCTTGCATTTAGATTATTATATTTTGGGGTCTTGGCATCAAAAACCTTGAAAACAGCTGCACTAGCATATAGATGACCTTAAAGCTAATAGACATTAACTCTTTTTCTTTCAGCATGAAGTACCTCCTGGATTCAAAGACATGGGTAGAGCAGAAGCTATCAACCTCAACATGCAAAGCACCAGCCAACACGATTTACTGCACGGAACAGAGAGATTTTGTGAAAGAGTACCAAGTTGATGGGTGTAACGTGTAGTCTGAACTGCAATTTGGGGGAATTTAATAATTCCCCATGTCACTACAGCAGAGCAGGAATCTACATTTATCCATTTTTATGATACAGATTATGATAACTGAAAACTTGTAACACATGCATTTGTTATCATGTCTTAAAATAAACTGTTTACAAAACATTTTAGTGTTTCCTCAAAACAATCACAATAGAGTGCATTATTGCCACTCACTTTTTCAGCTGTATTGGTTCCAGAAGTATTTTTTCCATTCATTTTTCCTTTATAGGGATTTAAAAAAATCGTTATAAGGCATAAACAAAGCCAACCAGTTGCGAGGTGAATCACAACATTGCAAACTATTATTTGAAACAAAAATGTGTCAGTGTTCTGTCATGTGGTCACGTGATTTGAAAACATGCTAAAAGCACATGTGAAATATTTGGGTCATATGTGAAACATGTTTTGCACATAGAAACTGTGTGCTTTTGAAAATGTTCATGTGAATCCCATGTGAAACAAATGAGATCACATGTGAAACACACATAAATTCCCATGTGAAACCCATTGAAAATTTCCATGTGAAATCTATGAGATCACGTGTGAAACACATGAGATCACATGCAAAAGGGAATGAGAAACGCATGTGAAACCCATGTGAAACTCCCATGTGAAACCCATGAGATCACATGTGAAACATGAGATTACATGTAAAGAGGAATGAGAAACACATGAGAAACGTGTCAAACATATAAACTCATGTGAAACATAAAATTCCCAAGTGAAATTGTTTCATTGTAAAACAATTCCCATGTGAAACCCATCAACAAATCTATGCCCACCCAATTAGCCTAGCCATTTTTACACTTTCGGGTTTTTTGATTCCGGAATAGCCCACGCCGGGTAAAAGTTTTTCCAGTAACAGTGATAGATAGCCAAGCCTAAGAACCAGTTTGGGAATCAAAGTCTTTTTTACTAGGGCTGTCAAAATTAACGTGTTAATAATGCATAAACACAAATTCATTTTAACGGCACTAATTATATTAACACACAATTAATGCAGAGAGCACTTTCTGTTTGACCCGTGGCCTAGCCTGCAGTTGGAGAAATGGAGATGCAGCCATAGGGGCCGTCTAAAAATGGGCGCCTAAAAATGTGTGGAAAGCACAGCCGTGCCGTTTTCTCCTTCTTTCCAAAAAGCTTAAGCTCTCGTGGCATCTGTTGTTGCTATGCAACCATGAACTGTGCTCTTTATGACGACAAGGACGTTTCAGCAAAGTTTAACCCATTATTTACACTGCATGCATCTGCGGGGCGTTACGGCACTGACGCAGCCACCAGAGTCATTCGCAACCAATGCTTGTGTTTACACCAGCCGCGCCGCAGCACATTTCAAAAGTGGCTCGCCGAGTAGCTTCACTTAAGATAGGGGCCTTCCATAGTTCACGTCATGTCTAAAAAAGCATGGATAGCACAGCTGCACCTCTTTCTCATTCTTTCCAAAGCATATTTTAATCGTTTGACAGCCCTACTTTTTACAAATTAAATGTCATGAAAAGGTTTGAAAGGTCTTGGTGATTTATTGGTGAGACTACATAGCTCTCATTAAGAGCTAAATTTAAGAACTAATTTGAAGTGATGGCGGTAAAATTGGTTATATTCTCTGTGTCTGTTTGGCATTATGTGCTGTAAAGACAGTGCCTGCATCTCAATGCAGGGGCAGTCGTGGCCTAATGGATAGAGAGTCGGACTTGTTACCCAAAGGTCATGGGTTCGAGTCTCAGGTCCGGCAGGGATTGTCGGTGAGGGGAGTGAATGTCCAGCGCTCTTCCCACCCTCAATACTACGACTGAGGTGAGACCCTTGAGCAAGGCACCGTACCCCCAACTGCTCCCCGGGCGCCGCAGCAATGGCTGCCCACTGCTCCGGGTGTGTTCACGGTGTGTGTGTTCACTGCTGTGTGTGTGCACTTCGATGGGTTAAATGCAGAGCACAAATTCCGAGTATGGGTCACCATACTTGGCCACATGTCACTTCACTTCACTTCACTTCACTTCACTTCACTTCAATGTGCATACTGTCCATCCCAAATAGTATGTGATATCAGTAATATTCAATACTTTTTATGGCGGATAGGGTGGATAGTATGCACATTGGGATGCAGGGAGTGTTTTTCGCAAAGTGCTGGGGAAATGATCGGCTGGCAGCTCCCTTATCATGCAGACGTGATCCTGTGATTCATAATGAGAAGCAGGACTGCTCGCACCCTGGATGTTTCTGGATATAAAATGATATTTCATCTCATTCACTCATATTTTCCTGTCGTCATCATCTTAAAGTCTGTAATATGCACTGTAATACTGTTGCAACTTAATGCAAAGACTGATAGTTGTATACAGTGTGGTGTTGGAAATTAATTATGTCTTATCTCAATAATTTTAATCTGTCAGGATTAATTATAACATGTTTGAATGCAGGATGTAATGCCATGAGATTAATACATGCCATATTTTTTTAAAAAGTATTAAACTCACGACAATATTATATATCTCTCACAACCTTACATCCCGCATTGAAGAATATATTGGTAGTTTAGGTTTTTTTATGAATAAATTATATAAATAATGTGGTTAAATGGTGATACGAGCAGGGGAATTGCTGAATGAGTAACAGCATAGCCTATACTGTATGACAGCTGTTGAAATAAAACAGCCCGCAGGTAAATTCAAACAAGTAGAAAATAATTTCTTTGTAGATTATACAACAGCAACTTGGAAGACAAAACAGAAAAGGTAAGAAGCGATATTTGAGGAAAGGGCATATTAGTCTAATTGCCACAGACCCATAGCAGAACTAACTTTACCCTGTGTCACGTGATTTCCGATTCTTGTGAAAAAGGCTAATTGGCCCAATGACAGTTTCCGATAAGAGAGTGAAGGTTTCCGCTTGTTCGGTCTTTTCAACATGGCAAAGTAGTTTAATTTCAATTAAACTATTATCTGACTCCATTTTATCAAGACCTCGAATTTAGGTTAGAATGGCAATTGATTATTGACCATTTATATGACAATTTGTCTGGACATCTGATTATTCTATTTATCTCTTTACTCTTATTGTACTCATTCATTCGGTTCACAGAGATGCAGAGGGTCCTCGCACCGGCCGTTCATTTATTATGCAGGCCCACAATCACAAACTCACCAGTCTGATCGATAACCTGAGGTTATGGCTAAATCAATTTAACTCTTAAATGCATGAATGTTTCGCCAATCATTCTTACATATTCGGGTCTTTAGCGACCCGGATCTATATTGAACACGGGTGGATCCCTACTCTCATGATAATATAAAACTCTCCTGATATTAGAGTAACAATTGCAGAAGAATAAAATAAAGCATATTTTGTTATCTTTTGGAGCTTGGAAGGGTTCAGTTTGAGCAGATGTTTTATGCCATCATCACAGTCATCATCAGAGCTAATTTTCCAGTACATTCAGCAAATGATAGTTTTGCGATCTCAAACATATTCTCAAAACTACAAACCCAATTCCAAAAAAGTTGGGACACTGTACAAATTGTGAATAAAAAAGGAATGCAATAATTTACAAATCTCATAAACTTATATTTTATTCACAATAGAATATAGATAACATATCAAATGTTGAAAGTGAGACATTTTGAAATGTCATGCCAAATATTGGCTCATTTTGGATTTCATGAGAGATACACATTCCAAAAAAGTTGGGACAGGTAGCAATAAGAGGCCGGAAAAGTTAAATGTACATATAAGGAACAGCTGGAGGACCAATTTGCAACTTATTAGGTCAATTGGAAACATGATTCGGTATAAAAAGAACCTCTCAGAGTGGCAGTGTCTCTCAGAAGTCAAGATGGGCAGAGGATCACCAATTCCCCCAATGCTGCGGCGAAAAATATTGAAGCAACATCATAAAGGAGTTTCTCAGAGAAAAATTGCAAAGAGTTTGAAGTTATCATCATCTACAGTGCATAATATCATCCAAAGATTCAGAGAATCTGGAACAATCTCTGTGCATAAGGGTCAAGGCCGGAAAACCATACTGGATGCCCGTGATCTTCGGGCCCTTAGACGGCACTGCATCACATACAGGAATGCTACTGTAATGGAAATCACAACATGGGCTCAGAAATACTTCCAGAAAACATTGTCGGTGAACACAATCCACCGTGCCATTCGCCGTTGCCAGCTAAAACTCTATAGGTCAAAAAAGAAGCCATATCTAAATATGATCCAGAAGCGCAGGCATTTTCTCTGGGCCAAGGCTCATTTAAAATGGACTGTGGCAAAGTGGAAAACTGTTCTGTGGTCAGACGAATCAAAATTTGAAGTTCTTTTTGGAAAACTGGGACGCCATGTCATCCGGACTAAAGAGGACAAGGACAACCCAAGTTATTGTTATTGTTGCTCAGTTCAGAAGCCTGCATCTCTGATGGTACGGGGTTGCATGAGAGCGTGTGGCATGGGCAGCTTACACATGTGGAAAGGCACCATGAATGCTGAAAGGTATATCCAAGTTCTAGAACAACATATGCTCCCATCCAGACGTCGTCTCTTTAAGGAAAGACCTTGCATTTTCCAACATGACAATGCCAGACCACATACTGCATCAATTACAACATCATGGCTGCGTAGAAAAAGGATCCGGGTACTGAAATGGCCAGCCTGCAGTCCAGATTTTTCACCCATAGAAAACATTTGCCACATCATAAAGAGGAAGATGCGACAAAGAAGACCTAAGACAGTTGAGCAACTAGAGCCTGTATTAGACAAGAATGGGACGACATTCCTATTCCTAAACTTGAGCAACTTGTCTCCTCAGTCCCCAGACGTTTGCAGACTGTTATAAAAAGAAGAGGGAATGCCACACAGTGGTAAACATGGCCTTGTCCCAACTTTTTTGAGATGTGTTGATGCCATGAAATTTTAAATCAACTTATTGTTCCCTTAGAATGATACATTTTCTCAGTTTAAACATTTGATATGTCATCTATGTTGTATTCTGAATAAAATATTGAAATTTGAAACTTCCACATCATTGCATTCTGTTTTTATTCACAATTTGTACAGCGTCCCAACTTTTTTGGAATTGGGTTTGTATCATTTTCAACATCTTCACATTCAATATTTTGAATGCTGACAGCCCCACCAGATCCATCATCAAGTGGCAGTGACACTCATATTTGATTGTGTTCCGTACTTGCTCTGCAGTAAATCGCTGAGCCATTTCAAGTTTTGCTGGTGGTACTTACTATTCTTTGTTTTCTGTATTTGTAAGTGTGGAGGGATGCAGAAACAGCACTTTACAGCGGCCAGTGTGAACCTACAATCGCACTGTGGCTGATCCCCTGTGTGCTTCAGCACAAGTACAAAAAACGTTTTTCCTTTCTAAAAGAGCTAAACGGACGGACACTGCGTCATATTCAAGATGTCATTCTGTCCGTGTGTTACTGGATGCGGTTGTTTCCTGGCCCCTGCTGATGGTCACAATCGTTGCATCACATGTCTGGGTGTTCAGCATGCTGAACCAGCTTTTGTGGATGGTTCATGTTCTCATTGCGGAACATGACCATCTCAGTGTTGAGTTCCATACTCTCTTTCCGTGGTTCTCAGGGAGCGGGGGTCCCCTCCCCTATGCCCCGGGCTCCTGCTGTTTTTTCTGGTTCACGCTAGGAGGGCGGTGCCACGGCATGTAGGAAGGGTGATCTGAGGATTACGGTTAGGGCTACCCCGCCGAGATCTTCTCCGTGGACCCCTAACCCCTCCACTACACTGCAGCCAGTGGTGCTACCAGAGGATGGTGCTGGTCCCTCTCATGAGCGACCAGTCGTTTCCTTTGGTGCGCTGGCAGACGACCAGATGTCGATCGGGGCATCGGAAGGTGAGCAAGAGCCATCGGGAGGTGAAGACTGGGCTGCGTTGCCTCCCTCTGGGACCGTAGCGTTGACAGCTATGCTTTCCTAGGCCGGCGAGAAGGTCGGGCTTGTGTGGAATTCTCTGCCGCATCCCGAACCTTCTCAACTGAATGATTGGTTTCTCAGGGTGGCCCGTGCTGGTGCCATTCTTCCTGGAGGTGCATGAGGAGGTGGACAGATCACGGAAGACGCGTTTTAGCGTCCAAAGTCGGTCTGGTCCCTCCTCTTCACCACCCTGGATGGTGGGGAGGACAAAGGATATGCCGGGATCCCCCCAGTTGAGCGTGCCATTGCGATGCAGCTGTGTCCAACGGCCGCGGGCTGGCGGAGTGACCCGCGTCTTCCATCCCTGGCCTCTAAGTTCTCCTGCAGTCTAATGGAGAAGGCTTACAGAGCCTGTGGACAGGCCGGCTCCGCTCTGCATGCCATGGCCCTCCTTCAGCTCTATCAGGCCAAAGCGCTCATGGACATGCTCCAGGCTGGTCTTGATCAACAGCTCTTGGCTGAGCTGCGTACTTCTACCACACTAGTGGTCCAGCAGCGCCATCTATGGCTGAACCTAGCCGACATGAGGGAGACCGATAAATACCGGTTCCTGGACTCCCCTGTGTTGCATGTTGGCCTATTTGGCAAAGCGGTCGAGAGCTTCGCCCAACAGTTCTCGGCCACACAGAAGCAGACGGAGGTGATTAAGCATATCCTTCCCTGGCGGACTGCTGCTGCCACCACCCTCCCGCCGTCTGCTGTCCCTCCGCCTGCTTGTAGCCAAGGGCGCCCACCTGCATCCTCCTCCGCCCCTGCAAAGTCTGCAAAGCAGCAGCCTCCACCTAGCAGACAGCAGGGAGCCAGTTGTGGACACTGTGCCCAGCCCGCTCAGTCTGCAGCCAAGCCAGGTGGCAAGCGACCCAGGAATTGGACCTGAGAGGGGCGACCTGGAGGAGACGATGCCTGCATCGCTCCCTCCCCCAGAGAGGGGCCGGGTGGAGAATCTTTTGTTTTGTTTGGTTCCTGTTCACCCAGAGTCTCCCAGTGTTCAGGGGTGTTAACAATAGTCGTGTTTCTGTGAACGATGCCCCTGTAATTCGGCTGATATGAAGTCAGGATTTTACAGCCCCTACTTCATTGTACCCATGAAAGGCGGCGGGTTACGGCCAATCTTGAATCTGCGAGTCCTGAATCAGGACTCACAGGCTGCCGTTCAAGATGCTAACGCAGAAACGCATCCGTCCCCAAGATAAGTTTACAGCGATCGACCTGAAGGAGGAGTACTTTCATGTCTCTATTCTGCCTCAACACAGACGGTTTGCGTTCGAGAGTCAGTCATATCAGTACAAAGTTCTACCCTTCGGGCTGGCCCTGTCGCCCCACGTTTTTACCAAGGTCATGGAGGCAGCCATTGTTCCCCTCAGGGAACAGGGCATTCGCATTCTCAATTATCGATGACTGGCTCATTGTAACTCACTCGCGAGATCAACTGTGCGAACACAGGATCCAGACCTTATGGGGCCTGCATGGGTGATTGCCTTTTACAATTGTGTTTGATCGCTCCAGACGCTACAGTTGCTTCGTGCCATTCACATCCCAGGGGTGCTCAACCGTGCAGCCGACGAGCTCTCACGGCAGCCTCCACTTCCGGGAGAATGGATACTCCATCCCCAGGTGGTCCAGTTGATTTGGCAGCATTTTGGGGCCGCACAGATAGATCTGTTTGCCTCTCTGGACACAGCCCATTGCCCATTGCCAGTTGTTTTACTCCCTGACCGAGGGCACTCTCGGCACGGACACACTGGCACACAGCTGGCCCCGGGACCTTCGCAAGTGTGCGTTTCCCCCAGTGAGCCTACTAGCACAACTGTTGTGCAAAGTCAGGGTGGAGGAGGAGCAGGTCCTCTTATTGGCGCCCTTTTGGACCACTCGGACCTGGTTTCCAGAACTGATGCACCTCCTTGGCCCATTTCTCTGAGAAAGGACCTTCTGACTCAGAGACGGAAACGTCATGTCTGGTCCCTGGACGGGACGAGGAGGTTCTAGGTGATCTACCCCAGTTGGTTATAGACACCATCACTTCTGCTGGAGCTCCTTCTATGAGGAACCTCTATGCTCTGAAGTGGAATCTGTTCGTCGAGTGGTGTTCTTCTCACCAGGAGAAGGGTGACCTCCCTATGGTGAGCCCGTGTCTTTCCCTTGGCAGAGTCTGCTCTGCCGTCCCTGCCACTCGTGTCTCCCCCAGTGGGCTGGAGCCGTCCCAAGGACTCCATATGTACACTGCCCACGGTCAGTCCATATGTGTATTCCCACGTAATTCCCCCCTCCTGGTGGGTTTTGGTCTCCACAGCATCCCTTACGGGCTCGCTTTTCCAGTGTTATCAAAGTCTTACTGAACTGGTCATGGGGAACAGTAGTAGACTCTCTCAGTGTAAGCTCGCTCCTTTCTCCACCCTGAGGTGCGCTTGGTTGCTGAAGCTTACGCTGGGTGCTGGAAGGGTTCAATAACTGTGGCATTTTATTAGGGATCCCAATTTGTCCGTTCACTTCTGACGTTCTTCGAACGTGACCGACTGAAAGGGAACGTCTTACGTATGTAACCCTCATTCCCTGAAGGAGGGAAAGGAGACTTACGCCCCGTCGCCACAGTTCCTGTGCCTCCGCTGAGTGCGGGTTACATGCTTGTCTCCTCAGCGAAAAACAAAGTGCGAGCGCACCCGCTTCTGCATTTATATCCGCTCACGAGGGTGGTGCACGTGACGCAAAGCTTGCACGCCAATGTCCATTGGCTTGTTTAGTTTATACTCGAAGGTGATAGGGTTCTCTTGCGATATCCCAATTTATCGGTTCACTTCTGATGTACGTCTCTGTTCCCTCCTTCAGGGAACGAGGGTTACATACAGTGCTCAGCGTAAACGAGTACACCCCCTTTTGAAAAGTTTTTCAAAGGGGGTTAAACAATATCTTCATGAACACAAAAACAATTTCCAAAATGTTGACAAGATTAAGTTTAATATAATATCTCTTTAACTTATAACATAAAAGTAAGCTTAATAATATAACTTAGATTACACATTTTTCAGTTTTACTCAAATTAGTGTGATGCAAAAATGAGTACACCCAACAACAAAAACTACAACATATAGTAATTTGTATGGCCTCCATAATTTTTAATGACAGCACCAAGTCTTCTAGGCATGGAATGAACAAGTTGGCAACATTTTGCAACATCTATCTTTTTCCATTCTTCAAGAATGACCTCTTTTAGAGACTGGATGCTAGATGGAGAGTGATGCTTGTCTCTTCAGAATTCCCCATAGGTGTTCGTTTGGGTTCAGTTCAGGAGCCACTGAATCACTTACAGCCTGTTCTTCAGAAATCCAACAGTGGCCTTAGATGTGTGTTTAGGATCATTGTCATGTTGGAAAAGTGCACGACGACCAAGGGCACGGAGTGATGGTAGCATCTTCTCTTTCAGTATAGATCTGTGAATTCATGATGCCCATCAGTGAATTTCAGCTCCCCGACACCAACAGCACTCATGCAGCCCCACATAAGGACACTGCAACCACCATGTTTCACTGTAGGCACCATGCATTTTTCTTTGTTTTCCTCACCTTTGCGACGTCATACAGTTTTGAAGCCATCAGTTCCAAAAACATTTATCTTGGTCTCATCACTCCAGAGTACAGTACAGAGTCCCAGTAGTCTTCATCATTGTCATAGGGTGACCACTCGTCCCGCATTTTGTGGGACAGTCCCAAAATTGGGAGCTTTGTCCCGCGTCTCGCAAGACTTAAGGAGTGTCCCGCATTTCATTTATGTCTGTAATTTTTTTCATCTCTGAAATTACAATCCCACAGTAAGAAATATAATAAAAACTGTGACTGGCATTTAAAAATCTATTTGAGCAGCCGTCATATTCTAGCTGTAAAAATAACCAACCAACGCAATCGTAGAGAGGTTTTCCCGCTGATGACAACTGAGTGGACAGCTCAAAGGAATAGCTAAGTGCGGGCCTCATCAAAGTCGGTAAACAGAGCTACACCAGCAAGGGTTTCATATCACATATTAGATAAGAACCTCAAGAGCTGCACAAAGCTGCCCAAATTGATGGCACAATCAATCAAAGCATGTAATCATCCATCCTGATGTTAAATATTTCCAACGAACATGCAGTGAACACGTGGATGCTCAAGCGCCATCCACGGAAATGGTTGAGCACCTATGGAAAAACACAAGATATTCTTTACTCATTTTAACCAATAAAAAATTGATTGCGACTTTCATACACGACTTTCTTCTCACGTTAATAGTTCATTTAATGCAGGTTCTATGGCGGTATTATAGTGAAAAATGACGAGAGCGCATGAAATGCGTGAGCAGGAATCTCTCCGCTCACAGGCAGATTCCCTTCTCGCTCAAAACTGGATGGGCACGCTCTCGCTCAGATATCACATGTGCGTTCGTGAATCTAGAATTTTCTTCTCTCCAGGATTTAATGTTGCCATAAGTGCAACATTATAGTGTGGGCACCCACAAACATTAATCGGCTCATATGCCAAGTTTGCCAACAAATGTAAATCAATATTTACATAGCGTAATAGTTGTAAATTTATCCGTCTCACTTGTCCCGCATTGTCCAGCAAAATCACATCTACTGTCCTGCAACAGATCAGTAGCTAGGTGGTCACCCTACTTTGTCAGCATGGGCCCTGGCAAACTGCATGCATGCCATGCCATTCCTCTGCAGTGTACGCCGTATTGTGTCACAGGAAATAGTCACCCCAGTTTGACTTTCTACTTCTTTAGATAACTGCAGTGAACTTGAATGCCAATTTTTTTCAACCCTTCTCATCAGAAGACACTCCTGTCAAGGTGTTAGCTTCCATGGAAGACCTGGACGTCTCTGTGAGATTTTTGCAGTTCCATCCTTTTTAAACTTTTGTACCACTTTTGCTACAGTATTCTGACTGATAAGTAAAGCTTTGCTGATCTTCTTGTAGCCTTCACCTTTCTGGTGTAAAGAAATTATTTTCTTTCTCAGGTCTTGTGACATTTCTCTTCAATGTGGTGCCAATGGGAAGGGGTTTTAACACCCTTTTATAGTCAACTGTCTGCTGGACACCTGTGTAATGAATAATTAGACTCACCTGTGGTTGAATTCTTGTTCAATTAGACATTTGTAGTGTAAAATTTAGCTTTGCTCCAGAGACTTTCAGTGGGGTGTACTCATTTTTGCATCACCCTAATTTGAGTAAAACTGAAAATTTTGTTCTCTAAGTTATATTATTAACCTTAATTTCATGTTATAAGTTAAACAGATGTTATATTAAACTTAGTCTTGTCAGCATTTTGGAAATTGTTTTTGTGTTCTTTGAGATATTGTTTAAAATGTTACTTTTCAAAGGGAGTGTACTCATTTATGCTGAGCACTGTATATATATATATATATATATATATAC
>RJVU01072388.1:1616578-1678664 GCA_003731715.1 Anabarilius grahami
ACAAATATTGCTGAATTGTCTTGTGTAAGAAATTGTAGTCTGCCTCGACCCAGATTCCACTCCAAAGTATATTTTAGAATGAGCTCATCCCCAAAATGACTTAATTATCATAGAGAAGAAGAAAGTCAACAGTTATATTGTTTATGTACCATTTGGATTGATCACATCCTGAGCAAATGGTCATCAATTGTAGAATGGGAACGGGAGTGGGACAAAGAGAACCATCTCAGACAATGAGGTGTCACAACTTCATTAACATACAGACCACAGCTGTTACAACAGGAGCAATTTCATTTACATGAAGAGTGGTAAACTGTAACAAGATAAAAGGTCTGAGATTTGGGTGTTCTGGGTTCATTCCAATGCCGATGAACCCAAAGTGCTACATGTACTTTGTCACTGCTTTGCTGCAATAAACTTCTTCATCAAGATCTTCAACGTCCTCATAATTTTTTCTTACACTCGTCATATTCAGTTGCTTACAATCTTGCCTCGGCTCGCAATCTCAAAAGTGCCATGCAGCTCAGCTTCTGTGAATCCTGCCCTCTACAATTTCAAACATTTTGACATTGATGAGCACTTTTAACTTCATCAATCAGCGCTTTTAGCACAGAGACAGTCTGATCATGCTAAATTGATTAGAATTTAAAGCAGCGTCTCGTTCGCTATTCAGGGAACCAAGATTACAGTCATAAACTTGATGTTCCCTTTCAAGGGAACTCGCGCTGCATCAATTGATTCTGTGGAAAAGTTTATACCCATGCTGCCATAATGCCAAGTGCCCGTCTAGTGTGAAATCGTGAAACGCAGTAGGATGAGAGCACCTGAGTAGAGCTCAAGTCCAGGTCATAAAACCTCACGAATGTGTGTGGTGAGGACCTGCCTGCCACATCACAGACAACTTGAAGTGAAACTCCAGACAAAAGAGCCTTAGAGGCAGCCATACTCTTAGTAGAGTGGGCTCAGACTGACATAGAGGAAGGTTGTCTGGCCGACCCATAAGCAAAAGAGATAGTCTCAACTATCTACTTGCTCATTCTCTGTTTTGATGCTGGAGACCCTTTGCAAGGAGACCCAAAACAGATAAACAGTTGTTCAGATTTACGCCACTGGGCAGGTTTGTGGACATAAGCATCTAACATCTGAACTGGGCATAGCAGATTATTTATTTTCTGGTCTGGAGGAGGACAGAAGGCTTGCAGTACAATAGATCAAGCCACATTAGTGGGAACCTTAGGAGTGTACCCTGGCCTAGGGTGAGGGAACGCCTTTACCATGCCGGGTGCAAATTCCAAGCATGAAGGGGCAACCGACAGAGCTTGCAGATCTCCTATCCTTTTAAGAAAAGTGATAGCTAAGAGGAACAATGTCTTGAGAGTCAAATACTTGACTGGAACCTCTTTAATAGGCTGAAAAAGAGCCAGGGACAGGAGTTGGAGCACCAAAGCCTCATCCTCAAAGTGCGACGGAGGAAACGTGTAACCAGACCAGAGTCCATGAGCTAGGCCCCCTCAGAGGCCAAGCCCACAGTTTCCATAGTTCTGGGCGGGGGTGAAGTATTGAGCCCCCTGCCTGAGACAGTAGGTCCTTTCTGACCAGACTCTCCCAAGGAGAGCCGTCAAGGAGAGACACAAGATCCGAGAACCATACTCTGCCCGGCCACCACGGGCTATCAAGATCCTCCTGTTTCATACCTCCTGTTCCATAACCAGAGCATGCTCAGTGCTCACAACTGTGGGTAGGACCCCCATAAATCTGGGAGGGCGAGACCTGAACTGAATAGTGTAACCCTTTTCGACTGTGTGCAGGACCCACTGAGATATATTTGTCAGTAGCTTCTACGCTGCCCTAAAATCTTCTAAGGGAACCAGCCTCTCAAGACTGCCCTCTAATGTTTTTCAAGCAACCACTTCGGTGCCCTGAAGCAGCACACCGGCAGGGAACAACCAAACTGGAAGCTCTGGAACCCTCCTTAGAGAGTTTCCGTGCGGACATTGAGATATGTACCCATTGGAGACCACTGCGCCCTGAAGCACACAAGATGGCGGGATTGGCAGAACGGCATCTTAAGGGCACAGAGGGGACTACACTCAGAGGTCTGACACTACTGGCATCAGGACCTCTTCCCCACAGCCTTCTTGGCAATAATGACGGTCCTCAGATCCATCCTATCCCTCGAAGGCTATAGTTGAGAATGCCTCCCTGGAGCTCGGTAAACGATGATCTGATTTTGCACCCCAAGATCTAAGGAACTGGCTTTGGATGTTTGGGGCTGCTACCACTCAGCAGCCCTGGAGACATGAGAGTGGCGAGGGAGGAGCTTCTGGAATGCCTCCATCTGCTTACTGGCCTCCTGGAACCTCTCGATGACTGTGTTGACAGCATCACTGAAGAGGCCAGGGGGTCCATAAGGAGGCTTTTATCTTTCTCTTTAAAGGCACTAAGATTTTACCAAAGGTGCCTCTCCATGGCCACTAGGGCTGCCATAACACAACCACTGGCCATCTCCTTGGTGGCCCGGAGAGAAAAATCTGTGGTCCAACGATACTCTGAAACTGCGTCAGGGCCAATACCCCTGTCTTTATCTAGGCCTCCTAGCAAGTCAGCCTGGTAGGCTCAATAATTAGGCCCAAAATATTGAGGCAAGCTGCAGTCTGTCCAGACGCTGCATATGCTTTGCCCACCAAAGCTTGTTCTGACTGGCTTGGTGGGCAGTGTCGGGGCCTTTAGGGATGATGCAGACTGAGGGGAGAGATAGCTGGCTAGCATCTCTTCCACCTTAGGCATCAACCCATATCCATGTTCTTTATGGCCAACTATAGTGGAATAGTGAGATGTTTGTACACAATGTATTTTGTAGGAGCCCGGTTTCTTTCATGATCTCGACACCTCGGTGTGGAGATTGGGAAAAAATGGAAGGCCCCAATGCTGAGGTTGTGCTTCACGATGCAATCACGCAAAGCATTCCCACAGCGTCAGTCGACGCAGTGCGAGTTCCCTTGAAAGGATGCGAGCGCAAAACACCCCTGGTAATTTATGTAGGTGACCACTGATGTGTTGTCTGACCGGACAAGCACATGGTGGCCCCTGAGGTATGAGAGGAAATTTTTGAGAGCAAGAAAGACAGCCAGCATTTCCAGGTGATTGATATGCCAGAATAGGTGGTGTCCCCTCCACAGACCTTGAGTTGAGCAACCATCTAGAATCGCTCCCCACCCCATAAAGGAAGCATCCGTTGTTAGCACCATGTGATGACAAGGAGCTCCTAGCACGGGACCTTGGGATAGGAACCAGGGTCCAGGGTCCACCACTGTAGGGGTCTCATGTACAGCAGGCCAAAAGGTATCAAGTTGGATGCTGCAAGTTGGATGCCACACCCAGAAAAATGGTCCTCTGTGCAGGAGAAAGTACACTCTTTTTGGGGTTTAACCTCAACATTTTCATGTGAGCGAGAACAAAATCTCGATGCCTAACCACTTACTGTTGTGAATGAGCTAAAATCAACCAATTGTCGATGTAGTTCAGAATGCAGATGCCTTGTAGACACAACAGTGCTAGTGCTGCCTCCACGCATTTGGTGAAAGTGCGGGGTGATAGAGCTAGGCCAAATGGAAGAACCAGATATTGGTGTGCTTCGCCCCTAAAAGTGAACCTCAGGAACTTCCTGTGTTGTGGAAGGATGGATACATGGAAGTATGGATACATGGAAGTATGGATACATGGAAGTATGTGTTCTTGAGACCTGTCATGACAAACCAGTCCTCGCACCTGATCCGTGACATGATTTGACTCAAGGTTAACATTTTGAACTTGAGCTTCATGACTGACTGGTTCAGATGACACAGATCCAAAAGGGGATGCAACCCCCATCCTTTTTTGGAACAATAAAATAACAGCTGTAGAAACTGGTTTCTTTGTCAGAAGGAAGCACAGGTTCTATGACTCCCTTCTCCAACAAAGTTTTTACCTCTTGTTCCATAACCAGAGCCTACCACTGTAGGCCCTTGGCATCAGGACCTCTTCCCCACAGCCTTCTAGACAATAATGACAGTCCTCAGATCCGTCTTACCCCTCGAAGGATGTGGTTGAGAGCGCCTCCCCAATCCCCCTTCTTTCTGGCAGGAACTTGGGTAGCGACGCTCTGGTTTTGTGTGGCACGTGTGAGGAGCTGGCTTTAGATGTTTGGGGCTGCTACTGCTCGTCAGCAGCCCCTGAGACCTTTTTCTTTTTCCTTGATAGAGCTAAAATTTAACCACAGGTGTCTCTCCATGGCCACCAGGTCTGACATAGCATGGCTGATGGATCTGGCCATCTCCTTGGTGGCATGGAGAGAAAGATCTGTGGCCCAACGCAACTCATTAACTGCATCAGGGCCTATACCCCTGCCCTCATCAAGGTCTCCTAACAGGTCTGCCTGGTAGGCTTGCAGCCCACCAAAGCTGATGTTGTTCTAACTGGCTTGGTGGCTAGCTAGCTAGCGTCTGCCATAGGGAAGTCGCCTTACTCAGGTGTGTCGGAACGGCCTATTATGCACTCCATGGATGGCCGTTCGTGGACAATGCGCAGAGCCCCCTAGGCGCCCCCAGCCTATTTTAGTGGGTGGGCAGGGGGCTTTCCATGAACTTCCAGCCTAAACAAAGCCAAAGCCCCACCGAGGGTGCAGAATCAACCCAGGCACGCCCACCTGCCCCACGGTAAGGGAAAAGTGTCCACTTCACCGCTCATTTAAGCAGAAAATGGGTGTACATTGGTTGCATCGAGAATGGGATTTTTTCCACAAACTACCTAAGTTCCCTTACTCTAGACATCCTCACCAAATGCATCTCCACTCTCCGCCAAGGCTACTACTCCTTCAATACAGCCTGTACTCTTGATGCAATGTTTATACTGGCCTTTAAGCTTTCTCAAATGTTCAGAACTCATCATCATGTCCAGCTTCAACCCAAAATTCCATACTACAATTACAGACTTATCAGTGTTAGACGACGACACAATCTGTAACTTCATTAAACAAAGTAAGACAGACAAATGAAAAAAAGGCCATTTCATCTATATTTTTAATCTCCTTGCACCAATTCAGCCGTACCAAACTCTTTCAGCCTATTTACACTTTAGAAATGCACAGGCTAAATTCCCATCTGACCCACTCTTCGTCGATGATTCCAACTGCCCTGTCACAGGTTTTAGTTCCAAAAACACCTTAAATCCATCTTGTTTCAATCTGACATCCCAGCAGACCACTTTTCCAGTCATTCATTCCGCATAGGAGCAGCAACCACAGCTGCCCAAAAAGGCCTTTCCTTGCATCAGATTCAAACACTCGATTGCTGGTCATCAGAAGCTTTTAAAGAACTACATACAATCAAATCGCTTCCACATTAAAGAAGCCCAACGAACACTTATCATCTAGGCTTTCAGCTCCAGTTTGTTCTCTCAGGCATACCCGCAAGCCCACCATATCTGACTCAACTAATACCATCATTCCAATAAATAGGAATATGCTATTTCATTGCAGCAGTGATGTTGCCTTGGCTCCCGAAGAAGCTCAGTTCCCTTTCAAGGGAACTCGCGTTGCGTCGAGAATGACGCTGTGGGAACGCTCTGCGTAATTGCGTCGTGAAGCACCAATGAAATCAGTCCAATGGCGTGACGGAAGGTGGGTGACGTCATGACCAGGAAACTATAAAGCAAACCCAGACCAAACAATGTCAGCTTCTGTGCCTTCAGCAAGCGCTCTATGTGATATTGTCTCTGTCTATTTATTGTTGTTTGTCCACAAGCTTAAATTTATCTAGACAGAAGCATAATGGCGAGCAAACAGCAGTTTGAATCATGTGTTCCTCCCTGCACTCGCTGGGGATACACGTGATTTATGTGTTGTTTGTTTGGGAGTGGAGCATGTGTGCATGTCAGCTCTCTTTTGGGCTGACAGAATTAAAAGCATTCATAAAAAATGTCCCGAAGTGTAAGAAAAGTATGCACTATCAGGAGTTTTTTAGCTCCGCTCCCGTTGGCTTTGTTCTCGAGGGAATAAAAGTCTGATGCAAGGCTCAGATCTCGCGTTTGCCGAGGCAGCGCTTGAATTACGGTCTGCAATAAAGATCAATGGCTCGGATCTCGCGTTTGCCGAGGCAGCGCGCAGATTTCGGGTCTGCAATAAGAATATAGTGGCTTGGATCTCGCGTTTGCCGAGGCAGCGCGCAGATTACTGGTCTGCTATAATATCAAGGGCTCGGATCTCGCGTTTGCCGAGGCAGCGCGTAGATTACGTGCCTGTAATTTATATAATTATTATATGCTTTCGGAGGGAACTGAGCAGACGGGAGTTTCCCTTTCTCTCTTGTCCCTATGATCGCATGCAAACTTTTACGAGCTACAATTCTTTGTGTCTAATATTTCAGCTAGGACATTCAGCATGTATTCTTGTGTGTTTGTTTACTGGCTGCATTTAATTTGAGAATTAAATGAAAATTTGTCTGCTTTGAAAAGTTTGTGTCTGTATGAGAATACTATATCCAGCCTATCATCTAGACCGTTTTTTACTTGTCTGGTTGATATGGCTGAATTTAATTTTTTAGAAATTAAATGAAAAATACTTTTCAGAAGTTAGACATCTGTATTAATACACTATATTCAGCCTTTCATGCAGACCGTTTTTACTTGTCTGTTTGATTTTGGCTACATTAAATTCTGAGGAATTAAATGACAATTACTCATCTGTTTGGGGGGAATCAGATGTATGTATTAATACACTATATTCAGCCTCTCATCCAGACCGTTTTTACTTGTCTGGTTGATATTTGGCTGCATTTAATTTTGAAAAATTAAATGACAATTACTCATCTGATTTTGGGGAAATCAGAGGCCTGTTTTACTCAGTATTTCTGCCTTTAGTCCAGACCGTGTTTACTTGTCTGGTTGATTTGGCTGCATTTTAATTCTGAGGAATTGAATGGTGAATTCCCGGGGGGAAATGGATAACATCATACGGTGCCCATCTCCCTCTGGCGCTATTAGCTGAAGTCTCCTCTGGGTAAGACGAATCTGAGGATCGTCATTATCACGAAGAAGGCTTCGGTGAAGAGGTTCTGACATCAGTGGTGTCAGACCTCTGAGGGCATCCCCTCCGGGGTAAATGGGTTACACCTCACTTCACGGTGCCCATCTCCCTTCAGTGCCCTCAGGGGGCATTTCTGCCAACCCCGCCACCTCGGTGCTTTGGGGCGCAGAGGTCCCCAGCGAGTTCTAGTTCGGTTGTTCCCTGCCGGTCTCCCGTTTCAGTGCCCCGAATTGGCTACTCAAGTTATGTCAGAGCCCAGTCTCGAGAGGCTGGTTCTTTTAGTACGAAGTCTTTTCGGGGTAAGATGGATCTGAGGACTGTCATTATCTTCAAAAAGGCTGCGTGAGGGCAGTCCCCTCCGGAGGGAAGTGTTCAACACCTCATGACACGGTGCTCAGTTCCTTTCGGTGCCCTCAGGGGGCCATTCTGCCAATCCTGCCACCTTGTGTGCTTCGGGACGCAGTGGTCTCCAGTGAGCCTATATCTCAGTGTCTGCCTGGAAACGTAGCCGCACTGGGATGCTCGCCCCCTCTACGGAGGGTCTCACAGCAATCAATTTGGCTGTTCCCTGCCGGTTCGCCGCTTCAGGGCACCAAATTGGTTGCTTGAGTAATACCAGAGACCAGTCTTGAGAGGCTGGTTCTCTTGGCCTCTGGGGCAATATGGTTAACACCTCACTATACGGTGCCCATTTCCCTTCAGTGCCATCAGGTATGCCAGAGACCAGTCTTGATGGGCTGGTTCTCTTTGTATAAGTCTCCTGGTGATAAAATGGATCCGAGGACCATCATTATCTCCAAGAAGGCTGCGGGAGGGCAGTCCCCTCCGTGGGGAAGTGGTTTACACCTCATTACACGGTGCCCATTTTCCCCTCGGTGCCCTCAGGGGGCCATTCTGCCAACCCTGCCACCTCGCGTGCTTCAGGGCGCAGTGGTCTCCAGTAAGCACATATCTCAGCGTCTGCCCAGAAACGTAGCGGCACTGGGATGCTTGCTCCCTCTGCGGAGGGTCTCAGAGCAATCAATTTGGCTGTTCCCTGCCGGTTCGCCGTTTCAGGGCACCAAATTGGTCGCCTGAGTAATACCAGAGACCAGTCTCGAGAGGCTGGCTCTCTTGGCCTCAGAGGGAAAGTGGTTAACACCTCCCTATACGGTGCTCATTTTCCTTCAGGGCCATGAGGGAGCCGTTCTGCCGACCCCGCCACCTCGTGTGCTTCGGGGCGCAGCGGTCTCCAGCGAGTTCTAGTTTCGGTTGTTCCCTGCCGGTCATCCGCTTCAGGGCACCGAACTGGCTACTCAGAAACTCCGGAGGCCAGTCTCGAGAGACTGGTTCCCTTAGTAGATTTTTGACAGCATGAAAGACTGCCAATATATCTCAATGGGTCCTGCACTTGGGGGTTCCTGTCCTCAGTGGTAGGCCCTGAGCAGGCTCTGGTTATGGAACAGGAGATAAACTCTGCTGGGGAAGAGGATCATTAAGATGTGTTCCTCCTCATGACAGTGTCTGGGTTTTACAGCCAGTATTTTATCGTTCCATAAAAGGATAGGGGGTTGTGTCCAGTTTTTGATCTGTGCGCTGAGGCGATTCGGGACATAATCAGATCCGAGGACTGGTTTGTCACGATAGATCTCTGGACGCATACTCCCATATTCCATCCTTCCTCAACTCAGGAAATTCCTCAGGTTGCTTTTGGGGACAAAGCATACCAGTACTAGGTTCTTCCTTTCGGCCTAGTCTTGTCACCCTGTGTTTCTGGCTCAAAGTGTGAGCAGATGGCGGATAGGCATCGAGATGTCATCCTTGCCGCATGAAAGTATGGGGGGTTAAGGCTGAGCGCAACGAAAAGTGTGCTTTCTCCATTTCAGAGGACCACTTTTTCAGGCGTGGTGTGGGATTAGATGACGATGCAGGCACTTCTTTCTCCTGCTCGTATCGGTTCGATCCACACAGCTGTAAGCAAGATAACTAGGCCAGTCACTCACTCTCAGACAGTTGCGAGACTGTTTGGTCTGATGGCAGCTGCGTCCAACGGGATACCTTTTGGCCTGCTGTACATAAGACCTTTGCAGTAGTGGCTCAAGACCAAGGGGTTTCCTTGAGGGGCAACCCGTTCTGCATGATCAAGTTTACGCGCAGATGCTTCGTACTTTGGTTATGTGGAAGAGGTCTTGGTACTTGTCCCAGGGTCCTGTGCTTGGGAGCTCCTTGTCGTCGCGTAACGCTTACGACAGATGCTTCCCTCACGGGCTGGGGAGCGATCATGGGTGGTCGCTCAGAGTCTGTGGACGGGTTATCATTTCTCCTGGCACCTGCCTGTTGATGATGACTCAGGCTCTACATCCCTGGGCACCAGATTTAGGGAGTAGACATCCTGTCGAGACAGGGGCTGAGGCCCGGGGAATGGAGACTCCACCCTGGGGTGGTGGAGCTCATATCGAGGTGCAGACTTGGCTGAGGCTGTGTCTGTACACGGTTTCCCTGATCGTTCTACTCCCGGGAGTTCTGGAGAGCAGAGTTATGGAGTATGGGTTTGGCCTCTGAGGAGGCCCAACTTGTAGACTCAGGTCTCTCAACTGAGGTTGTAAGGCCATGCTAACTCCAGAGCTCCCTGCACAAGGAAACTGGCAGAATCATCAGCAGGATCCAGTTACTGCCCGGTTGGTAAAGTGCTGGAATTCAGCAGAATCGATTCTCTGCAGGGTTATCCCCCTCCACTCTAAGGGTTTACGTGGCGGCCTAGCTGCTTACCACGCACCTTTGGGTGGTGTCTTTGGGGAGAAACCCATTGGTGTTTCCTGTGTGGTGCGTCGGATCAGGAGTATGGCGGCTTTGGAAGCCTTTTTATAGGGGTATCCCTACAAGAGGTCTGTGATGCGGCGGGCTGGTCCTTTCCACACACATTCATCAGGTTTTAAATCCTAGATTTGGGCTTCACCCCTGGGTCCCAGTTGCTTTGTCTTAGTTGTGCTCGCTGTTTTCACACAAGACAGGCACTGGTCAGTATGGCTGCGTGGGTATAAACGTTCCCACAGCGTCATTCTTGACGCAACGCGAGTTCCCTTGCGTCGCCCTGCCATACTTCCGGCATGCCTGTGATCGACTTGCTTCGGCCTATCAGAAGCTGACATTGTTTGGTCTGGGTTTGCTTTATAGTTTCCTGGTCATGACGTCACCAACCTTCCGTCACGCCATTGGACTGATTTCATAGGTGCTTCACGACGCAATTACGCAGAGCGTTCCCACAGTGTCATTCTTGACGCAACGTCTCGTTCCCTCTTCAGGGACCTAAGGTTACAGTCGTAACCGAGACGTTCTTCTGGCCTTTCTTTCCACTACCGCAGCAGTGATGTTCACTCGGATCCCACAGGAGCTCAGTTCTTCTAGCTATTCTCTCTACTGCCGCATCAGTGATGTCACCTCTGCTCCCAAAGGAGCTCAGTTCTTCTGGCTAATTTTCTCCACTGCCACAGCAGTGATGTCGCCTCGGCTCCCACAGGAACTCAGTTCTGGCAAATTTCTCCACTGCTGGTGCAGTGATGTCCCCTCGGCTCCTGCAGGAGTTCAATACTTCTGGCTTATTTTCTCCACTGCCGCAGCTGTGATGTTGCCTCTGCTACCACAGGAGCCTAGCTTTGCCTAAACTTGCCTTCACTGCCCGAGCAGTAATGTTTTCATTAAATGTTGTGAGAAATCTCCAGGTCCTTCAAACTAACCCACCAAACAGCATGATCAGCCTGCGCATTACAATTTTTGGGGATTATCAGTAATGTTCCTGGCTGCTTTCCTGCATTGGTTGGCAATTTTTGGGGAGTACTCTGGGTTCAGGCCAAATATAGAGCTCGGAGCCCTCTCCTCGGACAGCACACCAAATACGCATACTATTACGCATGCTATTTACTATCTGATTATTTGTGAGTGTGAACTCGTGAAATTATGTTTTATTAACAAACTTCAGGAGGAGCAACGTTCAAATAATCTGACTAATCATCATGTCATTTCAGCCAGCTGTCAACAATCAGTAATCAACATATCTACCCAATCAGCATGAGTGAAGGCCTATATATAAACACAGTCGACTCACCCATATTCCTCGACAGTTTTTTCAGCATCCCTCCACCACCCCATCTCCTCACACTCACCTGGTTACTTTCCTAACCAGAAATATGGGGGGAGTACTCTGGGTTCGGGCCAAATACCGAGCTCAGATCCCTCTCCTCGGACAGTACGCCAAATACGCATACTATTATGCATACTATTTACTATCTGACTCGTGAATTATTATTCGTAGTAGTAGTTGTATCATTTTAATAAAAATAATGAACCAATGCAGTATTTCGAATGGGAACTCTACATTGTGTCTTGGATGGATGCTATGGGGACGCCATCAATGTATCCGGAGTCTGAAACACTCTAATCTGATTAGCTGTCATTAGCGGAGCGCCCGGAAGTATAAGAGGGTGATAAGAGGCCCATAGCACACACTATCAGCTTTTTTGTTTTCAGGAGCCGTTTGCATTGTTCAAGTGCTTTAGGAAGTGTGTGCCTCCATGTCCCAGGTTTTTGACACCTGAGATCACACACAACCTGTGCGTTTATTGCTTGGTAGAGGAGCATGCGCGTTCAGTGCACGGGGGTTCTGAATGCCCTTATTGTGAGAAATTCACAATAGGGCTTTACACACTTGAAATAGTTAACCCTGGGCCATTCTAAACCCCTGGTAAACGGAATCCTGGGTTATCTTTATTCAGGTTTCACACTGCTCATACTATACCTGGGGTTGACAGTTAATCCTGGGTATTCATAAGCTTCCGTTTCACACTGCAAATTCCTAAACCCCAGGTTAAAGTCATTATCTGCATATTTGCGGTGTCAGTGTCACTGACTGGACAAACGCAGCAAGTGACCTGTTTATAAAGGCTCTAGCATTGTGCGTCCTCATATTACACATTGCTGACTGTAATATCAAGTTTTGTTCTGAGTGAACTTTTAGAACTATAAAGGTAAGAATGACGGTCTCTCTTCACTCCAGTTGTCATGTTTTCCATCGCCGTTTGACATTTTTACTATCATACACAAAAACGACTGTTTATACATCATGCAGTGTTTCCGTGACTGCCCAAAGCGCAACAATATAAGGCACACAATTGATTGCTAAGCATCTAGTAACACTCTAACACTGCATTGTTTCACAATGTACAAGTTTGGCACCGCAATGCGTAGTTAACACTGCAAAAGCGGTGCTAACACTGCTCCAGAGCAGGGTTTCATAACCCCGGTAAAAAGCGGTGCTAACCCCGCATCTAAATTACACATGTGAAATGCTCCTTTACCCGGGGTTAAAAGCAGTGTTTAGAACAACGATAACCCAGGGTTAAGTGCTGTGTGAAAAGCCCTAATGAGAAAGCTCTGTTCAGGTTTGTTTGTGGGACAAACATCTGCACCCTGCAGCTCAGGCCCCGCTATTGCCAAGGCAAAGAGGAGGCTTCAGTCGTGGGGATCGCAGGTCAAGCTATCTGCTGGATCAGCATGTGCTGTGTCTCGAGTCATCCGATCCAGCAGATAGCTTATTGCTGGCACCATCGAGGGAAGTCTTATCAGTCTGTCTCAGCCCAGTCTGAGGACCAGAGTGTGGCTACCTGTGCAGAGGAGGCAAGACATGAGGAAGCAAAGGCAGGATCTCAGGGAAGTGATTAATAAGTAGTGCTTTGGTAAAGACTCGAAAGCTGATGAGAAATAACACCTCTCCTATTCCTTGTTTCTTTTGAAACAGTGTTAAGATTTATAAGGGTCTTGTATAATGATTTAATTGCACCAGGTCTTTCTTCCAGGCACAAAATCCAAAATCTCAGTTTATCTCCATCCCATTGTATTTTTAATTTCAATCCACATCCACCAAAGAACTAAACTTTTTACTTTGATTGCTTACAGGTTTTTGTGTGGCAGAGCTTGTTCCTGTATTTAAGCTGGTGTTTATAATTGAGGCTTCCCTGTTCCCTATTATTGTGGGCAGTTGTAGCCTAATGGTTAAAAAAAAAATGGCTGTTCAATACAAAAAGCAAAAAATGTATGTTTAATACTCACCTCACTGCTGTGCACTTGGATGGGTGAAATGCAGAACACAAATTCCGAGTATGGAATGCACTATTGTACCACTTTGGCAATAATAACTGGTATATGCATTTACAGAAGATACATGTTACTAGTGCATTATAATAATATTTTTATTTATTATAAAATATTCGATTTTATTATTTTATTGTAAAATCCATAAAAGTCGCAGTTGTTACATGAAGTAATTCATTTCTCCCTGTCTGCTTTTGGTCGAGGTAAGGGGAATGGAATGGCAAAATACCTAAATTTATCCCATATTTATCCCCTTGTTGTTTTTGAAACAATGGTATTTCAGTTATTCTCATATTTATCTTTTGTCTTTCTCTTCATGTCTCAGAATGATGACATGGTAACTACAACCTGTATAACAACCTGAACTCTGTTCATCAGGTAGAAGTGACCGGCGCTTGTATGGATTTTTCCTGAACAACACCATTCCTGAAACAGATGTCAACTTGTTTGTCAAACTAGAAGGTCCAAAGCAACATGTTTAAAAACGAAGTTGTTGTGAATGCTGTCAAATTCTCCATTTCTGTTATTGCTTATTTATTATTACTTATTGGTCAAGATCAAACCTATTCATATTTATTGTAAAATAGAATGAACTAAAAAAAAAATTGAATGCAGAAGAAGTATTTGTTAAGTCCACTGCTGTTCTATTACTCTTTCAATCCAAAGTGGAAAATCTGATCCGGGCACTGAAAGGCTGCAGAGAGCAGACTATGATCTGTATGTCTCCAACTGCCTTGGCAGATTGAAAATATCTAAAGATATTTTAAAATGAACAAAGACATTTGCTTTACTGTTTCAACCCCCTCTCTTTTGCTATAAGGGCCATTTGGAAGGCACAAAGGTGTTGATAGTGATGAAGGCCTGTAGGCCAAGATGTGTGTACATCGGGGGTCTACAAATTGTCACACCTTTAGTACGGGGGAAGTTTTAATCTTCTGATTGGTCAGTTTGAATGTCTCACATTTGGGTTTCAGTCACATGGTCAAGGAAGGGATAAAAGAAGATAACTGCGCTTATTTCCGTCATTGGTATGACAGTTGGTAAGTTGCAGTCGATGGTAATAGAAAAGAAATGTACAGTTTTCTACCATCTTGCTGATAACGTTTCTTTAGTCGCTCGGCAACCCTACAGCCTGAACCCCTGTAGGAAATCCACCCTTACAGCAGTCCATTACATGGACAAAAGTCTATGCTGGCTGAAACTGAAAGCAGGATCCAGAGACAAAGCACTGGATTTCAGTGTGCAAGGTTTCGTGTATCTATATGACACATAAGAGATGTAAAAATAAATAAAATAATAATAAAGTTTTAAAAAAAAATGTTCATAGAAGAAAATTAAATGGTTTTGAAATAAAGATTAAAAAACACCCCCTCACACCCTGTTTGCACTGACAAAAAATTAACCCTCATGCTGTGTTCAGGTCATTTTCACCCAGAGAGAAATTATTTTCCCCGAAAATGCTAGTTAACATTATCGCATTGGATTAAACTTACTGACTTTACTTACCAAGGGTATAACTACTTCCTCAAAATTTTTGAGAACACCTTGTTATACTTGTGATGTTCCCGGTCAACTTATCTGACCCTATGCACCAATTTTTGATTAAAAAAAAAGCATGTATGGGTAATTTTGGCAATATTGAATAAAAGTTTTAAATATTGTGTACAATTTCTCACACTAGTGTGCTTTAATGTTTAACCAGGAAGCTTGTTTTGAAATGCTTCTATCTTGTACAAAATGGGCCAAAATTCAAGCTTGTAGTGTTCCTGGTCAAAAATGACCGGCCTACAAAAAATAGCTTATAAACCTCTCTTTATGCTATATTATCACAAAGTATTGGATTCAATCTTTTTGTCTGCTTGTTTTCTTTCAATTAGGGCATTTTTTTTATTTTATTTTTTAAAACTGACTTGTAGGCTCATTGATCTGAGCTTATATTGGTAAAAAATTACCATCCATTGAAACTGAATGGAGGAGATTAAAAATAAGCGAAACATTTAGTGTTCAGGAGCATGTCATCATGTCCATGTTCATCTATTTACATGTGTGCTTGCAAAGATAAAGGCCTCGGATGTGTAGATACATGTGTAATATATTGTCATATTGACAATATTTCTTTAAGTGACGCTCCGGCCTCTGTAGTTGTCCCTATGTCTCCTCCTGCACTGCAGTACTAAGTAAGGTACTGGGTACTGAAGCTCTGTGTCAGTTGCTTCAACCGATCACTGATGCTAATCCAGTCTATCACAGGGAAATGCAGGTCTGGATGCCTTCCATCATTTGCCAGTAAACCAAGGGGGTTTTGGAAGCTTTACCTTGTCAAACATGGCAAAATAATGTAAACAGGACTTACATTCCTGTGGTAAAATATAATGATATTCAGTGTTTCTGTTGTAGGGAGGTATTGGAGGAGTTGAGCAATATGCTTCTTTAATAGCTTTCATCAGGATAGCCCTCTATCATGCCCTCCCTTCTTTGGACAGAGAAATAACCGATGTGGTAAGAACCAGCGATTGCATCACTTACTGTATACTAGCCTCAAAAAGTATTTGGACACTCCAAGGTTTCTCAGGGGAACACAAAACCCTGAATGCAAGTATGAGGGGAACGCAAAACACACACACACACACATATATATATATATATATATATATATATATACAGTGGGTACGGAAAGTATTCAGGCCCCCTAAAATTTTTCACTCTTTGTTATATTGCAGCCATTTGCTAAAATCATATAAGTTCATTTAACTCAAAACACCTGCAAAGGCCTTTAAATGGTCTCAGTCTAGTTCTGTAGGCTACACAATCATGGGGAAGACTGCTGACTTGACAGTTGTCCAAAAGATGACCATTGACACCTTGCACAAGGAGAGCAAGACACAAAAGGTCATTGCAAAAGAGGCTGGCTGTTCACAGAGCTCTGTGTCCAAGCACATTAAAAGAGAGGCGAAGGGAAGGAAAAGATGTGGTAGAAAAAAGTGTACAAGCAATAGGATTAACAGCACCCTGGAGAGGATTGTGAAACAAAACCCATTCAAAAATGTGGGGGAGATTCACAAAGAGTGGACTGCAGCTGGAGTCAGTGCTTCAAGAACGACGACGCACAGACGTATGCAAGACATGGGTTTCAGCTGTCGCATTCCTTGTGTCAAGCCACTCTTGAACAACAGACAGTGTTTGAAGCGGCTAAAGACAAAAAGGACTGGACTGCTGCTGAGTGGTCCAAAGTTATGTTCTCTAATGAAAGTAAATTTTGCATTTCCTTTGGAAATCAGGGTCCCAGAGTCTGGAGGAAGAGAGGAGAGGCACACAATCCACGTGGCTTGAGGTTCAGTGTAAAGTTTCCACAGTCAGTGATGGTTTGGGGTGCCATGTCATCTGCTGGTGTTGGTCCACTGTGTTTTCTGAGGTCCAAGGTCAACGCAGCCGTATACCAGGAAGTTTTAGAGCACTTC
The DNA here is from genome assembly GCA_003731715.1 of Anabarilius grahami. NCBI lineage: Eukaryota > Metazoa > Chordata > Actinopteri > Cypriniformes > Xenocyprididae > Anabarilius > Anabarilius grahami. Next base: position 1,633,220 of record RJVU01072388.1, read on the forward strand.
ATGCTTCCTGCTGCTGACCAACTTTATGGAGATGCAGATTTCATTTTCCAACAGGACTTGGCACCTGCACACAGTGCCAAAGCTACCAGTACCTGGTTTAAGGACCATGGTATCCCTGTTCTTAATTGGCCAGCAAACTCGCCTGACCTTAACCCCATAGAAAATCTATGGGGTATTGTGAAGAGGAAGATGCGATATGCCAGACCCAACAATGCAGAAGAGCTGAAGGCCACTATCAGAGCAACCTGGGCTCTCATAACACCTGAGCAGTGCCACAGACTGATTGACTCCATGCCACGCTGCATTGCTGTAGTAATTCAGACAAAGGGAGCCCCAACTTTTTTTTGATCTGATGGCGGCGCGTCCACACGCAGCGAATTCTCTCTGTCCCCACAGAACGGTGCTTTCGTGTTTTTTGTCTTGTGAGTCGCAGTGTTTTTGTACGTCGTCATCACGTCTACCTGTCTTTAAGCGCGCATACAGTCGTGAGTTTCTGCTGGATGTCGGCAGAACCGCATTTATAGAGTTAAACTCCGCGCACGCGGAACAGCTGCGAGATCTCGGACTGCTCCGGAGGCCTACATCGTCACCGACCCCCACTGCTGCATCTCGCCCACAGCGGAGGCTCTGCAAGCGGTGTGAGAGGAAGCAGAAGAGGGGTAAGCGCGGAGGTATCCTGGCTAGGCTAACGGCTAACCCACACAAGCCATCTATCCCCACCATCGTACTGGCTAACGTAAACTCTTTGGACAATAAACTGGACTACATCCGATTACTACGTTCAACTCAAAGGACGGTAAGAGACTGTTGTGTTTTTGTGTTTACGGAAACATGGCTTAGCAACAGCGTTCCGGACTGCGCTATTCAGCTCGACCAGCTGAATGGATGGAAAAACCCGCGGTGGCGGGCTTTGTGTTTACATCAATGATGCGTGGTGCCGCGATGCTGTTGTGATCTGCAAACACTGCTCACCCCTGGTGGAGTTTATGATTATTAAGTGCCGGCCGTTCTATCTGCCGAGGGAATATACTGCCATACTGCTCGTTTCGGTTTACATTTCCCCGAACAACAACAACAGCAACAGGAGTGAGGCACTAAATGAACTGCACCAGCACATCAGTGAGCAGCAGACAGCACACCCTGATGCTTTTCTCATCATAGCTGGGGATTTCAACCATGCTGACTTAAAGAGTGTTTCCAAAAATACACCAACACATACATTTTCCAACAAGAGGTAAAAACATTTTAGACTTTGTCTACTCCACACAGAGAGGAGCTTACAAACTCTCACTTTGCTGACCCACGACTGCATACCGTCACACAACTCCAACCTCTTTATTAAGTTTGCGGATGACACGACTTTGGTGGGTCTCATTAGCAACAGAGATGAGACAAACTACAGGAGCGAGGTGAGCCGCTTGGCTGGGTGGTGCAGTAACAACAATCTCTCTCTGAACGTGGAGAAGACGAAGGAGATTGTTGTTGACTTCAGGAGAGCGCACACTCAGCATGTTCCTCTGACCATCAACGGTGCGACTGTGGAGAGAGTGAGCAGCACCAAGTTCCTGGGTGTGCACATCACAGAGGACCTCTCCTGGACCGACAACACCACAGCACTGGCCAAGAAATCTCAACAACGTCTCTACTTCCTCCGCAAACTGAGGAGAGCCAGAGCCCCACCCCCCATCATGTGCACCTTCTACAGAGGCACCATCGAAAGCATTCTGATGAGCTGCATCACTGTGTGGTATGGCGCCTGCAATGCGTCCTCCCGGAAGACTCTGCAACGCATAGTGAGAGCAGCTGAGAAGATCATTGGTGTCTCTCTCCCCTCCCTCCAAGAAACTTACGGAACCCGTCTCACTCGCAAAGCCCTCTGCATCGCAAGTGATCCCACCCACCCGTCACACAGCTTCTTCAGTCTGCTGCCATCAGGGAGGAGACTGCGGAGTCTCCAGGCCAGGACCAGCAGATTGAAGGACAGCTTCATCCATCAGGCTGTCAGGAAGCTGAACTCGCTCCCGAACTTGCCCCCCCGTCCCTTTTCTGCCCCAGGCACCACTGAACTATGGTTCTAGATTCTTAAGCTCTACTGTTAGTGTTATCTGTATGCACCGGGGGTCTGAGAGTAACGCAATTTCGATTCTCTGTATGTATGTATGTACTGTACATGTGGAAGAATTGATAATAAAGCAGACTTGACTTGACTTGACTTGAACTAAGTATTAAGTGCTGTTGTTACGAGTTCCGGGCGTGGAACACGTAAACAGATTACAAAACCCTGAATTATCAGGAGAAGTATACACAAGAAAAGATCAGAGGCTTTCCTCAAACGCAGCTTGTAGCGTCTGAAGTAAACACAACGTGCACCATAGCAACCCACAACAGACTCCCTCTAGTGGCAACAGTTGCATTCTTTTAAAACTAAAATTTCTAAAAATCCTTTCTTTGTATTGGTCTTAAGTAATATTCTAATTTTCTGAGATACTGAATTTGGGATTTTCCTTAGTTGTCAGTTATAATCTTCAAAATTAAAAGAAATAAACATTTGAAATATATCAGTCTGTGTGTAATGAATGAATATAATATACAAGTTTCACATTCTGAATGGAATTAATGAAATAAATCAACTTTTTGATGATATTCTAATTATATGACCAGCACCTGTATAGCATAGACCCACTTTTTTTAATGAAAGCATTTCACAAAATTAAGTTTGTTAGGTTTCAAAATATGAAACAATATTTTTTTAAATTAAGACAAAAAGTCTTGGACATTTTCTTGTTGTCAAACTGTTTAGAACATATTTATTGTTAATATGAACAGTGCCAGTGGTTATTCTGGCTATTCTGTGGAAATGGCTTCTTTAAAATAGCCTTGTGAACAGTCGGTTAAAAATAACTGAAAAATTAGTTGAGACAAGCTCTGGGGTCATTTGTTTGCACTTGATTTGATATTATGAAGTGAAAGTGAAGTGAAATGACATCTGGCCAAGTATGGTGACCCATACTCGGAATTTGTGCTCTGCATTTAACCCATCCAAGTGCACACACACAGCAGTGAACACACACACCGTGAACACACACCCGGAGCAGTGGGCAGCCATTGCTGCGGCGCCCGGGGAGTAGTTGGGGGTACAGTGCCTTGCTCAAGGGTCTCACCTCAGTCGTGGTATTGAGGGTGGGGAGAGCGCTGGACATTCACTCCCCTCACCGACAATCCCTGCCGGACCTGAGACTCGAACCCATGACCTTTGGGTTACAAGTCCGACTCTCTATCCATTAGGCCACGACTGTATGTAATGAAGTGTCCAAATTCTTTGTGGGGGCACTGCAATTGAAATACTGGGTGCATTTTGCTGCACTTTTCAGGTGACGTCCACAAAAGGCACTTTTTGCATTTTTTTCCCCCATTGCAGCTGCGGGTTTATTAAACAGACCAGTGTCATGAAAAAAGTGCCTGTGGGCACATTTTTGTGCAATGATATTGTTACTTGTAGCACATTTCACTGCTGTTTCAAAGTGAAATGTCCAAATGGCTCTAAATAGTTTGTTCAGTTTTCTCAGAAACAGTTAATCACAACTCCGGTGACATTTGGTTAATGCATTACAGTGGTTAATGTAATGTGAGTGGCTCTAAAAGGCTAATGCTCTATTGTGTTTGAAAATAACGTGGTAACACTTTATTTTACAGTATCCTTATTTCATTACATGTAGTTACTATAGTAATAACTATATATTATGCATAATTACATGCAACTAACCCTAAACCAAACCCTAACCCTAACCCTAGAGTAAGTACATGTAGTTAATTTTTATTACTCACAACATAAATGTATAATTACACTTTAACAAGAACACCTTAAAATAAAGTGTAACCAATAATGTGCCATCTACACTACACCAAACTGATGCATTTGCTGAAGCAACCATGCTGTTTTAGCTTTTTTCAACAAGGTTTTGAGCCATTTTGTTGAGGGTCATGACTCCATGTTTCATGGGACTCGTACCCAAGCACTGTATATCGCAAGTGCAATGCTGTACAAGGTGAGCAATTGAGCAAGTTAACTACATCAGAAAAGTCATTCCAACAGAGCTGCCAGCTTTGGAGTTCAGCTTGGAGTGAGAATTAATGTCGGTGGGGAGGGAAATGTTTTGGAGAGAAAAAAAAACGGCCCGAGAGATCTGGTGCAGGGGATCCAATCGTGACAGGGCCCCCACCCTGCGAGCGGCTCCTGACGCGAGGAGGCAAACGACGTCAGGGTCTCCCTGTGGGTCTGGGGGCCGGTTTCTCTGGATGTATCCTATAAAACTCATCAGTGAGCGAGGGGTCGAGAATGTCCTTGGCACTGACCAAAGATTGTTCCTCCAGACCGTAACCCTCCCAGTCGACCAGGTATTGTAGCACCCCATTGCGACATCGAGAATCGAGCTGGTCCCGGACCTGGTATACCACCTCATCGTCAATCAGCAACGGAGGGGGTCGCTGGTCCTCGGCCTCGGTGGTCCCCTAAACCCTCTCCCGGACCGTCAGCAGGTTTCAGCAGCGAAACATGAAATGTAGGAGAAATGCGATAATTCGCAGGGAGTTGTAAGTGAAATGAAACTGGAGTGATTTGTCTAATGATTTTGAATGGACCCACATACCTAGGACTGAGCTTCTTGCACGGTTGACGGAGACGAAGATCCCTGGTAGATAGCCAGACCCATTGGCGAGGGGTGTATTCAGGAGCTGGGCGCAGATGGCGGTTGGCTTGGATCTCTTGTCTTATGGCTCGTTGCAGGTGAATGTGGGCACGGTTCCATGTCTCCTCGCTTCGTTGTAACCACTCATTGACGGCTGGCAGCTCGGAAGGCTCTCCTTTCCATGGGAATAGCGGAGGTTGGAAGCCTAGTACACATTTGAAAGGAGTGAGACCTGTGGCTGGTTTCTGTAGGGAGTTCTGGGCGTACTCGGCCCACATGAGATAACGACTCTAGTCTGATTGATGGCTGTGACAGTAAGCCCTGAGGAAGTGGGTGAGCTCTTGATTCAACCTTTCCATTTGACCATTAGACTGAGGATGGTAGCTGGAGGTGAGACTCATGTTAATGTTGAGGAGGCGGAAGAAGGCTGACCAAACTCTGGAGGTGAATTGTGGACCCCTGTTTGACACTATGTCTTCTTGCAGACCATAAAATCGGAATTCATAGTTGCATAGAGTCTCAGCTGTCTCCATGGCGGTGGGTAACCTCGGGAGGGGCATCAGATGACATGATTTCGAGAAGCGGTCTACAACAGTCAGAATGGTAGTGTTGCCTTGTGAGTTGGGAAGGTCTGTGACAAAGTCTATTGCTATATGTGACCAGGGTCGATGTGGAATGGGTAGAGGTTGGAGCAACCCGGCTGGTACTTGGTGAGAGGGTTTGGTAGTATTGCAAGTTATACAGTGGGACACAAAGCGAGCTGTATCCTCGGACATGGAGGGCCACCAATACTTGTTTTTGAGCAGTTGGAGTGTGGCAGTGATACCTGGATACCTAGTTAGGGTTACTATACTAGTTCTGGCGGCATTCGGGTGGTGGTTGTGTTTGAGTGTTTGCCAAGTCTATCTCGGTGGAGATGTCCCACTGGACCGATGCCACCAGAAGATTGGTGGGAATTATGGTTGATTATGGGGCTGTTCGTTACCTTCGTGGATTCTGGAGAGTGCGTCAGCTTTGGTGTTTTTGGAACCGGGACGATACGTGACAGTGAAGTGAAAGCATGTGAAAAAGAGGGCCCATCTGGCCTGACGAGGATTCAAATGTTTGGCAGACTTCAAATATTCCAGGTTCTTGTGGTCGGTTATGACAGTGAAGGGTAGCTGTGTTCCCTCGAGCCAGTGACGCCACTCCTCCATAGCTGCTTTCATGGCGAGCAGCTCACGGTTTCCCACGTCGTAGTTACGTTCAGCAGAGGAGAGCTTCCTCGAGAAGTAAGCACAGGGGAACATTTTGTTAGACGGCTCGTGTCAATGTGAAGGCACCACCCCAATACCTGTGCTGGAGGCGTCCACCTCCACGATGAAGGTCTTGCTGGGGTCTGGATAATGGAGAATGGGAGCAGTGGTGAAATGGTGGTTTAATTCTTGAAATGCCTGACAAGCCTCGGGGGTCCATGCGAGTGAAGTCGAATTTCAATGAGTCATAGAAGTCAGGGGTGCCGCCACGATGCTGAAGTTTCTGATGAAACTCCATTAGAAGTTTGCGAACCCCAGAAAGTGTTGAAGTTCTTTGAGAGATTGGGGCCTCGGCCAATTCAACACCGCTCTGACCTTTTGATCGTCCATAGCCACTCCCTCTCGACTGATAACATACCCCAGGAATGACGTTTTTGTCTGATGGAACTCACATTTCTCTGCCTTTGCGTATAATTGATGCTGGATGAGATGGCATAGAACAGCTCGGACATGTTGGATGTGTTCTTCCATGGAATTCGAGTAGACCAGGATGTCGTCGATATAGACCACCACCCATCTGTCCAGCATGTCTCGGAATACATAGTTGATCAAAGATTGGAATACGGAAGGACTATTGGAAAGACCTAATGGCATAACGGAGTATTCGTAGTGCCCAGAAGATGTAGAAAAGGCTGTCTTCCACTCATCCCCCTCTCTGATGCGAATCAGGTTTTAAGCGGAGCGCAAATCCAGTTGTGTGAAGTATTTTGCTTGGCGGAGTTGTTCCAGAGCTGCCGGGACTAGAGGAAGGGGATACCTGAATTTTACTGTGATGTCGTTAAGGCCACGATAATCAATACAGGGTCGGAGACTTCCATCTTTCTTTTTGATGAAGAAGAACCCGGCAGATGCTAGTGATGTGGAGGGACGGATGAATCACTTGGCTAATTCCTCCTCTATGCATTTCTTCATGGCGTCAGACTCGGATTGTGAGAGTGGGAAGATTCGGCCTTTGGGTGGTGTAGTGCCAGGGAGGAGTTCAATGGCACAGTCCCAGGAGCGGTGCGGGGGTAATTGTGATGCTTTGACCTTGCTGAAAGCCTCGTAAAGATCGCCATATTCGTTAGGGAGTCCAGGTACCTCGGGTCTGGGTGATGTGAGAGAGATGGTATGGATAGGAATGAACGATTTGGACATGATGCAGCTCTGATGACAGGACGCACTCCATTGAACAATCTCTCCACTTCTCCAGGAAATACTGGGATCGTGGCGGCATAACCAGGGCAGACCCAGGATGAGTGAATGTATGGGAGAGCTGATGACATAGAATTGCAGGGTTTCTTGATGAAGTAGACCGGTTTGCATCTGTAGGTGACTGATAATGTGTGTGATCCGGCCCTATCCAATCGGCCAACCGTCTAGCGCCTCCACTGCCAAGCGAGAAGTACAGGGTGCTAGAGCGAGATTATGTTTGTCAGCGAATTCTTTGGAAATTAAGTTGCCAGCTGCTCCTGAGTCTAACAGTCCTTCCATGATTATCTTCTTTCTGCCACTGATTATTTTAACTGGTACTTTAATACAATGTATAGATTGAATCGGCTCACTCACCGCTTTGTTGTTGCTCGTGGTGGGACTCACAGGGCATGAGGATTTGTGATTTGTTGACTGGCCGCAGTACATGCAGAGGTGATGTTGTGTCCGCCGTTCTCGTTCTTCAGGTGTCAGATGTGTGTAGCCGAGCTGCATGGGTTCGGGATTCCCCGTGAGAGGCTGGAGCAGTAGTGACTCATGCTGAGCGACGTGATCACATTAAGTCATCTATTTGTATCGTTAGATCCATGAATTCGTTCAAGGAACGACCCTCGTCGCGGCAAGCCATTTCAGTCTGGAGAGCTGGGTTTAAACCACGGCGGTAGAGAAGCTTGAGTGTATCCTCTACCCTGTCAGTTTGAGCAGCGAGTGTGCGGAAGGTTAAAGTGAACTCAGCGGCTGTGCTAGTGCCCTGGGACAGGACGAGCAGTTGTTCACCCACGCTGCAACTAGTACTGGAGTGTTCAAACACTTCTCAGAAGTGTTGCATGAAGTGATTGAAAGAGTGAAAACTAGACCCGTCAGACCCCCAAACAGCGGTAATCCATTCCAAAGCCTTTCCAGTCAGAAGTGAGCAAACGAAAAGCCAGACGAGGACTCATGGTGTTGGTGGGCTGCTCTGGAGGATGATTGGTTGTTGCTACCGTCAAGGTTGTCAAACGGGTTAGTTGATGCTGATGTACCGCCAGCTGACTGGCTTGAGCAGATAACTGCAAAGACAGTTGAACAATGGCTGCTGGATCGCTTAATGGCGAAGTCTTCTGTAATGACTCAGAAGTATATTGATATATTTGCAGTTTATTCAACAATAAGGGCAGTACAGGAATCATAAACCAGATAACAGGCCGAGGGTCGAGGCAGGCGGCAGACAGGGTTAACTGAGACAGGCAAAGGTTCGGGGCTGGCGGCAGACAGGGATAAACAATAGCAGGCAGTCAAGTAGGCAGGCAGCAAGAATCAGAGTCCAGAATAACAGTCCAATCAATAACAGGTAAGTAAACAGGAATAAACTCTCAGAAATTATAACCGTGGCTGATCAAGACTTCTCAAAGAACTGCGTGTGGGTGTGTGTTTTATAGTGCATGGGTAATGAGAGGATTGGTGGCAGGTGTGTGCACAATCAGTCCCAGGTATGTGGGTGTATGGGAAATGAAGTCCAAATGAAAACTAATACTCGGGAGAGGGCTCCCTCTGGCGGCCCGAGAGATCTGGTGCAGGGGATCCAATAGTGACAGTTATGGCTACATGCTGACTGGTACTGTGTTTTTACAAGAGCTGGGTATTGACAAAAATGGCAGAGAATTAATATAACATTATAATAATAAAGATATGAGTAATATACTGTTGTTTTTTATTTTGTTTTGTTTTTTGCCAAATGCTCCTCTATAGAGTTTATTTTTTAGCTAAAAATCGTGCTATGGGCACTGAATGGCTTTCCTGAGGTAAATGTAATGTTTTGTGAAATATTGTTTACAGGCTGCTTTACTGATGTCTTTCCATGGTTGAAACACTGATTGAGCGATTACATGAGATATGACACATTTCAGTAAGTTGTACAGTTTCTTTCAACATACCCTGGGATGTTCATTTATGTTTATTTCATACTGTAACTAGTAGTGAAGAGGAAGAGATGATCAGTTCACATGGGCTCCTGCTTCGCTTGAACTGAGGTGTTACAGCGAGCTGACCCCAATATTAAGAGCAACATAACCACATTTATTGTATGAATTTCATAATAAAACTGACAGAATTTGAAAGCTGAGACTTTGTTTCATATTAATAGTAATCTACCTGCTCTGTCTTGACTGTCAGCACGTTGTCAGGGTCCTATGCTGTGATGTTTCTCTTTCGAGGGATCTCGACACTGGATCTCAATAGGGCTGGGCGGTAAACGATATCATATCGAGATATAATTTACATTGTTAAAGGCCCACTGAAGTGTCTTGGAACGCGCAGCATTATTCAATGTGTTGACGTAATTTCAACTGAAACAGGAAGACAGTGCAATATATCGAACAGCCTCGCCCCTTTTTTAAAATAGCCAAAAGCGTTTTGTTTATCACAGCTCGGCCAGAGCCGTTAAACTCAGTAAAACCTCTGTTTCCTTTTACAGTATTTCACAATTGCTAAAACACATTTCTTGAAACCATCACTCATTTTCTCAAAACATTAAACACAAATCCAATCTTCAAAATAATTTCACAAAACCTCTGACTCTTATGGCAAAATCAAACAAAGCTTTCAGATCATACACACATTAAACAATATATAAACACATACAGATCATTCATTAGACACTACATTAAAAAATGGAAAACACAACATCCAGAACATGAGGTTACAGAAAAAAAAGTATATTGTAACACAGTAAAGACATTTTGCCATTACATAAAATGTATAGAAATCACAAGTAATGTGAATTTAAAGTATACTGTATGTACTGCAAGTACAGTATTATATTCAATATTATATAGTATTGAATGTCTGTATATACAGTACTTACATACTGCAAACATACAGCAGTCTAAATGCAAATGACTAAAAGGTCAAAGAAAACTCTAAATTAAATTTAGACACACACAAAAAAACAAAGTAGTCAGTGAGAGATTCATTCTGCTTCAGCATCACGTCTTCATGTTGGGTCCGGACTAAATCAAGTCAAGTCACCTTTATTTCAATTGCAATTTATACTACACAGATACTAGTCTAGTATAGTATAGTATAGTATAGTATAGTCAAAGCAGCTTTACAGTGATAACAGGTACATGATGATCAGTAATGCAAAGAGGGTTCATTTTGGCTGTACAGCTCTAAAAGAAAATAGTGTCATTGTTCAGCTGAAGTCAGTTCAGTGTTGATTCACTTACATTGTAAAGACCATCAATTATTATGTAAATTACTGTAATTATTTTCCTCTATAAAGCAGTTCTGCAGAAAACAGTGATGTCATCATCTTGGCTAGCTTAGTTCAGTTCTCATCCTATAATGTCAGTACTGTCAGATCAATAATATTGTTGAATATTATTGAATATTGTTGAGGACATTTTCCACATCACAGGCAATGTCGTCTCTTGCCAGGCAAAGGGAAAAACCTGTGCTGGATCCAGCCTTGACAGCCTTGTCTCCACACCCCTTGCTCTTTCTCCTCATCATCCTCTTACACATACTCTTCCTCCTCTACTTTTCAGATTGTTTCCATCTATTGTTGGTATCATCATTCAGCACCTGTGTCACCTGTGCACTCTGAACTGACCTATATGTTATACAGTTGATTTGTGTTTTAGCAATTGTGAAATACTGTAATATCTAACCATTTATCCTCCTAATCTCCTCTATATCACTTTAAAATATAGCATTCTGTGCAGAATTGAATGGGTCCGATACCTTTTGTGGTCTGAGCCGACTTACGGATATGATCCACTCTGTGCTCTCGTGTCTATGGGCCAGAGCAGACTGTGCGCACGCTGCAGCGGTTCACGTTATACAAACGTGAAAACAGACTCCATCGTCAATGGAAAGCATATTTACACTGTCTGAATCGTTCCCTATTCTCTATATAGTGCACTATGTGCCATTCATCATGTAGAACCTAGTAAATGTGTGAACAAATGACCGATTTCAGCCACAGCTTTAGTGTCTGTTGATAGTGTAGGAGGGGGCGGGACTTCAGATTTTAGAGAGCATTTGATTTGACAGGTGATTTGATGAGAAGCTGAAGTGCGATGTGATGTCATGAAAATCCGTGATCCATTTTAGCAGAAGTGAGAGACTGTAAGTTATCTCCTAAATATGAATTTTGTCATTGTTTTGGAACACACCAGCTTATTCATAACATATTCATACTAAAAGCTAAAAAACTAAAATTTTGATTTCAAGGGGAATTTAACAATGATAAGCTCTGGAAATTTTTACTCGATATGGAATAATCTGTTCTCCCCGTGTGTTCCTTCGTCCATGTGTGAGTGCTCCTTTGTCTCCAGCGATCTCCAGCTCCAGCGATTCCAAAGATTCATTCATCTGAAAACAGAAAGGACTGTAACTATCTCTACTCTTCATCATAAACATCATCATTACCATTCCTTCACTCCTGCACTGCTGTTTATGCTCACTGGTTTTAATAAACAACACTTACCTGTGATTCTCTGTGTCCGACCCCTCTGTAACGTAACAGAAGACCGGACCAATACCGCAGAACCAGTATGAGCCAACCGGATCCCTTCCAAGCACTTGTGGATGCGCTACGCCGCACTCTCACCATCAATCCACCATCACCATCACTGACAGTCACCTCTCCTTCACCACCTGCCTACGCCAGTCCCATGGCGAGGCCAGCGCCCTACTCAGGATCGGCGGAGGACTGCAGCGGATTTCTCCTGCAGTGTGAACTGGTCCTGGAGATGCAGCCGCACCTATACCCGACTGGCACCTCCAAGATAGCGTTCCTCATCTCCCAACTGAGCGGCAAAGCATTGAAAAGGGCAGACTCCATCTGGTCTCAACACAATGCCGTCACTCAGTCATATTCTGCCTTTATTTCCCATTTCCGGGAGGTATTTGGGAAACGGATCTCTGATTCGTCTGCTGGTGAGAAACTCTATAATCTTAAACAAGGATCAATGCCTATTTATGATTATGCTTTGCAATTCAGAATGCTTGCTGCTGTCAGTGGATGGAACGAACAAGCTTTGATTACCACCTACCGCCAAGGATTGGAGCCTCGGGTGCGGCTGCATCTCGCTGCATACGAGGATTCCATCGGCTTAGAGAAATTCATCCAGCTTTCCATCCGCTGCGCCACTCGTATGCATGCGTGTCTTCAAGAACACCAGGGCCAGTCACTTTCCAACTCACTCCTCTGCCGGTTCCAACCCGTCAGCTCTCCAGAACCAGCCAACGAACCCATGGAAGTAGAAAATTCCCGTCTCACTCCTTCTGAGCGCAAACGTCGGCTGACCCTGAACCTCTGTTTGCACTGTGGTGCGCCCGGGCATGTGATCTCTGCATGCCCCACACGACCTCCTCGTCCCGTGGTGAGTGCCATTATTCCTTCTATTCGGAAAATGAAACCACTCACCACTATCGTCAAGTGATTGCACTCCTCGACTCAGGGTCAGCCGGCAACTTCATCTCCGTCGCCCTCTGCCGGCAATTCCAACTCAAGACCTCTCCGTCTCCGACTATCTACCAGATCAACTCCATAACTGGCAAACCTCTCAGCCGTAAGCAAGTCCGCCGTGTGGTGGGACCCATCAAGCTACGAGTTGGACTTCTACATCTGGAGGAGATACATCTGCTGGTTCTGGAGGATTCCACCGCTGACGTGGTTCTAGGGCATCCCTGGCTGGAGCAGCACAATCCCACCATCTCCTGGAAAACCGGCGAAATCCTAAAGTGGGGCGAAACCTGTTTCTCACATTGCTTCTCTGAACTTCCCATTCCTCGAGCTTCTAACAACGAGCTTTCCATCTGTGCCACATCCATCGAGAGTCCTGTGGAGAAACGTTCCATCGACATTCCTAAGTGTTACGCCCCCTTCAGTGATGTTTTCTGCCCTCAGAGAGCCTCTAAGCTGCCTCCACACCGGCCATGGGACTGTGCCATCGATCTGCTTCCGGGTGAACCACTGCCTAAAGGAAAGATCTATCCATTATCCATCCCGGAGGAGAAGGCCATGGAGGAATACATCAAAGAGGCCCTTGCTCAAGGTTACATCTGCCCGTCTACTTCCTCTGCTGCTTCGAGTTTCTTTTTTGTGGTGAAAAAGGACGGAGGCTTGAGGCCCTGCATTGATTACCGCTCTCTCAATAAAATCACAGTCAAGTTTCAATATCCCCTTCCTCTCGTCCCTGCGGCCCTGGAACATCTCCGTGGTGCCACTGTGTTTACGAAGTTGGATCTCCGCAGCGCGTACAACCTCATCTGGATACGCGAGGGGGACGAGTGGAAGGCCGCCTTCATCACACCTACCGGCCACTACGACTATCTCGTTATGCCGTATGGCCAGGTCAACGCCCCCTCCGTATTCCAGGATTTCATACATGAGGTGCTCCGGGAGTTCCTCCACCGGTTTGTGTTGGTTTACATCGACGACATTCTCATCTACTCCCGGAGCCTGGCCGAACATCGCCAACACGTTGCGGAGGTCCTCACACGTCTTCGTCAGTTCCATCTGTTCCTGAAAGCTGAGAAATGCTCCTTCCACCAGTCATCAGTACACTTCCTGGGCTATATCATCGACCACAGTGGCATCCGGATGGACGAGAGGAAGGTGGAATCCATCACCACCTGGCCAGAACCATCCACCATAAAAGAACTGCAACGCTTCCTTGGATTTGCCAACTTCTACCGTCGATTCATCAAAAACTACAGCTCTATCACTCATCCTCTCTCCAGTCTGCTCCATAACAAGCCCAAGTTTCTGTCCTGGACTCCAGCTGCCACCAACACCTTCAACCTCCTCAAGGAAGCCTTCACCACCGCTCCCCTCCTTGTTCACCCCGATCCAGAACTACCATTCCTCGTGGAGGTGGACGCCTCCACCACCGGAGTGGAAGTGGTGCTTTCGCAGCAGCAGGGGACACCAAGTAGGCTCCACCCATGCGCCTTCTTCTCCCGCAAGCTCAACCCGGCATAAGAACCTAGAATATCTCTGTGCTGCTAAAAGACTGAATCCAAGACAAACTCGCTGGGCTATGTTCTTCTCCCGATTCAACTATACCATCTCCTATCGTCCAGGTTCGAAGAACGTGAAAGCTGATGCCCTCTCTCGTCTCCATGCTCCAGAAGAAAAAGTCAGAAGAACCTGAGTCGATCATTCCAAGCTCCCTCATCGTCAGTCCGATAACATTGGTCAGAAGAGACCATCCCCTCCTCCAATGCCTCCACGAATCCTCCACCGGGTTGCCCGCCAGGCTTGCTCTACATCACCCGGTCACGACGCACTCCAACCAACCATTCAGCCCACACGTCACTTGGCACTGGTCACCCGGGGGTCAATGAAACCCTCTCGTTGCTAAAAGAACGCTTCTGGTGGCCAAACATGGCAGCTGATGTCAAAAGGTACGTGCAGGGCTGCAGGGAGTGCGCCATCTCGAAGAGCCCGCGCCATCTACCATCCGGCAAGCTCCATCCTCTGCCCGTTCCAAACCGACCCTGGTCACACCTAGGAGTTGATTTTATAACAGACCTTCCAGCATCTGATGGATTTACCTGCATCTTTGTCATCATCGATCGTTTCTCTAAGTCATGTCATCTAATCCCACTGAAAGGGTTAACCACTGCCATGGAAACTGCTGAGTTGATGTTCAACCATGTGTTCAGGTATTTTGGAATTCCTGAGGATATTGTGTCCGATAGAGGACCTCAGTTCATCTCTCGAGTGTGGAAAGCGTTCCATTCGCTCCTAGGTGTGGCCGTCAGCCTGACATCCGGATACCATCCGCAGTCAAACGGGCAGACGGAGAGGAAAATCCAGGAGATCGGCCGCTTCCTCCGTACCTTCTGTCATGACCACCAGGACTCTTGGAACCAGTACTTGGGTTGGGCCGAGTACGCGCAGAACTCCCTACGGCAACCGACTACAGGACTCACCCCTTTCCAGTGCGTACTCGGTTACCAACCCCCACTGTTCCCCTGGAACGGGGAACCTTCGGACGTACCAGCTGTGGATTACTGGTTCCGAGAGACCGAGAGGGTCTGGGACTCAGCACACCATCAGTTGCAACGAGCCCTGTGCAGACGCAGGATGACGGCTGACCTTCGTCGCTCCAACACTCCAGTATACCAGCCCGGACAGAAGGTTTGGCTGTCGACACGGGACATCAGACTGCGTCTGCCCTGCAAAAAGCTGAGTCCCAGGTTCATTGGCCCGTTTCCCATCATCAAGCAGATCAACCCGGTCACCTACCAACTCCAACTTCCTCCTGGGTACCGTATTCACCCTACATTCCACGTTTCACTACTCAAACCTCACCACCCTTCTGTTTCTGTCTCCACAGGGCCTGACGTGACAGCCGCCGAACCCCCCCTTCCACTCATCCTGGAAGACGGCGCATCATACGAGGTTCACGAGATTTTGGACTCCCGGCGCCGTGGTGGTCAGCTGGAGTACCTCGTGGACTAGGAAGGCTATGGCCCTGAAGAGCGTTCCTGGGTTCCAAGAAACGACATCCTGGATCCAAACCTGCTTCAAACCTTCCATGATAGCCACCCTGACAGACCTGCCCCGCGTGGAAGAGGACGACCACCACGACCTCGGGGTCCTCGGCCTTCAGGAGCGGGCCGTGGAGGGGGGGGTACTGTTACAGACACGTCAGGCTCCACCATCCACCAATCACAACGCACTCAATCACCGGAATACTGATCACCGCCACCTGCACATCATTAACGCACTCATCAGCACCACTACAAAGAGCACTCACACACAGCACTCCATGTCCGGTCTCGTTCGCAGATACTTACGTGTATGCCTACCTCTAGGACTCCCCGCTCTCTACTTACCTGTCTCCAGTGTGTCCTGTTCTCCCCGTGTGTTCCTTCGTCCATGTGTGAGTGCTCCTTTGTCTCCAGCGATCTCCAGCTCCAGTGATTCCAAAGACTCATTCATCTGAAAACAGAAAGGACTGTAACTATCTCTACATTTCATCATAAACATCATCATTACCATTCCTTCACTCCTGCACTGCTGTTTATGCTCACTGATTTTAATAAACAACACTTACCTGTGATCCTCTGTGTCCGACCCCTCTGTAACGTAACAGCTATATACTGCATGTAGATTAATATTTCATGCAAGTAAATAGTGATAAACTCTTTGATGGTTACATTAGCACATGCTGGTGTGCTGTTGCTAACTAACACTTAACCGTAAAGATTAGGTGTTAGTTTATTCAATATTTCAATTAAATTGTATTTACTGAATTTGTGTAAGTAGAAAATAATCTTTGAGTTGTTTACTTAAATGTTTTGAGTATTCTGAACTTCTTGGGTTTTTAAACCACTGCATCAAAATAATACAAATAAAAAACATTACATAAGGTAAACAATAGTTTTAAGTACAGTGGACTTAAATATTAAATAAAACTAAGATTAAAATAATTCAGTTTGACTTATTTATTACTATTAAATTGTTATTTATAATTATTCTTTACTTAAAAGTTGCTTTACTTTAATTTTTTGAGGTAATTTATCTGGTTTTACAGTGTGGGGGCTGCTGCCAGGGAGCTGCCCAAACCATCAAGAAGAAGGAGCGTATCACATCTTTGAGTGACACATTTGTCAAGAAATTCAAACAATAAATACTGTTTTGTAGCCCTTTAATGTGTTGTGACAGACCGCTGTATTGTCGATCATCTCTACCTACTAGTAATAAACACGAATAACATTAGAAGGTATGTTGTTTCAACTGCAGAAAGACATTGTAACCCAGGTAGGGTTATTATTATGTTGAGTTCATAACAGAATGGGTTAATGCTGGGTAAAATAAACAAGTTATTATTGAGTAAATAATATCTAATTCATGAGAAGGGTTCATTTGGAATACATTAGATGTGAGTACATAATTTATGCTTATGTACATGTGATATTTTGTGTTTCAGTTGAGAACTACATTTTAAAGCACTGTTTCTTTAAGAATTACGGTGATACTTAAAGTTTGTATGTAATGCACTTGCGAAAATGTGCTTTTGACTAGCAAGTTAGTATTATTTGTTGCTGATAGGTTGTTGTTTTATTTGTTCCCGCCCTCACGTGTGGGAGTGCGATTCTGATTGGACTAGAGGAAAGAGGGAAGACCAGAGAGGGACGCATGAGAGTGTTGTTCGGATGGCGGAGAAGAAATGTACATGTAAACGCTGTATAAGTTGTTGAAACTTACATTTCTTCATATCTGAGAGTTTAAGGACATTGATGAAAGTGTATGCGCGTTACTCTGCACGAGTATAAGCAGGTTTTCCTTTGTAGTGCTGAGTTCAGTCGTTAGTGTGAGAATACGCTGGATAAACGGACATTCAGGTACACTGGACTGCATTAACGTTTATTTTGTTTAATTTGACGAGTTTTGCTGGATCAACAAGGACCCAGGTAGCATTCTAAATCTCCGAGTGATTTAGAATACCTCTGGCCGGTGGCACACGATCAGCGCAAATTTGTCATTTGAGAGAGAGAGAGAGCGCTTGTTCGAGTTTCGGAGGAGTCTGAGACGAACGCTGCGTCAAGAGGAATTCAAAAGAGGTGATATTATTTCATTTTATTTGCTCAATAGAGTGAAGTGGCCATTTGTTGTTTCATGGCCTGCAACGGGGAGGGGTTGGGACTTGTGAGGTGTGTGTGTACGCGCGCGCCTATGTGAGTGGCCACTCAAAAATTATAAAAGGTATTGTTTCTTCTATTGGTTGTGAAACGAATATTTTGTGTTGATATTATTTGTTTATTTGAGATATTAAAGAAGTGCTGATCTGTCCTAATTGATTATTTGAAGTGATTGCATATTTTTCCTCAAAGGAAAAGAAAGACACAAGACAAGTGTATGGTTTAATTGGAAGTTTATTGAACATTTGACATTTAAACATATATTTACACGTTTATTTAGTTTATTTTACCGTGTATAAATAAACCTAAAGGTTAATTTTGTTATACTTACCTATTTGTGTTGATTGGAGTCATTATACAGTGACATTTCCTAGCTTACATAGGGGGAGGATAGCATTAGTGCATAGTCAAGAGACACTTTAAGAACCCGGTGCGCTGCCCTGGTTACAATCAGGGCATAGGGGGCGCTACACAATTTGGGGGCTCGTCCGGGATCATTATTCTCTCCCTGAAATCCTGAATATTAAGATTAAGTGTTCAATAGAAGATAAAGGGGACTTACTGACTACTCTTTCCAAGATTCAAAATGGCGTTCAAGAGTGATTCACTTTTCTCTGTTGAACTTTCAAACTGGTGCAAGGAAGCTGTAATTGAGGAAAGCCATGCTATCATGTTAATGGGAGTACCTGCAACAACTGATGTGGCATGTATTGAAGAGTCTGTCGAAACTCTAAAAGCTGTAGGCAGAGTGAGAGTTAGAGACTCTAAAAAGGGACAAAACCCAGATACTGTGTCGATATTGTGTGAATGCCGTGAAGTAATAGATCCTACCCGCATTCCAGCTGAATTGCAGAGAGCCGAGGGGGAAGAGACGTGGAGGGTCATTGTAGCATCTGTTGATGTCCCTGTATCTGGGTTTTCTGAGAAATTGGCAAAATTTCTGCATGAGGAAGGAATATCTATGACTGACTTGGAATCTTTATTCCATTCATCTAGTTCCAGTGCTGGTTCACCCGAGTCCATTATACATGCAGTTGGAGATTCTAATGCGTATAGGCGATTGCGTATGTTTTCTGGTACTATTCCCACCCCGTCGGGAGAAGAGAATCTTGAGAACTGGATGGAACAGGCCAGATTAATGACAGCTGAATGTGAGTGTTCAGAAAGAGAAAAGCGGCGACGGATAATGGAGAGTTTGAAAGGCCCTGCTCTTGACATTGTGAAGGCGGTAAGGTTTTCAAGTCCTGAGGCTAGTGCTTCACAGTACCTTGAGGCTCTAGAAAATACATTTGGAACCTCTGAATCAGGGGAAGACCTTTACTTTGCTTTCAGGTTACTGAGACAATTCCCTAGAGAATCACTGTCTGACTTCCTGAGATAAATAGAGAAGTCGTTGACAAAGGTGGTGCAAAAAGGCGGGTTGATGTCTCAGATGATGGATAAGGCGAGGATTGAACAGCTAATCAGGGGTGCTGCTTTCGACTCAGACCTCATGGTATTACAGCTGAGGCTAAGAGAACAGAAAGACCAACCTCTGACTTTCTTGGAATTATTGAATGAGTTAAAGACAGCTGAAGAGAATGAACTTGCACGTCGTAGAATCAGAACGTCAGTGAAATCAATAAATCTGAAGACTGATGATAATCTGGAATCGGATGTAGTTAAGCAACTCCGAGCTGAACTTCAGGAGCTAAAAGCCAAGATGAGAGATGATTCAGTTAAAGTTCCTGTCGCATCCATGAGGATAGATCCTAAAGAAAAGCTGGAAAAGCAAAGAGCGGATACTCATGGAGAGTCTGAAGTGAAAGAGTTAAAGAAACAAATTCACAAGTTGAATAAACAGTTGGAGGTGATGAGTATCTGTTCAACTGCTAAGCCTGTTCAAACTAAAACTAAGCTGGATTACAGAGCAATGCCTTCACGACTTAATGAGAAACCAATGAAGCCTAAGGAGGATTTTTTCTGTTACCGTTGCGGGGAAGATGGACATATAGCCACTAAGCGCAGAGCACCAGAGAATACTGGCAAAGTCATACAAAAACTGGTGAGATCCCTCCAAAGGGCTAAAACAGAAGGGAACAGAGCGAAGGAAGATCCTGCTGCTTCTCGTGGTCCAGATTGTTTCTCCAAGAAGGGACTAACTGATGTCAGTAAGAAGGAATGTGTGCCTATGGGTCTAGTGGGACCGGTCTCAACCATTTCAGTAGAATTGAATGGATGTCCATGCAGTGCTTTACTGGACAGTGGATCTCAAGTTACCATTGTTTTTGACCAGTGGCATGCCAAGTACTTACCACAGATTCCCATTCAACCTTTGACTGGATTGTCTATCTGGGGACTAAGTGCCTGTAACTATCCATATAAGGGATACAGTCTTGTGGATGTGTCATTTCCTGAGTCACTTACTGGAGTGAAAGAAACAGTACCTGTCTTAGCATTGGTAAGTCCAGAACCACAAGGTCCTCAACAGGTTCCTGTAATCATTGGAACCAATGCAAGTTTTTTTCAAAGACTGATTTCACTTGGCCAGGAGTCAGGAGTTTCGGATGCTGCACATTCCCTAAGGATTCAGTCAACTATTTCTATACCTTGTGTCCAGCGTATGCAATGGAAAGAGGAAGTGACTGACTCAGTTGAAGGAAGTGTTAAATGGATGGGACCTGGATCCTTAACCATACCTCAGAAGGGTGAAAAGTATGCTTTTCGAGTGTAAAGTCGAACTCAAGGAACAGGCGAGAGAAGATATTCTCCTAGTGAAAGCCACTGATGAGAACCTATTACATGCTGGAGTATTTGTCCCATCGTCTGTCCTGTATTCATCTGATATAGACGTGGATAACTTCAAATTGCTTGTGTGCAATGAGACTGCAAAAGAAATAAGCATTCCTCCAGGGACGGTGATGGCAAGTGTTTTCCATACCGACACTGTTACAGTCGCGCAGGGAGATCTGACCGCTGAAGTTGAATCCGATTATCTTTAACTTTGGTGATTCTCCAATACCGCCTAATTGGGAGGACAGATTAAGAAAGAAGCTGTCTGAGCGAGGAAACGTGCTTTCTATATCAGAATGGGATGTGGGAAAAGCAAAAGATGTGACTCATACTATCAGGCTGAATGATTGCACGCCTTTTAGGGAGAGGTCTAGGCGTATTGCCCCAGCAGACATCGATGATGTGCGCCGTCATCTAAAGGGCTGGCTGCCGGTATAATAAAGGAATCAAGGAGTCCCTATGCGTCACCCATAGTCATAGCTCGTAAGAAGAGTGGTGCTATAAGAATGTGCATTGATTATAGAACTCTGAATTCCAGAACCGTACCGGATCAATATACAACTCCCAGGATAGAGGACGCTCTGGATTGTTTGTCGGGGAGCAAGTGGTTCTCCGTCTTGGACTTAAGGAGTGGTTACTATCAAATTGAAATGGCTGCTGAAGATAGGGAAAAGACGGCATTAATTTGTCCTCTTGGATTCTACCAATTCGAGCGGATGCCGCAAGGGATATCTGGAGCTCCAGCAACGTTTCAACGGTTGATGGAGAGGGCAGTTGGAGATATGCACTTGCTACAAGTTATAGTGTATCTAGATGATCTTATTGTTTTCGGAAGAACGTTAGAGGAGTATGAAGAAAGGTTGATGAAAGTGCTGGATCGATTGGAAGAGTTCGGGCTCAAAGTGTCTGTTGACAAGTGTCAATTTTGCCAGCCAGCTGTCAAGTATGTGGGACATATTGTGTCAGCAGAGGGCATAACTCCAGACCCGGAAAAGGTGAAGGCTGTAAATGAATGGAAAATACCTCATGATCTAAAGACATTGAGATCATTTCTTGGATTCTGTGGATTCTATCGCAGATTCATCAAGAATTACTCCAAGATGGTACAGCCATTAATGGAACTGACCAAAGGGTATGCACCAGTGAGGAGTAAACAGAAAGTGGCAACCAAAGGCAAATATTACCAAGAGCTGGAACCCTTTGGAGAGCGGTGGACTGAGGAGTGTACAGAGGCCTTCCATACCATTATCCATTGTCTTACCCATGCACCAGTACTAGCGTATACAGATCCATCTGAGCAGTACATATTGCATGTGGACGCCAGCTTAAAAGGTCTGGGTGCCGTGTTAAATCAGGAATACCCTGAGGGGTTGAGACCGATTGCATTCGCCAGCAGGAAGTTGAGTACAGCTGAGCAACGATATCCCATTCATCAGTTGGAGTTCCTGGCTCTGAAATGGGCTGTCGTTGATAAATTCCATGACTACCTGTATGGAACAAAATTCACAGTAAGGACGGACAACAACCCCCTTACATATGTTCTATCAAGTGCAAAGCTCAATGCTACTGGACATAGGTGGTTGGCTGCCTTAGCCACTTATGATTTCAGCCTCCAGTATAAACCTGGTAGTCAGAATACGGATACTGATGTACTGTCACGTTATCCTTTGGATACTGGTCGGACCACAGAATGGATAGATATTCCTAGATCAGGAGTAAAAGCTATCTGTACACGTGCTACTAGTACTTACCTGTCTGATGAGTCGATTGAGCGATTGGTAGACCAGCTGGGTGTCAATTCTGAAAGTATTCCTGATTTGTATGCTTGTCCAATACGCTTGGGTACAGACAATCAACCTCCATTGTCCAACTCAGATTTGAGTTTAGCGCAAGAACAAGATCCCGTCATTGGTCCAGTGATCCTAGATGTGGAGAAAGGGAAACTTCTCAATGCTTCAAAGAGTTCTAATGTTTTGGAAACATTATTGAGGCAACAGGGTAAGAAGTTGGTCATTCGTCATCATCTCTTGTACAGAGTAACAAAGAACTCTATTGGAAAAGAGAAAGAGCAGTTAGTCTTGCCTGACAAATACCGAAAGGAGGTCTTGAATTCTCTTCACGATGAGTCAGGTCACCTAGGGATTGAGCAAACCACTGAATTGTGTAAAGACAGATTCTATTGGCAGCATATGACTAGGGAAGTGGAGAAATATGTGAAGAATTGTGGAAGATGTATTGCGCGGAAAACTCTGCCACAAAAATCAGCCTACCTGAATCATATTACAAGTAATAGGCCAATGGACCTTGTTTTATTGACTTTCTGTCAATTGAACCAGATTCAAAGGGAGTTGCCAATGTTCTTGTAGTGACCGACCACTTGAGGCTGAAAGAGGACTTAAGACATGCATATAAGTTATCTTTGCAAAATGCGCAGAAGACACAGCAAAGGAACAAAAGACTCTATGATCAGAGAGTGAAGTTTAGAGTGCTTGAAAAAGGAGATTGTGGGCTGGTCAAGAATCTTGCAATGACTGGGAAACAAAAGTTACAAGATAGATGGAACTCAGTACCTTACCTTGTCCTGGAGAAGTTGCAGAATCTACCTGTGTACAGGGTGAAGCCAAAGACAGGAACAGGAGGTGTAAGAAATCTGCACCGGGATCACTTGTTGCCAATTGGAGAAGAAGTGAGGATAAACTTACCTGCTGAAAGGGAAGAAGTTCCACGCCACATGGTGACCAGATCCAAAACTGTGAAAAGAACACAGAAAAAAGCAATAAGACATGGAGTGGACCCAGGGAGTTGTAAATGTGTGGACAAAACTTCTGACAGTGATGACAGTAGTCATTGTGCATATTACCCAGTTGAACAAACAGTAGACCTTGGAAAACTGTCTTTTCTATCCTCTGAGAGGGAGAAAGTGAAGAGCCCTACTAGGACTCGAAAGGATCCTGCTCAGGTTGAAGTGACTGGAGGAGATTTGCCAGATGATGATGTGGAGAGTGTTTCAGCACAGATGCCTGAGAACTTGGGAGATTCAGTTTCTGGTGAAGAAGTCAATGAATCAGTGAATGTTACAAGAGAAGAAGAACATGGAAGAGTTGGAAATCATCCAAAGAGGATGATAAAACCAGTTCAGAAACTAAGTTATGATGCACTTGGAAAATGAACTGATAGACCCTTAACTATTGTATATAGGGGTATGGTAGTGAAAATTCAAGAGTCTTCTAAGGTGAAGAGCGCTTGCAATACATTGTGGTGTCACCCAATGGCCACATGTGAACATTGTGTTAATGTGCATCCAAACCTGAAGTCTGAAGTTATGCTACAGTTGTAGTTGGGAACCTCATGGGGACATGAGTATTTCAGTAGGGGGAGAGTGTAACCCAGGTAGGGTTATTATTATGTTGAGTTCATAACAGAATGGGTTAATGCTGGGTAAAATAAACAAGTTATTATTGAGTAAATAATATCTAATTCATGAGAAGGGTTCATTTGGAATACATTAGACATGAGTACAAAATTTATGCTTATGTACATGTGATATTTTGTGTTTCAGTTGAGAACTACATTTTAAAGCACTGTTTCTTTAAGAATTACGGTGATACTTAAAGTTTGTATGTAATGCACTTGCGAAAATGTGCTTTTGACTAGCAAGTTAGTATTATTTGTTGCTGATAGGTTGCTGTTTTATTTGTTCCCGCCCTCACGTGTGAGAGTGCGATTCTGATTGGACTAGAGGAAAGAGGGAAGACCAGAGAGGGACGCATGAGAGTGTTGTTCGGATGGCGGAGAAGAAATGTAGATGTAAACGCTGTATAAGTTGTTGAAACTTACATTTCTTCATATCTGAGAGTTTAAGGACATTGATGAAAGTGTATACGTGTTACTCTGCACGAGTATAAGCAGGTTTTCCTTTGTAGTGCTGAGTTCGGTCGTTAGTGTGAGAATACGGTGGATAAACGGACATCAGGTACACTGGACTGCATTAACGTTTATTTTGTTTAATTTGACGAGTTTTGCTGGATCAACAAGGACCCAGTAGCATTCTAAATCCCCGAGTGATTTAGAATACCTCTGGCACGGCGGGACACGATCAGCGCAACTTTGTCATGTGAGACAGAGAGAGAGAGAGAGAGAGAGCGTGTTCGAGTTTCGGAGGAGTCTGAGACGAACGCTGCGTCAAGAGGAATTCAGGTCATATAATTTCATTTTATTTGCTCAATAGAGTGAAGTGGCCATTTGTTGTTTCATGGCCCCAACGCTCGCTAGCAACGTCCAGGCCTGCAACGGGGAGGGGTTGGGACTTGTGAGGTGTTTTCAAAGGAAAAGAAAGACACAAGACAAGTGTATGGTTTAATTGGAAGTTTATTGAACATTTGACATTTAAACATATATTTACACGTTTATTTAGTTTATTTTACTGTGTATAAATAAACCTAAAGGTTAATTTTGTTATACTTACCTATTTGTGTTGATTGGAGTCATTATACAGTGACATTTCCTAGCTTACATAGGGGGAGGATAGCATTAGTGCATAGTCAAGAGACACTTTAAGAACCCGGTGCGCAGCCCTGGTTACAATCAGGGCATAGGGGGCGCTACACATCAATACACATAATTTTTTTAAGATCAAGTGTTAATTATTAACTCTCCTGTGTTTGTTTGTTGGGTAAAATGGTTAGATCACCTGTCAATCAACCTCGAAGGGTGAATTAGTCCCTCACACCTATTTCTGATCAGTTTGATTATGTGTATTTATGCCCTGAGCTTTATTCTATTGCTTTGTCCGGTTTTGTTGATGTGTTTGTGGTCGTGTATGTTTACTCCTTGTGATTCTCCTGCGTTTCCTAGTTGGATTTTGATTAAAGACTGTTTTTGTAGATATTCCTTTCATTTTGTGCTTCATTATAGCCACAGCTGTGACTGTCACAGACACGTCAGGCTCCAACATCCACCAATCACAGCGCACTCAATCACCAGAGTACTAATCACCGCCACCTGCACGTCATTACACCACTTATCAACACCACCATAAATAACACGCACACACAGCACTCCATGTCCGGTCTCGTTCGCAGATACTCACGTTGATGCTTACCTCTAAGGACTCCTTGAACTCTTCTTACCTGTCTCCAGTGGTTCCCGTTCTCCCAGTGTGTTCATCATCTGTGTGTGTGTGTTCCGTCACCTCCAGCGATCTCCAGCTCCAGCGTCTCCATAAGGATCATTCTTCTGAAAACGGAAAGGACAGTAACTATCTCCATACCCTTCATCATCAGCTTCACTTCCTTCACTCCACCTCCACACTTCCCATAAACTCTCCTGGTTCAAATAAAGACTGCTTATACTTACCTCTCTGTGTCTGACCCCTCTGTACCGTAACAGTGACAAAGGGACAGAGATAAATCTTTTTTCTTTCTAGTATTTTAGACATTCTCCTATGACATTCCATGTAGTACCTACAGTATGTCTTCCATAATATGACCTCCTGATATCAAATATGTTTGATTATTTGGTAATAAGACGTAAGATATAAGATACTGAATGCATGCAATAAAGTTTTATTTTTGTACACTGCTGCATTAATTAGCAATGCCTGTATTTAACAGCCATTTAATTGTACATGATTGTTTTTCAACACAGTACTGCGTATGCTCCACAAGCATGTGCAAGACCTGATGATCATGTTATCCAGCATAATTTGAGAAAGTTCCAAAGAACTTTTTGTGCTTCAAAGGAAGCAAGAACATCTGACCTTTTGTTATAAGGAGTTGAATATAATGTAATTTTTTATTTAAAAAAAAAAAAACGTAAATCTTCATTTTGTGTCAACTTTTCATAGTTTTAACTAAAATATAATAAAAATAAACTATTCTCTGGAAGTAACTGAATTGAACTGAATTTCTTTTAAATCATTTAAATCACTTTAGAGAATGTTTCATTAATATCAAATGAAAGACTTCGGACCTAGATTATAGTGACTTTGTAATACATTTTCAAAATGACCACTTATCCAAACAAAACTGTGCCAAAGCACATCAAATCATTGATTTGTGTCTTATTTGAAATTCTTTTAAATCACATGACTTTGGAGAAGGCACATTGTGTATCCAATGAGAGAGCACTGACCCTGCTTGTGCAATAACAAAACTCTGATAACCCCTTAATCCCCATAATAACATTCAAGCAGATGCTCTTGTGCAATATCTGCATAGCTGAGAGATCAAAATCTGTTTGGAATCTTCTGCTGCTCACACAGGACTTACACTCACTATGGAGGTGCACATGTGTCCTCTTCTCTATCTGCTGCTATGCATGAGTTGTGCTGTTCAGGGAGATAACAATAAGAGGTAAGTATTACATAGTATCTACAAATATTATTATTGTTGAGGTAGTAGTAGAATCATTTTAATAATAATATTTATTAATAATAATATATTTCATCAATGCATGTTTTTTAAATATTTTAAATATGAGGGAAGAATAAAACACTAAACTTGGTTAAGGTATTCATCTGACAAAAGTATTTGGCCAAAAAAGGCAAACTACAGCTGCAGGTTTTATTTTACTATGCAAAAAAAGTACATAGAATAATAAAAAGCTCACAGAAAAAAGCATACATTGACTACAACATAATCAGTTATTAATATTTCCTTGGTTCTCTCTTGTTTTTGCATGTTCATAATTTCTTTGTTTGGCAGCCTGGCCAAAAATTATGTCTGCACAATTTGGCATGTTTCATTGCATTATCACAAATAAAACAATTTACTCCTAGCACAACTATGCAATATACTTACAAAATCTTTAACACATTTTTAATAATATTTGAATAAAAGGTGTCAATTTTCCATAGCCAGACATCACTTTTGGCCACAACTGTATTTAGGCATTGTTGTAGGTTACTTTTGTAGGTAATGCATGCTTTTAATGCAATTTGACTTTAATCAGAAGAAAGAATCAGAATCAGAAAGAGCTTTATTGCCAGGTATGTTGTTTACACATACTAGGAATTTGTTTTAGTGACAGATGCTCCACAGTGCAACAGAGTGACAGCGACAAGACAAGACACATAATAAAAAGAATAAAATAATATTATACAAATTTTCAAGATAGACAAAGTGCAAAAAAAAAAAAAAATTTTTTTAAATTATATAATATAGACAATTGTATGTACAGTTATGTGTGCAAATTTGAAATATAAGTAAGTGTTTTAAGTAAATAATGTGTAATAGTGTTGTGTGTTCCGTGTTTGTCAAGTGTTCATGAGATGGATTGCCTGAGGGAAGAAACTGTTCCTGTGTCTGGTCGTTCTGGTGCTCAGGGCTCTGTAGCGTCGACCAGATGGCAACAGTTCAAAGAGGGAGTGTGCTGGATGTGAGGGGTCCAGAGTGATCTTCTTTGCCCTTTTTCTCACTCTGGATAAGTACAGTTCTTGGAGAGTGGGGAGGGTTGTGCCAATGATTCGCTCAGCAGACCGGACTACCCTCTGTAGTCTTCTGAGGTCAGATTTGGTAGCTGAGCTGAACCAGACGGTAATTGAAGTGCAGAGGATGGATTCAATGATGGCAGAGTAGAACTGTTTCAGCAGCTCCTGTGGCAGGTTGAACTTCCTCAGCTGGCGAAGGAAGTACAACCTCTGCTGGGCCTTTTTCACAGTGGAGTCAATGTGAATGTCCCACTTCAGGTCCTGTGAGATGGTGGTGCCCAGGAACCTGAATGACTCCACTGCAGTCACAGTGCTGTTCATGATGGTGAGTGGGGGGAGAGCAGGGGGGTTTCTCCTGAAGTCCACGATCATCTCCACTGTCTTGAGCGTGTTGAGCTCCAGGTTGTTAAGACTGCACCAGACAGCCAGCTGTTCAACCTCCAGTCTGTAAGCAGACTCGTCTCCGTCCCGGATGAGGCCGATGACTGTGGTGTCGTCCGCAAACTTCAGGAGCTTGACAGAGGGGTCTTTAGAGGTGCAGTCGTTGGTGTAGAGGGAGAAGAGCAGTGGGGAGAGGACACAGCCCTGAGGGGCGCCGGTGCTGATGGTGCGGGTGCTGGATGAGAATTTTCCCAGCCTCACTAGCTGCTGCCTGTCTGTCAGGAAGCTGGTGATCCACTGACAGACAGAGGTGGGCACGGAGAGCTGAGTTAGTTTGGGCTGGAGGAGTGATGGGATGATGGTGTTAAAAGCAGAGCTGAAGTCCACAAACAGGATCCTCACATAAGTCCCTGGTCTGTCCAGATGCTGGAGAACATAATGCAGTCCCATATTGACTGCATCATCCACAGACCTGTTTGCTCGGTAAGCAAACTGCAGGGGGTCCAGTAAGGGTCCAGTGATGTCCTTCAGATAAGCCAGAACCAGTCTTTCAAATGACTTCATGGCCACAGACGTTAGAGCCACAGGTCTGTAGTCATTAAGACCAGTAATTTTGGGTTTCTTTGGGACGGGGATGATGGTGGAGCGTTTGAAGCATGAGGGGACTTCGCACAGCTCCAGTGACCTGTTGAAGATCTGTGTGAAGATGGGGGCCAGCTGGTCAGCGCAGGTTTTCAGACAGGCTGGTGAAACGCTGTCTGGGCCTGGTGCCTTTCTTCTCTTGTTCTTTCTGAAGACCTGGCGCACATCATCTTCACTGAACTGAATTGTAGGTGTGGGGGAGAGGGGGGTTGTTGGAGGTGTGAATGGTGATTTCTCAAACCTGCAATAAAACTCGTCTGCCAGTTGTTGATTCGCCACAGAGCTGGGGGATGGTGTCTTGTAATTGGTGATGTCTTTCAGACCTTTCCACACTGAAGCTGTGTCATTAGAAGAGAACTGATTCCAAAGTTTATAAGAATAATTCCTCTTTGCCACTCTAATCTCCTTTTCCAGTGTGTATTTGGCCTGTTTGTACAAGACTCTGTCCCCTTTTCTGCGAGCATCTTCTTTGGCCTGACGGAGCTGGCTGAGTTTTGCAGTGAACCAGGGTTTGTCATTGTTGTAAGTGAAATGAGTCTTTGTAGGAATGCACAAATCCTCACAGAAACTGATATATGATGTAACAGTCTCTGTGAGCTCGTCCAGATCGCTGGCAGCAGCTTCAAAAACACTCCAATCAGTCCATTCGAAACAGGATTGTAAAGCCTGCTCTGTTTCGGTGGTCCATCTCTTCACAGTCTTTGCTACAGGTTTAGCTGATTTCAGTTTCTGCCTGTAGGTCGGTATGAGATGAACTAAACAGTGATCAGAGAGCCCCAAAGCTGCCCGTGGGACAGAGTGATATGCATCCCTTATTGCTGTGTAACAGTGATCCAGTGTATTACTGTCTCTGGTGGGACAAGTAACATGCTGTCTGTATTTTGGAAGTTCACATGAGAGAACCGCTTTATTAAAGTCCCCAAGAATGATTAGAACAGAGTCCGGGTGTTGTTGCTCGCTCTCTGTGATCATATCAGCGAGTATCTGTAAAGCCGAGCTCACGTGCGCTTGCGGAGGAATGTAGACGCTCACCAGAATGAACGAGCAAAACTCCCGCGGTGAATAGAACGATTTGCAGTTAATGAAGAGTGTTTCAAGATCTGGACAGCACATCTTCTTTAACACAGTTACATCTGAACACCACCTTTCGTTGATGTAAAAGCACATCCCGCCGCCGCGTGATTTCCCCGTTGATTCTGCTTCGCGATCGGATCTAAACAGCTGAAAGCCCGACAGACTTAACACGCTGTCCGGAATGTCGTCGTTCAGCCAGGTTTCCGTGAAGCACAGAGCAGCCAAGTTCGAAAAATCCTTATTTGTCCGGGAGAGCAGAAGGAGTTCGTCCGTTTTGTTGGGCAGAGAGCGGAGATTCGCCAGATGGATGCTGGGGAGCGGCGTTCTTAATCCGCGCTGTCTGAGCTTCACGAGAGCGCCGGTGCGCTTCCCCCGTCTGCGCGCCCTGAAGCGTCTTAACAGCGCTGCCGCTCCACCGACTACAACATTCAACAAAACATCTGAATAATCGAAATCCGGTAAAAGATTTTGTGGTGTGTACTGCCGAATGTTCAGCAGTTCATCTTTGGTAAAACTGATCGTGTTAGAAAAACAAAAAACAGGAAAAACTAACAAAAACAGAACAAACACTGAAGAGCTAAGCACTGAGGCTGCCATGCGCGGCACCATCTTGCAAAATTATTATTACATTTAATGTAATAAATGTCACAACAATAATAACAAATAATGTTTTGAAGAAGCATAATCATATGTCAAGATGAGGATAAACTTAATGTTCAGCCTCTGCATGCTGGATCTCATCTCTATTTCACAATCGATTGCAAATTTGCATTCAGGTCTAGCTCCACTTATAACATGAAGTTAAAACTTTTCACGCTTTACATATTTTCTTGTTGATTACTTGGTTCTACTCTAAAATTATCATATTACAGAAGAGAAATTGTTTGTGAAAGCATTGCCATTTTTGTAAATGTTTTTTAACTAAGTTCTCTTGGAAATTGTTTTGGTTTGTGCATGTCAGATTCCTAATCACTGCTCCGAGTGTCTTTCACGTTGGTGTGAAAGAACCCATATGGATTCAAGTGGGGGAGGCATTGCTCGGCAAACCTGTGTCCTGCCAGTTAGAAACGGAGATGCGTATTCCCATGTCCACACGGGAGACCATAACAATCAGCAAAAAAGGAGCGTTTGAGGCCATGAAGCTTGAGGTAAAGAAATAAGTATCAAAATGAATAGATTTTAATGTAATTTTAGACTAATGCCAAAAGTTTATTTTAGCAGGATATGGTTGTGTATACATATAAAATAATTAGATAGATATGTAATTATATATGCATCAACACACAGTCCTGTCATTTAAAAAAGTTGCTGTGTTTGAGGCTCATTTCTGTGTATTTCCTCTTCAAGATGTTTGCAGATGAAGTTTCAAACCTGAAATCGATCAATGGAGAGCCTCCTTATCTCAACCTGGCATGTGAAGTTGATGGTCAGAAATGGCAGACTCGCATCCTGGTCTCCAAACACAGTGGCTACATCTTTATTCAGACTGATCAACCCATTTACAACCCTACCCAGAAAGGTACATAAACACACTGTTTGCCTTACTAACTAAGATCCAGTTTCCTAAGTCCAAATACGCAAGAATTATATACAAGTGTGTTTGAAAAACCTTACCTATTTTTATTCAGTTTAGTATCTGCTAATATTCATCTTAAAATCCTGATACCTTCAGACCCTGGTCCATGGGAGTAATTAGTTTGTGACAATAGATCTAAAGGCTACTTACCTTCACATCAAGATTCTGCCAGAACACAGGAAGTTTCTCAGGTTTGCTTTTGTGGGAAAAGCAGATAAATATCGAGTTCTTCCTTTCGGCCTAGCCTTGTCCCCACGCACATTCACCAAGTGCATGGATGCTGCTCTGGCTTTTCTGAGACTCCAGGGCATTTATGTACTTAATTACATAGACGATTTGCTTATACTAGCTCAACCTGAGTAAGAGGCATGGCATTGTGATGAATATGAAGCATCTGGGACTTAAACCCCAAAACTAGTGTATTTTCTCCCAAACAGAGAACCACTTTTCTGGGGGTAGTTTGGGACTCGACCACTATGCAGGCACATCTATCTCCTTCACGTGTGGATTCAATCCTAACCACTGTAAAAGACAAGAAAGGAGTTTTCAGTTTTAGAAATTCAAAGGCTGCTTATGGTGGCAACAGCCAACATTATTTCTTTGGGTCTACTGCACATGAGACCTTTCCAATTCTGGCTCAAAAGCAGAGGTTTTCATTCTCTGAATCAACCTTTTAGAGTCATAAGAATGTTGCAAGCTATGTGCTCTTCCACTTTGGAAGACGTTTCCTCAACAAGGATCTGACACTAGAGGCACGTTGTCGTCGCAAGTCTCTCACAACAGATGCCTCTCTCATGAGTTGGGGTGCGGTTGTCAATGGCCAACCAGCCCATGGCCTTTGGGGGGACACTCATCTCTCCCGGCACATAAATTACCTCGAAGAGGGGTTACCACTACGGTAGTCTCTAACATCAGTCACCACAGCGGGCTGCGTTTGCATCCCATTTTCAGGTAGGCACAGCAGATCCTGCTCTGGGCAGTAGAAAAGTTTCTTTCTCTGAAAGCAGTTTACATCCGGGCCATATAAATGTGAGAGCAGGCATCATGTCGAGGCAGGGGCTGAGGCCCGGAGAATGTCAACTCCACCCACAAGTATCTGGTTTGCCCCCACACTTCCAGCTCAGTTGGGGATGGATGCCATGGTACAGGTGCTGGGGACAATATTTAATACCCAGCCGGTGATCTGGAAGCTTTGGGTCTGGCCCCTGAAGGATACCAGCTCATAGATTCTGGTCTTTTGGTAGAATTCACTGAAACTATCCTAAATTCTATATCTCCTTCCACCAGGATGTTGTATGCCTTGAAATGGCAACTTATTGTATCATGGTGTGTGCAATATGATGTGAATCCAGTTAACTGCCCTGTTGGTCCAGTGCTGGAGCTTAGAAGGAGCTTTAGAAGAGCCCTATCTGCTGGTCACAAGTTCCCTCCTGGGACCTAGCATTAGTCCTAGGAGCCTTGACAAAAGCACTGTTTGAGATGACTTGACTTGACTCCTGCTTAGACTTTGTGCCAGGTGATTTTACAGTTATTTTGCACCCCATACTGGACTATATTCCAAAAGTTCTTTCTGCAGCTAGTCAGGCAGTCATTTTGCAGGCTTTATTTCCTCCGCCTCATGAGATGCTGGAGAAAGAAAGACTCCAGCTGTTATGCCTGGTCCGTGCTTTGAGAATCTATGTCCATCGCTCAGGGGTGCGTTTCCTAAAGCGAACTATGGTTGCAAGTTCCCGCATTACCAATAGAGTTCAATGGGACTTACGACCATAGTTGACTAACGATGCTTTCAGGAAACGCACCCCAGGCCAGACACCAATAATGCGTAGATTGTCTCAACTTCTGGTATACTTTGGTGGACACAATAAAGGTAATGTGTTCACTTAGCAACATATCTCGCATTGGATAACAGATGCTATGATCCTCTCCTATGAGGCTCGCAGAATGGCTTCGCCTCTAGGGGTCAGGGCCTAGCGGTGGGTGCAAAATGTTTGTGCTAAGGCAGACACATTCACCGTTGCTCTCCATACACATTCATCAGGTTCTACAGTTTGGACACAGATTCAACCCCAGGATCTCGAGTCCTTTAGACTTGACCAAAGTCCTGTCTGTGCTCAACAATCGTCTGTGCTTATACACAGCCTTGGTGACAGGCTCTGTTACCTTGGGCGTGGCGACATTGGCATTAAAGTGCCCATAGCATCAACATTATGACATAATGTCAAAATTCCACTTTGAAGGAGTCAAAGGTTACATATGTTACCCTGTTCCCCAAAAAGGTAACAAAATGCTGTGTCATGTCGTCATGCCTCGGTTATGCCTGTGTGTCTTCTTTAGAAAATTATAATCTGTCGACACACATTTCTGCTGTCTATTTATGGACTCTGTGTTGGTTGTGCTATGTCATGTTCATACGTTTTGCCATCAGATTGCCATGTGTAGACACGGAAGCATTCCCATACCATCAACACCATCACGCAGCATCCCATTCCCTTCTCGGAAAACCAGGTTACATATGTAACCTGAGATGTTTTCATCAACATCAATATTTTACAGTATTTTTTTTCCAATTAATGTGTATCTTAGGTCCTTTAACCTTCTCTACTGCCATAGCTAGTTCATTTTACATGGCCCTGTAGGATGAAAAAACTACACATTTTCCATTCAGTCTCTCACTTAATGTAAAAATAGCATGTCACATATCTCAAATCCATGTTTGTACTGTATATTACTACTGTGTATTTAACCTGGTTATCTGTGTTTCTCAGTTTGGTTCAGGATCTTCACTCTGGACCACTCTATGCGACCAAAATCAGAGATAGTTTATGTCTCTATGTATGTAAGTAAGAAAGTTCTATTTTTATTTTGTACCTATAATATGCTTCTCTACAAATCATATAATGAGCACTAACACTATCAAGTTTCCGTCACTTCGGTCTGGTTCGGTGCCCTCCCTCTTTCCCTCCCTCCCCGCTAAATGTGGCCTTGTGCTTTCATGTTGTCATGTTTTGTCTTGTGCTGTGTAGCACCCGGCTCTTTTTTTCATTGGCCACATGTTCATGTTGTCATGTCTTGTGTGGACACACAGTTGATGAGTGCTCTCATTCGCTGTGTGTTCATTTCATGTTTTGTTTGAGCATATGGCTTGTAATTAGGTGTGTTCAACATTGGCTGCGGCTAGATGTAACCGATCGGCAAGAGTTGCTGAGTACAGTCAGGGAGAAGCTAAAAACTGGGCCGTCAAGTCAGTCACTTTCTGCTTCCTGTAGTGACACTCAGTATTTGCATACTTTATCGCAGATGAAGTGAAATAAATGCAATATTTATCAAATACGATAATTGTGCACACTGTACATTCAATACATTGGCTGTTTGTACAAGAATAAAGTTCAACAATATGCCTATACTATTCAAATCCAATGTAGTGGGGTCTACGTTTTTTATGAGCTTTATTTTCATAAACGTGACACAATGTAACATCGTGACTACATGAAAAGAACTTATACTGTAATAAAAATACAGATTTGTGAACATTAGTGGAACTGAAGGTGTCCGAATAAACATGAAACGTGTTTGTGTCATGCGGTGAATCCGACCAATCGTGGAATAACTGTGTCGCCATCAGAGCCTGTGCAGCCGCTCTTGAGAAGCTGCGCTGGCTGAGTCCTCCGTCTCGAATCACTCTTGTGGTACTTTGATGCCATATGTCACAGTGATGTGGCAGTGACGTTTTATTTCTAGGATTATCTCATGTAAGGATTCTTTCTGCAGCTTAAATTCTCTCCA
The DNA here is from genome assembly GCA_003731715.1 of Anabarilius grahami. Lineage (NCBI taxonomy): Eukaryota > Metazoa > Chordata > Actinopteri > Cypriniformes > Xenocyprididae > Anabarilius > Anabarilius grahami. The sequence goes on from RJVU01072388.1 coordinate 1,668,695, forward strand.
TCATTTATTAAGCAAATCAAGAAACTGGCATGGCCTACTTAACTGACCTTTATCTATGTCCTCAGAATGCTGATGGGAACAAAATCAAGAAATCAACGTACAAAGTTACAGATGGCATTCTGTCAAAGGTCTACCACATCCCTGATATTTCAAAGTACAGTCAATCTCATTTTCTATCATCGTAAAAGTTGTAGTATAAAATCTGTGATGCTTATGGAAATATAATTAGCATGCTGTTCAGTATTTTAAGATGACTCCATTCTGAAGCTGCTGTATTTATTTCAGCCCATATACAACATTTTAATTCAATCTCTGCAGACCTGGTGTATGGAAGATTACAGCACATTACAAAGGTGACGAGAAAAATCCTGCCGTGCGTGAATTTAAGGTCCAGAAATTTGGTAAATAAAATTATACTAGATATGGACATTCACATATTTTCCTACTATTATAAATATCTATAAAAAAATTATTTACAAATATTGTATTGCATCTAACTCAAATACAATGCATTTTTGTCAGTTCTTCCCAGCTTTGGGGTTTCTGTTCAGTCCGAAAAAGCCTTTCTGCTCGTGAATGCAGAGACATTCACATTCACCATTCAAGCCTCGTAAGTTTACATTCAGATCAAACAAATACTCTTAAAGGGATAGTTTAGCTAATAGAAAAATTCAGTCATTATTTACTCATCCTTATGGCATTCCAAACCTGTATTTTGAGGTGAATTATACCTTTAATGGTATCAATATGAACTTACTAAATTTGAGAAAGCAGAATCTAATTTATTTTTATTTTTTTTGTTTTTTATTTTTAATCATTTGAAAGATACACATATGGCAAGTCCATTGATGGCGGTTTCCACTGTCGGTTTGGGATGAAAAAGGACGAGTCAGAGAATAATGCTGGAGAAATCGAATTCATCAAAGGACTGGAAAAAACAGGATCTGTGAGTAGAACCATCATCTATTGAATCTACAAGATGAGTATACTCAGGTTCAAGTTCAAGTTCGGTTTATTTCTAGAGCACATTTAAAAACGGCCGCAGGCCGACCAAAGTGCTGTACAACAGTAAGGAATATACATAAAATGAGCAAAATAACAGTTAAAAAACAGTTTAAAAAAATAAAAAAATTACATACTAAAAGCCAAAGAGAAAAGATTACTTATAAGGCAAGATTTGAACTCAGATAAAGTGGAAGCCATTCTAATAAAATTAGGAAGATCGTTCCAAAGAGTGGGGCCAGCCACTTCAAAAGCTCTATTACCCCTTGGCTTTAGGCGGGTTCTGGTGATCTTAAGGAGGACTTTGCCATCCGATCTTAGTCCTCTCACAGGAGTGTAGGGGTGAAGAAGGTTAGTCGTATAAGAAGGACCTAGATTATTTTAAGATTTATAAACAAGAAGTAAGATTTTATACTCAATGGGTAGGCAACCAGTGTAGGGATCTCAGTAGGGGTTTAATGATAGGAAAAATTTAATTTTAGAAAGAGAACGAAGATAGAAAAAATTTGAACCAACCACAGGACTGATTTGTTTGTCAAATTTCAAGGAGTTGTCAGTTACCACACCCACATTCCGCACGTGGGGAGAGATAAAAGAATTGAATGACTCAAGATCAATTTGATTTTGTGTTCTGAAGTCAGAAGGGCTGAAGACAATAACTTCCATTTTATCTGTTTTCAAGAAAAGAACATTTTTAGAAAGCCATGATTTAACATCGTCCAGACATGCTGATAGAGTATGTAGAGCACACTTGTTTTTCCTAGTTACAGGCAAGTAGATTATCACCAGCGTAACAATGGAAGGAAATGCCATGTTTCCTAAAAATGGAACCCAGAGGAAGTAGATATAGAGAGAAAAGGGTGGGTGCTAAAATAGAATCCTGAGGTACACCACAAATTAGATTGCCTAAGGAGGAAGATTACTAGACTCATAAATAACTCTTTAATATTCTTTGGTGTTTTCCTCTTTTCAGGTGAAAAGAGGCCATGCTGAGACTACAGTTAAAATTTCAGATATCAACCAAAAACTGAATTCAACATTAGAAGATATGGCAGTGACTCGGGCCCAATTCTACATTGCTGTCACAGTCACGGATATTTTAAGTAATCAATCATGAAACAAGAAATGAAATTGTTTTTGTCAGTTAAGTAAACTTTAATAACTAAGGGCCAGATTTACTTACAGTGTGCATTAAATATATCTCTAGATGTCACAATTTATATCAATGGTAATCAACGGCAAATAGGCCCTACTTATTATATGGTAAGTAATTAGGGGTGGGACGGTTCGCTGTAAAAAATCGAACTGTTCGGTTCTCCACCCAAGGTTCGGCACACGCTTGCACCGCGGTTTATTCCAAATCTGTCGACGCATCTATAATAAGGTTTGTTGAAAACAACGTGCAAAATAGACAGACGGATTCGGCTATTTTGTATGTTTCAGTCGATGGATATGCATTCTGGTTTCCCAATATGTTACAACAGCGATGAACATGGACAAAACAGTCACTCCTTGTAAACAAATGTTCAATGACGTGCCGAACTCTATGACCAGTCATTTACGCCGTCATCACCCGGGTGTTGGTGTTTTAATGTTAAAGGTGCCCTAGAATCAAAAATTTTATTTACCTTGGCATAGTTGAATAACAAGAGTTCAGTACATGGAAATGACATACAGTGAGTCTCAAACACCATTGTTTCCTCCTTATATAAATCTCATTTGTTTAAAAGACCTCAGAAGAACAGGCGAATCTCAACATAACACCGACTGTTACGTAACAGATCATTAATATGTATGCCCCCAATATTTGCATATACCAGCTCATGTTCAAGGCATTACACAAGGGCAGGACGTCTGGATGTGCACAGCTGAATCATCAGACTAGGTAAGCAAGCAAAGACAATAGTGAAAAATGGCAGATGGAGCAATAATAACTGACATGATCCATTATAACATGATATTTTTAGTGATATTTGTAAATTGTCTAAATGTTTCCTTAGCATGTTGCTAATTTACTGTTAAACGATGGTAACTTTAACCACATTTATTATTGTATTCACGGAGACAAGACTGTCGTTATTTTCATTTTTTAAACACTTGCAGTCAGTATAATTCATAAACACAACTTCATTCTTTATAAATCTCTCCAACAGTGTGTAATGTTAGCTTTAGCCACGGAGCACCATCAAACTCATTCAGAATCAAATGTAAACATCCAAATAAATACTATACTTACATGATCCGAAGTATGCATGCAGCATGCATGACGAACACTTTGTAAAGATCCATTTTGAGGGTTATATTAGCTGTGTGAACTTTGTTTATGCTGTTTAAGGCAAGCGCGAGCACGAGAATTTAAAGGGGCCGCAGCCTGAATCGGCACATATTTAATGATGCCCCAAAATAGGTAGTTAAAAAAATGAATTAAAAAAAATCTATGGGGTATTTTGAGCTGAAACTGACACATTCAGGGGACACCTTTGACTTATATTACATCTTTTGAAAACATGTTCTACGGCACCTTTAATTAAAAGACAAAGTACAACGAAATCACTATTGACTGAATAGCTTTTGTAACTTCAATAATGTTTCATCTTTATTTAACTATTCAAAAAAGTTTATATGCAGTGTTATTTTATATTTGATTATTTTATTCAATTTCTGTACCTAAAAGCTGATAGATGAAAAACCTGAAAAAACAGTAAAGCATTGTTTATTTAATTTGTATCTTAGTTCTCATGTATTTATTTGTGCTGTTTCTTGTAGTTAGATTATTTGTTTTTATTTTCTTTATCTTTATTTGACAATTGTCCTTTTTTTTTTTACTGAACATAGCACATACCCAACTGTACCGAAACCGTGACCCTATAACCGTGATCCAAACCGAACCTAAGAAATCTGAACCGTCCCACCCCTATAAGTAATGTATTCAAATTTCATATGTTTAAAGTTCTGTTACATCTGGTAAAAAAAAAAAAATTGCCCCATTTTTTTCTTTTCTTTTGGTGTTAAAAAACTACTGTCAGAATTTACTAAAGACACACAGTAAAACATTGAAAAGTCATGGACAGTTATTTTTGAGGCTGACCTTACAGCAGGAGTTTCCCTTTTAAGATGCAAAATATATGAGAGGAGAGTCTTTAAATAAATCCTGCAATATGATTTGCTAAGGTTTGCGGTAGTATTTAACATAGAAATAAAGCCTTAACCTATTTTAGAACTTTCCACTCCCATCGTCCCTTTTATGGGATTGCAGTCTTATGCTAATTTGCTCTGTTTAGTAAATCTGGCCCAGACTATTGATTAAACAGACTATTGAACAAACAGATAAACGAATGTCATGTGTCTGTATGTGCCATGTAATTTTAAAATGCCTAAAGATCTGGAAATAGTTACAAATTTACAACATTTCTTAGTTGATGTTGACATACTTGACCTAAAATGGCTGTGCACCTCTCATAAGGTGGTGAGGTACAGGAATCAGCAACTTTCCTTCCCATTGTTTTGAGCCCATACAATGTGGATCTGTCTCGGACAAGATTGTTTTACACACCTGGATTTCCCTTTCAAGCTGTGGTAAAGAAAACACTTCTATTCACAATACAATGCATAATAATGATACTGTCAGTCATTAAGGATTATGCTTGAAGTAATTCATAACGGTAGCTTTCACTTTATAATAACATTTTGCTGATGATTTTGTGCTAGTATACCAGTGGTTCATGTTTTTGACTAGGTCACAGTCCGTCACCCAAATGGTTCTCCAGCTGAAGGCATTCAAGTGAACTTAGATGTCTCAAGCACCGAAGAAAAGTCAATAAATATTAAAACCAATGAAGAGGGAATCGCATTTTACACTTTCAACATGAAAGGAATGCCATCTTCCATTTCAGTGCAGGTTAATACATCCAAAGAATAAAGCTTATAATTGTCAGGCCTGTTTCACACTGCTGGCAAAAGCAGTGCATTTTATTTATTTACTATTGTATGTATTTACTAATATGTATCAAGTTGATTGTGTGTGCAATGTGAAACAGGCCTACTTTCTATATATATATATATATATATATACTTTCAGTTCATATATTGTATATAACACTATACTATACTGTATATTTTTGACCTATTTATTTCAACAGGCAACAGTGGATAGTTTCAAATCAACAAAAGAAGTGCGCCCAATGAAATCCACAAAGAACAGCTTCCTGTATCTGAGTGTGACTAATAAAGTTCTGTCACCAGAAGAATCTCTAGATGTTACATTTCATGTCAAGGGCAGTCCAGTAGATGGGCAAATATATTATATGGTAAATAATGTATTTAAAATTTCATATATTTAAAGTGAATGTTTTTATATAACTGAGAACTGTTGAGAAATGTGTGCATCTCTTCAGATTGTCAGCAGAGGCATACTGAGAAGAGCAAGCTCTGTTGCATCAGGTTCTGTTATAAAAATATCCATCCAAATCAGCCCAGAGATGATCCCGTCCTTCAGAGTGATCACCTTTTACTATGACACAGATGGTGACATCATTGCAGACTCAGTGTGGGTAGATGTAAAGGACAGGTGTGAGGGAAAGGTAAACAGACACTAAAAAGCAAATGAATTGTTTTTTAACAGCTTACAATGTTTTAGCTATTTTATATTAAAATAATACAGTACAGTAAAAAAAATCTTGCCAAATGTTTTCTGCTTTCCAATCTCCTGTTTAGCTTGAGATAAAACTGAATCGCAATCAGAATTATCAGCCAGAAGATTCAGCTGAGCTTGACATTGATGTAGGAACACAGAATGCAAAAGTGGCCTTACTAGTTGTGGACAAAGCCATTTATGCCCTGGGTTCTCAAAATAAACTCACTCCAAAACAGGTGTGTTGTACTGTCTAATAATACCTATTGGTTTCTGAAATTTATATATATCAGATATAGATATAAGATAAGCTCAAATCTATTCTTGTTCTTGTTCTTTTGCTGTTACTCATTTTTCTGTGTGAAGGTGTTCAGCTCCATGCAGTCTTATGATCTGGGGTGTTCGTATGGTGGTGGAGAGAACACAGCTGCTGTTTTTAATGATGCTGGTTTGGCCTTCATCTCACACTCGACCACAGTCCGTTCAATGATGAGAAAAGGTGCCAAATGATTACAAACACTTTCAGTACATGAGAAATGGTAACCTAATGGAACTTTTCTGTGTGTTTTTATTTTCAATCTGGGCATACTGTAAATAGACTGGTACTGTGCCTTTAAATGAAAGAGTTGTTACAATATGCAAATAATATTTCCTGATTTATTGTACTTCTAGGTTTCAGCTGCGAGTCTGGCTTTAGGCGCAACAAACGCTCTATAGATATTCAAACAGAAATGGCTGGAAAAGGTATAGTATTATCAGTTGAATATTTGATTACCTTTTGTATCAATTCTCAAAGCTCTGTGTTATTTTAGTATTATTTTTATATAGTATTATAGTGTTAATTAATTTAAATTAGCTTTCATTTTTATATTTTCAGGTTTCTTTTATTTTTAATGTTGTGTTTTTGTCACTTTTATTATTATATATATATTTTTAAATATCTTATTTTATTTCATAAAATGTTTTATTTTTATCACTTTTTATTTTCATTTTATTGTTTTAGTTTTAGTCATTTTAGTATTTTAACAATAACAACATGTGAGTCTCATTTTAATCTCAATTTTTCAAGTACGATTAATTTCTATGGGGCAAATTAAATGTTTAATGAAAAATGAGTGTGTCTTTAGATACAATTTATATTTTATCTCTTTTTTTCAATTATTGTTGCTATACACAGTGGCACACATGACCTGGAAATGCCTTTGAAGATGTGTAATTACTCTCAACTTCTGCTCATCACTTTTGTCCTGTAGAGGCTGCATTTAAGAAAGCAGAATTGCAGAAATGCTGTCGCCATGGTTTCACCCTGATTCCTATGAAGTTTACTTGCGAGGACCGAGCGAAAAGAGTGAGCAAAACAGAAAGCAAAGATTGTGTGGATGCCTTCCGAGAGTGCTGTGAGTTTGCAACCAAGCTAAGAGACAAAAAGAGGAAAGAGGACCTGAAGGAAGGGCATGGCAGAAGTGAGTATAGCATCTTAATGAAAAGCTACCATGCACAAGTCATAAAAATGCCATCAAAGGCTTTTGTAATTCAGGTGTGCAACAATCTGTGCAATGAAAACATCTGATTTTGTTTTCCCACAAATTATTCTTTATTATTTAATTTCCATAGCTGCTGATTCTAATGAAGTTGAGGAATTCTTTGACTCTGAAACACAAACAATTCGCCGATATTTCCCTCCAAGCTTTGAGTTTAAGCAGATGGATGTGAAAGGAAAAGTTAGGTATATAAATATACATTTATAAATATATAAATGTTACATTTAAGTGATGTGAAAGTCCACCGTGTCCTAACTACACGCGATGCGACGCCGCAACACGCGATAAAAGGAATCTTTTCCATGTTAATCAGAGTTTTTGTCCTACCAGCCGCGACGGCGACACGCGACGATTCTATTTCAGAAACGGTTTCTATTTCTCTGCGACGTCGTGCCTGGAACAGCAACATAAAGTATGGCAATGATAATATCAAGTACTGTTTATGTGCTTTTTTTCATGTTAAAAGCGTCTAATGTGAGTTTGAATATCATTCTGTCTTCCCAGCTTTTTAGCTGTAATGAAAACAACTCTGGCTAAAAATAAATAAATGGGCACAAGAATGTTCAAACTATCAACTCAATGCGAACAAACAAGTGTATCTATGACAAAGATTGTTTCAGTGGTGTATGAATTTTACTATGTACTTACCATACCCATTTCTGTGTCCGCTGTGCTCTTGCCAAGAGAGCTCGCCAACACTCTCTTCTGATTGGCTGTAGTATTTGATTGATTTTTTATCGCTTCTCATTGTCGTGGCCTAATGGATAGAGAGTCGGACTTGTAACCCAAAGGTCATGGGTTCGAATCTCAGGTCCGGCAGGGATTGTTGGTGAGGGGAGTGAATAACCAGCGCTCTTCCCACCTTCAATACCACGACTGAGGTGAGACCCTTGAGCAAGGCACCGTTCCCCCAACTGCTCCCCGGGCGCCGCAGCAATGGCTGCCCACTGCTCCGGGTGTGTGTTCACGGTGTGTGTGTTCACTGCTGTGTGTGTGCACTTGGATGGGTTAAATGCAGAGCACAAATTCCGAGTATGGGTCACCATACTTGGCCACATGTCACTTCACTTCACTTCACTTCACTTGTCGCGTCGCGTCTAGTGTGGACAGTCAAACTGCTTGTCGCTGGAATCTTATCGCATCGCATGCAGTTAGGACACAGTAGGGAAAATATCATACATATAAATGTATTACAATATAAAATGTTTACTTGAGTTTCCTTTAAAACGATTTACAAGGGTCTTGTATGATTTAACTGCACCGGGTCTTTCTTCCAGACACACAATCCATTTACCCCACTCTATTACAACATGGGAGATCCAGGCTCTCAGCTTATCTCCATCCCATGGTAATTTTCCCTCTCACTGCTATCATATTTAATGTCAACCTACCAACGAACTAAGCCTTTTAATTTTATTGCTTACAGGTTTTTGTGTGGCGGAACCTGTTGACCTACTTGTATTTAAGCCAGTGTTTATTTCCTTGAGGCTTCCCTATTCGGTCAAACGCTTTGAGCAACTGTCTATAGGTGTGGTGATCTTTAATTACGGAAAGATGGAAAGGAAGGTTTGTTTAAATTAACTTTTCAGTTGTTGTTGTTGTTGAATGGTCAAATGCATACATAGTTGTAAAAATGTCCATCATGTGGAGTATCTCATGTAAATACTGTCGGTTATGTCTCAAGTGGACGTAAACAGGTGGGTTAAACAGGTCAGGATATTGCATCCATGAATTCAGTCTTAAAGAGACAGCAGCCTAAATAAATATTTGTCTGTCATTAATGTTCATCAAATAGCAAAATATGTTAAATAAATGTATAGTACATGGTAAAAAAAAACTAAAAAAATCTTTAATTTAATTTGTATCTCTATTGTATTTGTTGTATTGTTTGTAAATTTCCTTCTTTATAGAAATTTATAACAATTTTATATATACATATATATATTTATATATAAAATCGTGAAATACAATTTCTCATATTGCAAATAAAATGGTCATATTGCCCACCACTTGCTCACCCGTCCCGTATTCCACCATGAGAAATCTGGTCACCCTAACTGTAGTAGAATAGTAGATAAATGATTTCTGACATTAATATATATTCTTCTTCACTTTCATGGTCAGCTTGTTGTGCAAATGAAACAAGTGGATGGTCTTTGTTCACCCGGGTCAGCATCTTCATCTTCCACTGTCAGAATCAGTCTGGAGGAAAAGTCATCTCAAACTGTAACTTTTCCTGCTGTTCCCATGGTAATAGGCCAAATCCCTATCACCATTGCAATTTATGAAGATGATGAAGAAAAAACAAAAGTGGATGCTATTCAAAAGATGCTCTTGGTTGAGGTAAGGGGAAGTGGAATGACAAAATACCCAAATTTATGCCATATCCTTTGTTTGGAACAATTGGATTTCAGGGATTCTAAAATCTATCTTTTGTCTTTCTCTTTATATCTCAGAATGAGGGAGTGGAAATCAGAGAAGAGAAGACTTATTTTATTAATCTGAATGGTGATATTGTTAGCTATGCTTTGATCACCCATTACAGATTCAGATATACACATATTGTGGCTGTTTTTAAAAGCTTAAAAAAGCGTAAAAAGTTTGTGACATGGTAATCTCAACGTGTATAAAAACCTGAACTCTGTTCATCAGGTAGAAGTGACCGGCGCTTCTTTATCGAGGGATTTTTCCCAAACAACACCGTTCCTGAAACAGATGTCAACCTGTTTGTCAAACTAGAAGGTCCAAAGCAACATGTTTAAAAACTAAGTTGTTGTGAATGCTTTATAAATAAATA
>RJVU01072388.1:1694886-1777052 GCA_003731715.1 Anabarilius grahami
TTAGACATTCACCTAAGATATCCCATGTTTAGAGAGACAGCTCAGCAGAATATCACTGACCACACACAGATAAATCAACACACATCACTGTAGGTACACTTTTGAGGCCACTTTCACATCTTCCCACTGAGTTTCATGCCGGTTCAATCATTGAGACTTGGTTCGTTATAGTGGGGTGATTCAGCTTCCCAGCATATGTGTATTTATTTATTTATTCATTTAATTTTTTGAAGACTCATTTCACTTTGCAGTTAAAAGTGTGAGAGGGGCTTTTGTGCTCACGGTAAACTCTGTAACATCTGCAGGTGAGCGGCAGGCGGGGGTGAGTGTGTACAACAGCGTGCACACTCCAGTGAAGAGGAGGCTGAAAGTGCATTGCATCACTGAATCCATATGGAGCAGCTAAAAATCGTACTGAACCACAGGTTGTTTTGCCCACTCAGAGACGCTTCTCTCAGAAGACACCAAAAAGGGCAGAAAACTCTTTCTGCTTCAAAATAATTGCTATTTTACTCAACTTACAAATTTGCAGTCTGAATTGAATGTGGTGACACAAAAATATAGGATGCCACAAAATAACACAGTAAAATAAACATACACTGTAAAACTTTACTGTAAATTTACAGGTAATTTCTAACAGTATTATACTGTATTTTCATAAAACAGTAACATGCTGTATATTTTACAGAATGTCTGTAAATATACAGTAGTTTTCTGTTTTCAGCCCGTTTCACTCGTAATACAGTATAATACTGTAGAAGCATTGCATTATGGGATTGATTTTTTTTTTTTCGCGCTCATTTCAAATTTCTAGGGCAGGCATACATTTTAGTTTCTCTCCCAACACTTTTAGTGTTTCACGTCAACTCTTCAGGGTTTAATGTTATCATTAAACGATATTTGAGTGAATATAGTGTGCAGTTTTAAGCTTTTGAAGCGTCAGTTTGCCGAGACGCGGGATGACTGGACGGCGCTGCTGAGAAGACGGAGATGTTATTTTCCGCCTGATTAATCAAAACGTTTGTGCCTGTGTCGAGAAGACGGATAAACGATTGTTCGGCTGAGAATACGGTAAGTCAGTTTTTTATGGTGCTTTTTGTTCGCGTTTCTATTTTGTCATGAATGGTTTGATCTTGAAATGTTAAACTTCTCATGAGCAAACAGTTAACGTTACTCTGTTCTCAGCGCTTCACGCAGTAACACTGATGTTTCGTGTTATAGACAACCTTAGCATATGTTATTCTTACAACCTGATATTTAAACTGATTTGTTTATTTTGTTTTTTTTTCTCTCGTTTCAGACTCAATCATCTGATGTAGCTCCATTGTTTACGTAAGTGTTGTGCTTATTTTCAAGTGTGTCAGGTTTATGACAAAGAATTCAGTGAATAAACGATTTTATTTTGTCAATTATTTTAAGCAATATTTTAAGATGCATCTTTTCTGAAGTGTAACAGGACACATTACTGAGATCATATGATTAGCTGTGAGTCCTTCTGTTCACAAAAATGCTATGGTGAATGAATCCACAATATTCACTTCTCTCTCTGCTTTTCTGCTTTTAGGCTCTTTGACATATCCCCTAAACATGGCTCAAGAACCAGGAAGGGGGGAAAATGACCCTCTGTGAAATATGGTTATGTTAACGTAAGTATTGCACCTAATTTCACTTGTGATGTAATCAGGTTTATGACAAATAATGGACTACTTGCACTGAGGCTTGTAACACACGTTTTGAAATAATACAACTTGCCTATTTCTGCTTAGTGATCGATGCTGCAGTGTGTGTGAGACCTGATGAATAAGTTCAGGACAAACCTTCATTTATTTTTATTAAATATTTTAATCCCTATTTTTCATTGACAATCATTTCACTGTGTGTAATTCTTAGTATTCAAATTCTTAATATTCAAAGTATATTTGTCAGTCCGCTGTCAGTGCGTTACTGTTTAAAGGGTTAGTTCACCAAAAAATGAAATTTCTGTCATTAATTACTCACCCTCATGTCGTTCCACACCTGTAAGACCTTCGCTCATCTTCAGAACACAAATTAAGATATTTTTGATGCGAGAGCTTTCTGTCACGTCACAGAGACACATGGATTACTTTAACAATGTGTTTCCTACCATTTTTCACCTTGAATGTGTAAGTTGTGCTGCTGCCTATGGAGGAACAGAAAGCTCTCAGATTTCATCAAAGAATATCTCCATTTGTGTTCCAAAGATGAACAAAGGTCTTACGGGTGTGGAACGACACGAGGGCAAGTAATTAACAACATAAATTTAATTTTTGGGTAAACTAACCCTTAAAGATTAATTTAAACATTTAAAATTGCTAAATGTCTCGAGGCAGGTACCACTTATTTATTTGACTATTTTAAAAGACTGGGATAAAAGCACCAACACACACAAGCTAAATTCAACAGGTATAAAATATGGGAAAAACAGTTAATGAGAAGACGAGCACTGGACTGCAGCAGGTTAGTGCTGTATGGAGGGAAGCTGAATGCTTTTACCAGAAACTCCCGAGATGTAGTACGATGTACAACGCGGAATCAGTTGTGCATATAGTCCATTCAATGAATAAACAATTTCATTGAATACAATTATAAGCATTATTTTTTTAGTTGCATCTTTTCTGAAGTGTTAATTGGCATTTTAACTTACTGCAATCAAATGCTTATAGGCTGTTAGTCCTTGTGTTCACAAAAATGCTATGGTGCATATATTCACAATATTCATTACTGTTTTCTCTCTCTCCTTTTTTTTCTCTTTCTTTTCTGCTTTTTTAGGTACTTTGACATCAACAATGAACACGGCTCAAGAAACAAGAAGGGAAAGTGACTTCCAAGACTGGCAACACTGTGCAAAAAAGGAGCAGTACTGAAAAACTTGTAGGCCTACTATTTGTTTTTACTCCACATTTGGAAAAATGTTAAATGTAAATAAGATTGCTCATTGATAACTGCTGAGTGCATTTAAAATGTTGACCTTTCAACATTGCAATTTTCTGCTAACTTCCATAAAAAAAATAATAAAAGTTTTAAAACTCAGAGTATGTTGTTTTCCATTTCCTTTGCCATAACATAACAAAAGTATGTTTTTTAATTATTTAATGACAAATATAAGTTTAGTATGAAAAGCTGTATAAATGCAGTTAATAGCTGTAGATAAACAGTATAATGCTGTAAAAGTACATAATATTACAGCAGGATACTGTATTTGATAATTACAGCACTATACTGTAAATGTTGTTTACAGAAGTAGTACTATAAAAATACAGTAAGTGGCTGGCAACCCAGCTGCCAGTATTTTACTGTAAATTTACACCGAAAAGTTTTACAGTGTACACCCTGTATCCGAATATTCCTTCGTCCCCACTGTACCATATAGAAGGTGAAAAACTTTACGTGAAATGATTAGTATGTCTGAATCCATAATATTCATAAAACAGTAGGCAAAAAAGCCTGGATGAGCTATTAATTCTGCCAAGATTCTGAAGTGTGCAACTAATGGACACAGGAGAGGATTTGTGAATGGCAGTGAAGCGACACAACTGATGCCGTAGGCCACATGATAGTGACAACATGAGGGAAGTAATGTCCAGATTTCATTCATAATACACACATTCATACTATATAGAACATACTTTTTAGTGGTCTCATCAAATGTATTGCAGTTACTCAGACAGTAAGCGATTTCGGACTCGCCAACAGTTTTTAGATCCCAAATTAAGAACCGGTTCTTTTAATTAAATGGCCAAAACACTAAAGTACTTATCAGTTTGAATCAATGTAACAAATCACATGTTGAATTTGGCTACTGACCTAACATCTGACTTGTTGATTTTAGTTCAGTTAAAGATACACACAAAAAAGAAAAAAGATTTATTGTAGTAAATTATATTTTAATTAATAAACATTCAGGTATGATGCAAAAAGCCTGTGGTGTTAATGAGGTTCTAAATGACAGATTCAGTCACTGATTCGAATGGGATTGGACTTTTATACACTTCAAAAACAATTTTACAGCAGTGGTATCTCAATCACTGTCACAAAAGTAAATCGATATCGAAAATTCAATAGAAGTCTATACAGTCCCCAGTGGAGGATGTGTATGTGTTGCGTTTATTATTGCTTGGCAGTCTAAACCCCTGTTTATTATTGTAGTAAAGCTTCTTTGAATCGTTTGGGAGAGGGAGGACATAAAGAGGCGAGAGTGCTAAGAGTAAAGGAGGAGAGGAACAGACCCAGGCTTTATGCTCTCATATTATTCTAATCTCTGAGAGTTGGTCCAACATAAGCAACACGGGGGGATTGGCCATCACTTCAATCGGGCTCAGGTCAATGCTTGACTTGTTTGTGCTGTCACCATTAAACTTCTCGTTATGTTTGAATCAGTAAAGGCTGAACAAATATGCAGACTCAGAAATGCACATATTTTCATTTGGAAAAAGGTCAAATCCTGTATTTAGGTAAATGCTTCTGCATCTCTTAACATTACCTTCATTTACTTGTTATGCATATCTTAAATTTTTTGGCTGTTTCCAGCATGATCTTGTGAGCTTTCATGTTGGTGCACCCCAAAATATATTAAAGAATTCAAATCAATTTCAACCAGTCAACAAAGTCTGATTCTAGCATTCCTGCTGGAAATCCAACTTAAGCTGGTAGATGTTTTTTGGAATAGAGTAGCTAGTTTGTAGAAAGCTGGTCTAAAGGGGCTTTTGTTATGGAGGAACCTTTACATAGTTCCTAGAACTATAGGCTGAAGTACCCAGATTTTTCCATGTTCGCACCACAGAAACTAGTAATGACTGTAGTTCTAGGAACTCCTTTTGGGGGAACTAAGGGTGCTTTCACACCTGCTTCATTTAGTTTGGTTGAATCGTACTAGAGTTCGTTTCCCCCTTTGGTGCGGTTCGTTTGGGCAGGTGTGAAAGCAGCAATCGCACCCAGGTGTGCACCAAAAGCAGACCAAACAAACGTACCGAGACCTCCTTGAAGAGGTGGTCTCGGTACGCTTTCAAACGAACTCTGGAGCGGTTCGCTTGAGATGTGAAAGCAATCCGACCCAGTTAACGGACCAACGAACCAAATGATATCATAATTCATAACAGGAAATGTGATATAAAAACCGGTAGTGTCTGATTCTGTGAGTGAGCACATTATTTACCATAGCTGAACACCAACGAGCGCCTCTGTTGTGTAATTGCACTTCTCTGTGCGAGAACGCTGTTCCGACGAAGCCTTGATTC
Organism: Anabarilius grahami; assembly: GCA_003731715.1. Taxonomy (NCBI): domain Eukaryota; kingdom Metazoa; phylum Chordata; class Actinopteri; order Cypriniformes; family Xenocyprididae; genus Anabarilius; species Anabarilius grahami. Next base: position 1,700,142 of record RJVU01072388.1, read on the forward strand.
CCGCTCTGCTTCATTATAAAATTCATATGGTCTCTCTCGACACACTGACAACAGGTCGCCTACTAGACAGCGCTGGGAAATCCAGAGACAGAGAGAGAGAGAAAGAGCGCGCGTTTGAATTTGCCGCAGCATTAATTTGAATGTAGTATATAATTTAACAGCGGGAAAGATGGCTACATTTATAAAGTGTTTGCGACAGTTACAAATAAAGCCACAATAAGCTCATGGAGCAAACTTGTCAATCATTATTTTGATGGATGATGCAGAGAAAACTCTGACCAATAAGAGGACAGTTGTACTCGCATGTGACTTGCCTAAACGCATTTTGGTACGCTTTGAAATGTTGCCATGTGAAAGCGAACCGAACCAAGAAGAAAATGCAACATTATAACAAATTTAGTCCCTGTTTCGGAACAAAACAAACGATCCATAGGGGTGAAAACACCCTAAATTAGCTCCTACTTCGGAGTAGGGTCTAAACCAACATTATAGGAACTATCAGTGATGTAAGTGTACGTTGATTGGTCAAACGCATGTCAAACACCGGCACCTCAAACTCTTAGCCCCTTTAAAATTACGCGTTTACATCCCATTTATTCCTTTATTACGAAACACACAACAAACACAGCTCCGATCACAGCATCCCCCATCCACCGGTTTTTAGCGTTTGTAAATGCAGCGCTTAAAGGCGCCACTGTCGGCCACTTCAGAGTTCCTACTGCTGGTGTAAATGCAACCAGGAACATGCCCTGGGGGAGAAATTAGTTCTCGGGAAACTATCCTAGTGGCTAGTTCCTATAACTGAGTACCTGGAACTTTTCGGTGCGAAAGCCCCTTAAGATGGTCATCAACTGGTTCAAGCTAGTAGACGGGAGAACCCAATACAGTTCCTGGAGATCTACCTTCCTGAAAAATTCAGTTCCAACCCTGATCAAACACAACTGAACCAGCTAATTAAGATCTTTAGGAGCACCTGATAGTTACAGACAGGTGTGTTTGATCAGGGTTGGATCTTAACTCTGCAGGTAGCTTGGAAGATCTCCAGGAACAGGAATGGGCACCCCTTTAGTAGATTAGAACAGCAACAAACTACTGTAGCTACCAGCTGGACATGCAATTTTTAAGTGATCAAGCTGTTTTGTTTTTTTTTGGAACATGGTACAGCTGGGCAATAGCTGGTAGACCATCATAGACCAAAAAAAACAAAAAAAAACTAACAGCAGGTAAAGATGGTTAAGACTTTTTCGATCATGGTAGCTAGCTGGTTTCTATTTGGTGCAAGCTGGTCATTAGCAGGTAGAGCTACCAGCTGGTTATACCAGTGTCAACGTTGAGTTGCAAAAAAACTGAAATAAAAGATGCAATACTATGTATTGACGAGATGTTTATACTTCATTGTTTATTATAACTTTCATGATATTATATTACAAATACAGGTCCTTCTCAAAAAATTAGCATATTGTGATAAAGTTCATTATTTTCCATAATGTAATGATAAAAATTAAACTTTCATATATTTTAGATTCATTGCACACCAACTGAAATATTTCAGGTCTTTTATTGTTTTAATACTGATGATTTTGGCATACAGCTCATGAAAACCCAAAATTCCTATCTCAAAAAATTAGCATATCATGAAAAGGTTCTCTAAACGAGCTAATAACCTAATCATCTGAATCAACCAATTAACTCTAAACACCTGCAAAAGATTCCTGAGGCTTTTAAAAACTCCCAGCCTGGTTCATTACTCAAAACCGCAATCATGGGTAAGACTGCCGACCTGACTGCTGTCCAGAAGGCCATCATTGACACCCTCAAGCGAGAGGGTAAGACACAGAAAGAAATTTCTGAACGAATAGGCTGTTCCCAGAGTGCTGTATCAAGGCACCTCAGTGGGAAGTCTGTGGGAAGGAAAAAGTGTGGCAAAAAACGCTGCACAACGAGAAGAGGTGACCGGACCCTGAGGAAGATTGTGGAGAAGGACCGATTCCAGACCTTGGGGGACCTGCGGAAGCAGTGGACTGAGTCTGGAGTAGAAACATCCAGAGCCACCGTGCACAGGCGTGTGCAGGAAATGGGCTACAGGTGCCGCATTCCCCAGGTCAAGCCACTTTTGAACCAGAAACAGCGGCAGAAGCGCCTGACCTGGGCTACAGAGAAGCAGCACTGGACTGTTGCTCAGTGGTCCAAAGTCATTCGGAAATCAAGGTGCCAGAGTCTGGAGGAAGACTGGGGAGAAGGAAATGCCAAAATGCCTGAAGTCCAGTGTCAAGTTCCCACAGTCAGTGATGGTCTGGGGTGCCATGTCAGCTGCTGGTGTTGGTCCACTGTGTTTTATCAAGGGCAGGGTCAATGCAGCTAGCTATCAGGAGATTTTGGAGCACTTCATGCTTCCATCTGCTGAAAAGCTTTATGGAGATGAAGATTTCGTTTTTCAGCACGACCTGGCACCTGCTCACAGTGCCAAAACCACTGGTAAATGGTTTACTGACCATGGTATTACTGTGCTCAATTGGCCTGCCAACTCTCCTGACCTGAACCCCATAGAGAATCTGTGGGATATTGTGAAGAGAAAGTTGAGAGACACTCTGGATGAGCTTAAGGCCGCTATCGAAGCATCCTGGGCCTCCATAACACCTCAGCAGTGCCACACCGCATTAAAGCAGTCGTTTCTGCAAAAGGATTCCCGACCAAGTATTGAGTGCATAACTGAACATAATTATTTGAAGGTTGACTTTTTTGTATTAAAAACACTTTTCTTTTATTGGTCGGATGAAATATGCTAATTTTTTGAGATAGGAATTTTGGGTTTTCATGAGCTGTATGCCAAAATCATCAGTATTAAAACAATAAAAGACCTGAAATATTTCAGTTGGTGTGCAATGAATCTAAAATATATGAAAGTTTAATTTTTATCATTACATTATGGAAAATAATGAACTTTTATCACAATATGCTAATTTTTTGAGAAGGACCTGTTTACTTTCTCTGGTAACATTTTTGTAAATCTAGTTATTACAGGCTTAAGTAAATATTTGCTTTAAATATTTCTATTAATAAGAAAAGCATCTGATTTAAAAAAAAAAAAAAAAAGAGTGCATTTAAATATATTAGTCAAAATGTAGCATATTTAGTCTGTTAATATGAAGCCATTTGTCAAACAGCAAAAGATAATTTATAAATTACAAGCAAATGCAAACAAAACTGGATTAAACTTTTGTTCAAATAGAAGTAAATAGAAACTTTTCCACAGAAATGAATGAGCAATACTCTATAATGTCTAATGTCATTTTTGGCTCATAAATTCTCAGAAGTGCTTGTCAGTACATGGTTGTTTTGTTAGGTGTGTATACAGCTCAAGGCTTGGCACTGCTTTGACTAGGAGGGTAAGGTCAGGTCAGCAACTGAACGGTGGTTCCACTGATGTGGGCCTGCTTTAGCTTGATATAAATATCATACAAGAGGGGGTGCTAGTGAGCAGAGGCCACCCATCATGTCTCATCATGCTGATATGACAGACACTCTCTGTGTTCCAGTAGAAGATATTCACACTGAAACTTTCATCATGTGCTAGAAAGGAAACGTACAAGCCAGATCTTTGTGGAAAGTGTTAAAAGAAGTAGTTGTAAAAGCTTGAAGTGTAAAATAGTAGAGAGAGAGAGAATGAGAGAGAGCGTTTAAAAAGCTTTTTGAGGGTTTTAAGTTTAAAAGCATTTAAATTTGAAGTTTGAATCAGTTACAAAAGCTGCTTTAAGTCTCAGACAAATTGTTTATTATGCGGTTGCTAGAGTGTTGCTATGCAGTTGCTTGTGTACATTATCACATTGCTAGCATGTTTCAGACAGATATCATGCTAGCTGATACCATGCTCATAAAAGTTGTAAAGAAAATAGTCAGAGGACAATAAGGTTTGGGTATAGGTATAGGTCACAGATTCTTGAGTTCCTTCATTTTCTCACTAAATGTATTTCTTTGATTATCACATATGGTTATAACACTATCAGATAAAAAATGTTTTGTTAAATATTTAAGTATCTGTTTGTCTTATGTTTTACTGTACATGTATTTTAATCTATATATGAAGTAATGAGTTATGGTCTGAGCAAAGGTGGTTTAAGGGGGACTGAGTTATAATATAATGTCAATTTTGATCATATGAAAAGATAATTAAATGAAATGGTACATGTGTTAATAACAGTGATCAAAGTTACAACCTTACAACCTTGAAGATGATAACCGATTGTTTGAGTGAACTGTCCTGAAGACAAGTTGAAACAAAAAAAAATATGCAACATTATAAATGCATGTTTGACATTTCCAATTATATTGGTAAAAACAATTCTGGAGGACAGCATTCACATCATGTAGAGCAATAACAGATAAACAGAAGTAACAAAGGAAAGGGACAGCTAATCACAGATAGATTCATGAACTCAGTAAGTCTGGTTAACGGTTTAGAGAATTTTATGTCAAGAGAGATTTTGCAAACACCCACAAAAACGTTCAATAGCAGGGAATATGGTCAATGTAAATTGGCAAGGAGGCGGAGTATGGAAAAACTTTAAGTATGAAGGGATTTGATTGCTCAGGGTCCTCTTGGCTAGTGGAGCTCCTGTTCACTGTCTCTCTTTCTCCATTAATCTCAATCAGTCACAGGAGGTTCTCAAGACTGATGGAAAGAGTCTAATCCAACAGAGCATGACAGAAGCAGCTCCAAATACAGGTAAGACTAATTTTATTACACATTATTGTATTGAAATAACATTACTATATTCATTGTATTCATTGCCATAATTAATTACTGGCAGTATTGCAGTTGTTATAAGGGCTGAATGTTTTGTATTGTAACAAATAATGGTGAGTTTATGATTACATAAAATTGCAGATGATTAGATAAGAATGAAATAATAAAAATATCAATATTCATGTATGATTTACACTACCATTCAAAAGTTTGCATTCAGTAAGATTTATTTTTTAAGAAATTAATACTTTTATTCAGATAGAAAGCATTAAATTGATAAAAAAGTGACATTAAAAACATTTATAATGTTCTAAAATAATTGTATTTCAAATAAATCCTGTTCTTTTCATCAAAGAAAAATGTACCACAGTTTCCCCAAAAATACTGAACAGCACAATTGTTTTCAACATTGATAATAATAATAAACGTTTTTTGAGCAGCTAATCAGCATATTAGAATGATTTCTGAAGGATCATGTGGCACTGAAGACTGAAGTAATGATGCTGAAGTTTAAAGTCTGGAGTAATCACAAGAATAAATTACATTTAAAATAGAAAACAGTTATTTTAAATTGTAATAATATTTTACAATATTGCTGTTTTTGCTGTATTTTTTATCAAATAATTGCAGCCTTGGTGAGCATAAGAGACTTTTTTTTAAAACATAAAAGAAAACTTACCAACCCCAAACCTGTGAATGGTACTGTATATTTATTAATATGCATGCATGTTATTAATAATTTTATTTTTTTAAAGTGTATCATTATTACATATTTTTTTGGATGCTTTTGTGGTGAGCGCTTAAATAAGACTGCTAGACTTTCTTTTTAAACTGGCAGTTTTCAGTTGGCTAAGATTATGTACAAGTTTAGTGAAAGACATACAGTCACTGTGAGAGGAGGACAGTGCAGCTCTGTTGCTGCAGTACAGTCCCTCTGCTGATAGGGTTTTGAGGGATTTTTCCAAAAATGCAGTCTTAAGCTCAGCCAGCCCGGCTCATCTTAGCCTGACATATATTTGAAAGGCATGTATTTTATATTTACACACATTTGAGCAGTAAATGAATGAATGTGTGAATAAACATGAAACGGCATGCCAAGAAAAACTAAAGGCAAACTTTTCTCTTTTTCAGGGAATACATCTATCATATCCCAAATACTTGTAAGATAGTTGAGGAAAATAAATATAAAAACTTTGCTATTGTGATTTAGGTGTTATATTATCAGTCATAACTTGTATGAAGGACTGGGCACCATATTTCAGCATAAAATGTTAATCTCAATAGTTTTTCTCCTCATCCTTAGTCCCTTGTCTTCTCTTCAAGGCACACTTAGCGAGAAAAAAAATGACACTACTAAATCAATGGACCACACTATTAGTCATAGTGTTCCCAAACTAGTAACTACAACCACCAAAGTGAAAAACCAGGCTCATGCTGCTTCTTCAAAAAGTAGTAGTGCCAATCAGACTCTTCCATCCACCCCAAAGCCTGTTGTGGATGGTCTCCAGAAACCTGTGCCTTCTCTTCAAGATACACTTAGCGAGAAGAAAAATTCTACTACTAAATCTAGAGCGAACATTATTAATCTTAATGTTCAGACACCAGTAACCACAAACACCAAAATGAAAAACCAAACTCAATCTACTTCCTCAAAAACCAGCAGCATCAGTCAGACTCTCACATCCACTACAAAGCCTGCTGTAGATGGTGTCCAGAAACCTGGGCCTGCTCTTCAAGGTAAACTTAATGAGAAGAAAAATTCCACTGCCAAGTCAACATCCCACACCAGTAGTCTTAATGTTCCAAAGCTAGAGACTATGGCATTGAAGACCAAAATGAAAAATCGGACTCACCCTACTTCCTCATTTACGAGCAGCGTCAATCAGAATCCTCCATCCACTGGTAAGATTGTTGTGGATGAAAGCTCACTTGGCGAGAAGAAATATTTCACTTTGAAGTCAACAAACCAAACTATTAATGTCAATGTTTCAAAGATAGTGACTACAGTATTAAACACCAAAACGAAAAACCAGACTCGATCTACTTCCTCAAAAATTAGCAACGTCAATCAGCCTCAAGACATTGTACAGAAACATGTACCTTCTCTTCAGGATCCACTTAGTGTGAAGAAAAATTCTACTGTGAAGTCAACGTCCCAATCCATTAAGGTTGTGACATTATCAAACACCAAAATGTCCTCAACATCTAGTAAAGGGAATCAAACTCTACCATCCTTAAAAAAGCCTGATGTGGACAACATCCAGAAACCTATAAAACTTAATGTTCGGAAACCAGTCTCTACATTATTAAAGACCAAAATGAAAGACCAAACTCCATCTACTTCCTCAACTTCTAGTAGAGTGAATCAGACCCTCTCATCCCCTTCAAAGCATAATGTGGACACAGTCCAGAAGCCTGTGCAAAGTGTACAAAATACAATTAGTGAGAAAAAGAATGTTACTACTAAGTCAGCCATCAACACTATTGATCTTAATCCTCAGAAGCCAATAACTACATTACTAAAGACCAAAATGAAAAATCTTCCATCCTCTTCGAGGCCTGCTGTAGATGTTGTCCAGAAACCTGTATCTTCTCTTCCAGCTACATTTGGCAAGAAAAAAAATCCTACTAGCAAGTCAGTAAGCTACACTATTAATGTTAATGCTTCAAAGCCAGTATTCACCAAAATGAAAAACCAAACTCATTCTGCTGCCTCAAAACCTAGTAGCATCAATGAGACCCTCATATCCACACCAAAGTCTGCTGTAGATGTCCAAAAACCTGGGCCTGCTCTTCAAAGCACACTTAACAAGAAGAAAAATTCCACTTCTAAGTCTACGGTCCAATCTATTAGTCATAATGTTCCCAAGCTAACAACATTATTACAAAATCACACTCATCCTACTTCCTCAAAAATCCACAGTGTCAATCAGACTCTCCAATCCACTACAAAGCTTGTTGTGGATGAGAGCACAGTTAGCAAGAAGAAACATTCTGTCAAGTCAATATCCCAAACTATTAATGTTAATTCATCAAGGCCAATAACTACATCATTAAACACTAAAACGAAAAACCAAACTCAATCTACTTCTTCAAAAATTAACAACGTCAATCAGACCACCGCCATGCCTGTAGTGGATGGTGTCCAGAATCCAACTAAAGACAAACCTGCAGAGAGTTCACCAGTTAAAGTAGTCATTACTGAGGCTTGCGTTCAACAGGAGTCTCAGACAGATACAGGTAACATAACTAAAGTACGAGAAACAGAGCTAAGTTTGAATCCGGGATCTCCTCTGGTTATGACTCATCGCATCAACTTGCTACACGGGGGTTGCACAGGAGGTTGTGAGACGCAGATGGCCACACTAAGGGACAGAGTTGAGTTTCTTGAGAAGGAGATGTCAGTGATTAAAAAAATGTGTAAGTAAAATATGGTATTAACATAAATCTAAAAATTTTCAGTTAACCATTACTATATGGTTCTTTTAATGGATCTGGCAAAAAATGTGTATAGTAACTGCTGAATTGAATCTGGATGAACTGGTTTTAAATCACACACTGTACCATATATCTTCAGGTGTTCAGTGCTCAGGAGAGCAGTGCCCTAAAAACTGTAATGGCCAGGGCAAGTGTGAAGGAGGAAAGTGTGTTTGTTTCCAGGGCTTCAGTGGCCCAGACTGCAGTGGAAAAACATGCCCCTCTAACTGCAACAAAAAAGGGAAGTGTGTGAAGGGAAAGTGTGTGTGTCAGACTGGTTACACAGGCCTAGACTGCAGTAAAGGTAAGTAAAGCATATGAAAGTCAACAACATTTTAAACTTTAATGTTTAATAGAATAGTTCACTACAAAATAAAAATTCGGTTATCATTTACTCACACTCATGTTATTCCAATCTTGTATGATTTTCTTTCATCCATAGAAAATAAATGGACACATTTAGTAATGTTTATGCTGCTTTCCATACAGTGAAAGTGTCACAGATATGTTTAGTTTCATGGGGCCTCACTTATAAAAAGTGCGTTTGCACAGATTTGATCTTAGAGTTTAGGTGCGCTAAAATTCACTCCAAACTTCATATTTATACATGGAAAAGTGCTTAGCGCCATGTCAGGGTCTAAGCAGACGTACACACTTTTTCTTGTAGCAGAGAGCTGGAGTACTGCAGGTATTTGAAAATCGAACTGCTCGCCATTCTCAAGTAAAGGATTTGGATGTTAACTGGTGCTCTTTTATATGTTAATGACAATAATTAGGCAGCATTAACAAGGCGGAGATCTGAAACCATTCAGCTGTGGACAATTTCAAGATGATTTGCAGTTATAAATTTCACATGTGAAAGAGAGGCGAATGCATGTTTTTTCGTAAGATCAAATGTAGGACAGTTTCTAATCAACATTGTATAAATAAGCCCCATTGTGTTTTAGTTTGGTTCTGTTCTGTTCCTGTTTGCTTGTGTTCCCTTTTGCTTGTTTGTTTCCAAGGTTTCTTATTAGTTACGCACCTGTTTCTGTTCCAGTTAATTATCTTACTCTATATATTACTCTATAGACCCTAGTTTCCTTTGTTCAGGGTTCAGTCTCAGTTGAGTTTACATGGATGTTATATTTTCTCTGTTTCCCATCATGACTTACAAAAGTTAGTGAGTATTGTGATTAACTTGTTGATATTCCTATTCGTCATGCGATTATTACCGACACCAACATGTTAAAACCAGAAGCTGTCAAATTACAAAAATTACAAAAAGCACCAGAAAAGTATCATAAAGTAGCCCATTTGACCTATACATTAAATTCATACTTTTGAAGTCTTAATGCTAGGAAAAGATGGAAATCTGTAAGACAAACTACAACCCGAATTCCGAAAAGTTGGGACGTTTTTTTAATTTGAATAAAATGAAAACTAAAAGACTTTAAAATCACAAGAGCCAATATTTTATTCACAATTGAACATAGATAACATAACAAATGTTTAAACTGAGAAATTTTACACTTTTATATTCTAAATGAGCTCATTTCAAATTTGATGCCTGCCACAGGTCTCAAAAAAGTTGGCACTAGGGCAACAAATGGCTGTTCTGAACATCTAGCAACTAAATAAGTTAATTGATATCAGGTCTGTAACATGATTAGTTATAAAAGGGATGTCTTAGAGAGGCAAAGTCTCTCAGAAGTAAAGATGGGCAGAGGCTCTCCAATCTGTGAAAGAGCACGTAAAAAGAATGTGGAGTACTTTAAAAACAATGTTCCTCAACGTTAAATTGCAAAAGCTTTGCAAATCTTATCATCTACAGTGCATAACATTATCTACAGATTCAGCAAAACTGGAGAAATCTCTGTGCGCAAGGGACAAGACCGAAGACCTTTATTGGATGCCCTCAGACGACACTGCATCACATGTGTCAATGACATAATAAAAGGGCCCAGGAATACTTCCAGAAACCACTGTCGGTAAACACAATCCGCCTTGCCATCTGCAGATGCCAACTAAAGCTCTATCATGCAAAAAGGAAGCCATATGTGAGGCGCCGTCGTGTCCTGTGGGCCAAGGCTCATTTAAAATGGACTGTTTCAAAGTGTTCTATTGTCAGACAAGTCCAAATTTGACATTCTTGTTGGAAATCACGGACGCCATGTCCTCCGGGCTAAAGAGGAAGGAGACCTTCCACCGTGTCATCAGCATTCAGTTCAAAAGCCAGCATCTCTGATGGTATGGGGGTGCATAAGTGCATATGGTATGGGCAGCTTGCATGTTTTGGAAGGCACTATGAAAGATGAAAGGTATATAAAGGTTTTAGAGCAACATATGCTCCCCTCCAGACAACGTCTATTTCAGGGAAGGCCTTGTGTATTTCAGCAGGACAATGCAAAACCACATACTGCAGCTATTACATCAGCATGGCTTCGTCGTAGAAGAGTCCGGGTGCTGAATTGGCCTGCCTGCAGTCCAGAACTTTCAACTACAGAGAACACTTGGCATATCATTAAACGAAAAATACATCAAAGACGACCACAAACTCTTCAGCAGCTGGAAACCTATATCAGACAAAAATGGGACCAAATTCCAACACCAAAACTCCAGAAACTCATAACTTCGATGCCCAGACGTCTTCAAACTGTTTTGAAAAGAAGAGGAGATGCTACACCATGGTAAACATGCCCCCGTCTCAAACTATTTTGAGACCTGTAGCAAGCATCAAATTTGAAATTAGCTCATTTTGTGCATAAAATTTTAAAATTTCTCAATTTAAACATTTGTTATGTTATCTATGTTCTATTGTGAATAAAATATTGGCTCATGTGATTTGAAACATCCCGTTTCCAGAATTCGGGTTGTACTTTTATAATTTTAAATGGTGATTTTATCATTTTATAATTTTAGACCTCCCAATCCATTTCCATTATGTGGAGCACAAACATGATGCTTAATATTTCATTTTATGTTCCACAAAGGAAAGAAAAATCATACCACATGAGGGTGAAATATGATGATATAATTTTCATTTTGGGATGAGATATTTAAGAATATATCTAAGTCTCACTCTGAATGACTTTTGCTTTTTCTAGCTGTTGACAAAAAGACCACAGTAACTGTTGAAACTGTGACTATGAAGATGTCCACTGCCAAGCCAGACAGAAAATCTATAAAGACAAATCCAGACAAGACCATATTTGTGAAAATGATAGATACAAAGGACCCAAAGAAAGACACCACAACCAAGCCAACAGTGTCCACAGGTAAAGTCCAGTCCAATACCACAAAAGGAGACAAGAATTTTAAGACTATTGGCCAAGTTCTGCAAAAGCATGAAGGTAGAAGACATCATGAGCAAGCAAAGGGCAAAACAACAGTCATAAAACTGGGTTTAGACAAGCAATCCCAAACTGACAGGAAAAATAATCTTAAAGATGAGCCAGTCTTTCAGAATGTGACTCAAAGATCTGTGAATGAAACCTCCAAAGTTCAAGAGAACTTGATTAAAGGCACCAAAGGATCATCTAACGTAACTACATCCAGGAAAAAGGTTACTACCAGAACTGCAGGTGATCAAGGGCTGAAAAGTAAGACTAATGTTACATTTACTGAAAAAGACAAGAAGCTTTCCCATGGCAATATAACAACTCTCCAAGCAGAGGGGAATTCTGATAAGCATGTAAATGGGACAAGTATTGAATCCAAAACTCATATCAATCATTTCAACACTAGCAGCAGATTATCAGTTATTGGATCAGTGGAGGTTCATAATATTACTTCTACTGGGTTCATTTTGTCTTGGGAAGCTCCTCGAGACATGTTCAAGCACTTCACTGTAACAAGAAGGGAAATCAGAGCAGGAAATGAAGATTCAGAGAAAATTCAGGAAGGAACAGCAGCTGAAAATGTAACAGATGTCCAAAGGCCCGGTTCAAACAGAACTTTAACTAAAGTCAACCGTAACAATCCTGAAGCAAGGACTGTGAAAAAGTTCTCACAAGTTCTCGCTGGTACAGCACGGTCGTATCATTTCAAAGGCCTTCAACCTCAAATGCGTTACTCGGTTTCCTTGTTTGGCTCTGGTCTTGGTCTACGATCCAAAATTCCCCGCCTTACATTATCCACAGGTAGGTTTCCCATATTTCCTGCTTTGGTTCACTGCAATAAACACCAGTGAAGAGCATTTACCATTCTGCGGTGTGCTGGTAGCACTTCCATGAATGCATGGGATACAGTAACTTGTGCATTTCAAATATTGACATTGGCAAGACCCACTTATACTATTTCAGTCATAAATACCAGGCATAAATTCAGTGACATCAGGAGCACAAAACAGCCTTAGAATTTCTTTGACTGTCAATTTAACATAGAATTTCCAGTGCTAAAATTAATGATGTGTACTGTATTGGTGAATGGTGAAGTTTACCATGAAATTATTTTTCATGTGAATGAAAAATTAGAGAATGCACCAATTGATTAATTGGGTAATATGGCATATGTAAGAATATACATGTTTCAGACCTCTAAAATATACATTTGTGCATGCCATTACCCTCAGTTTGTACTGTGCCAACATTTCCGTTTTTTTTTTTTTTTTTGACTGTGCCGTTTGACATCTATATGAAATTTCACCCTCTTACCATCTTTTCTCCAGGCCCTGAGCCGCCCACTGATCTGATGTTCAGCAATATAACAGAGACTTCTGTTTCGGTATCCTGGGGAAAGCCTAAAAGCATTGTAGCAGAATTTAAAGTCACATACACCAACATTGTGACTGGTACCATAAATGTTTTTGAGTTATCCTTCATATAAGTGCTACTGTTTGCAGCCTTACTGATGTGCCACAATAAACTGAGATGCTTACAATGCTTTACCCTTTTATGCTGCAGGCGAGAGTGGCTCCATGTCTGTTGACTCCCAACTGTCCCATGTTCTCCTGTCTAAGCTCTCTGCTGGCTTCACTTATGATATTACTGTGAGCTCAGTCCTGGAGACACTCGAGAGCGAGCCAATCACAGCCTTAGTCACTACAGGTGAGCACAATGCTTACTTTTTTTTTTTTTTAAACAATTCAGTATTTTAGTTTTGATCCGATAACAAAAACCAACACTGACACTGGATTTTAGTGATATAAAATGGTTTATCGGTAGGGAATAAATAAAGGCAGGGATTATTTGCACTTAATGCAAATAGTGATAGATGCGATTTAGACTAAGTGCAAATAGCATTAAAGTGAAAATAGTATTATTTTCTTTGCATTAATTGTAAATAGTAGTTTGATGCTATTTGCATCTCGGTGTATTGTAGTACATTATACTACATGGCATTATATACATGACTCTTTCACATTTCCCTAATCCCAGTGCCAGATTCTCCTACTGAACTGAAGGTGGTGAACATCACAGACACTAAAGCTCTGCTAGTATGGAAACCGTCCCAAGTTAAAGTGGACAGCTATATCCTCAGTTATGGGACTACAAAATGTAAGTGCAGTCAAACCTATGAAATGGCTGGTTCTCTCCACTAAACCATCATTGCTTACTAAAGTTGTTTTGCTTTCTAGCTCCTAATGTGACTATTACAGTGACATTATCTGGCAGTACTGTGGAGCATCAGCTCAGAGGACTCCATAGATCTTCTTTATACATGGTGAAAATCACAAGTCAAGTCAACCGGATTCAGAGTAGCCCAGTCTCCACAACCTTCACAACAGGAAGTGGTGCGTAAACTGTCACGATTCTGTTTACTCGCCCTCAAGTAAACCACATGACACAAAAGCAGTACTGAAGTAACATTAAAGTAATTAAAAAGAGATTTTCATGTTATGACTGATAATCACTAAATATCTTTACAACCATATTGTCTAAATACATTTTTAAAATTGAAAACATTAAAATCAATTGTTTTAAATGCTACAAGTAAATTTAGGCATCACAACGATATAATGTATAGTAAAAAATATATATATATATATATTTATTTTGATATTTTCAAATATTATATTTAACAGTGTTATTAAAGTATAAGTGCTTTTAAAGATAACCTGTGCTATCATCTATAACTTATTTAATTTATCTAAATGTAAAAACAGCATGCACAATTAAACATCCAATATCAGCCAATTTCTGTGAAATACAAAAATCTATAATATCAAATGATATCCTTAGTTTTACTCATTACAAAATCGTGTGAGACCAAACTGAAAATTAAGTAAAACTTTTAATTTGACATTATTACAAAGTGCCACAATATGTAACATTTTTGCAGGAAAATATCCAAAAACCACTAGGACAGTGTTATATATTTTGTTCAGTTGAGTACTTACAATATCCCAAATATTTCCAACTATTTGCAAATTGTGAAAAAATAGCGATTTTAACCAAGGATACGGGACGTGTCCGGCAGTCGCCTGTCAATGCCGTCATATCCACGTTACCCTCGGTTTCCGGTTTTATTTTGTAGAAACCATGGAAACACCAAAGATGCTTTAATATATTACATGTTTTATTAGACAAGGGAACAACTGTTTGGTTACATTTATAGACAAGTTATAGAATACGAATTATTGTTATATAGCTCAACACGTTTAGTCTTATTGTTTAAATCTTTTTTTTTTTGATTTACCAAGAGTACCATGCTTTACCATGCCTCAGAGAAAAACACTATTTTGTGAAGTACCTAACATAGTATAATCAGATGCAGCTTTATTTTTAGTAACAGTAATACAGCATTTTCTCCATCATACAATACGTTTTAAAATGAATTGCATGCCATTTATCTCTGTGTCGCACTCGTCTCTGATTAGCAAATCGCTCCAGTGGCCTTGCTCAGCTCCAACATCACTCAGCCTTGCACTGCTTCATACTACAGTAACGTTAATAATCTCATCCATGAACATGATTTCTGCCCGAGTCCCATCGGATTCTTTTCCACTGGCTTTGAGGTGAATACGACATCTCCCAAGATTCCATGCTCAAACTCGGCGTCATCAAGGTACGCCTTTGTTTTGAATAGGCGACCTCTAGCAGTGAAAATCTACATATTGTAGCTTTAAGAAACATAGTCATGAAAGTGTGCTCTCTTTAAAGGTGCTACAGAGGATGTTTTGTTTTATACATTTTTGCAATTTTACTTGAAACTGTCTTTACTAACTGATAAAAGACTATTTATTAGGTGCACTGAAAGGAATAATATTAATATACATCATCTGTGCACGAGGTAGGGCCTTAAAAACATCAGCCAATCGTTTGTGTGATCATCGCGTAAACGATTGGCCCTCTGGCTTGTCAATCACTGCCATGACGTTCCTTGTGAGAGACGTGCGCGGCTGCGTGCTCCAGTAACTTTCCACACTCCATAGGCGCAGCATGCAATGTTTTTGTCAGGAGACATGAGTAACAACTGCAGATTATGAGTTACCTGCGGTGAGTCCGACATAATGAATCCACTACGACACAGCGAATGCCGGTGGTAAACACTCGTGTTCCAATACTCCTGCACGAGGCGTTCCCTCGAAATGAGCTGTGAAGGAGGGGGGTTGTTCTTACGCATGCGCTCATTTCAAAAACTCACTAACAGTCTTTGGTTTCTCAGTCGACGAAAAGATCCTCTGTAGCACCTTTAAGGCACAATATGTCAATTTTCGCCACCAGAGGTTGCTTATTCAAAACAAAGGCGTAGCTTGATGACACCTTGATTTTGTGGAATCATGGGAGGTGTTGTCTTCACATCTACCGGTGGAAAAGAATCGGGATGGGACTTCTGGCAGAAATCATGTTCATGGAAGAGATTATTAATGTTATTGTAGTATGAAGCAGAGCAGGACCGAGTGCTGTGCGAGCAGAAACGAGGCCGCTGGAGTGATCGCTAATGAGAGACAAGCGCGACACACGGCTTGAGAGTAGTGGAGCTTTTATTATGCCGCAGTCGCCGCTTCCGGTCATTCGTATGTGGGGTAAAGCAGCACTGCTTTATCATATATATTAGATACATGTGTTGAAAGTTGTTATAATGCTACTCTGTGCATTCGCTCGGCAGCTGCTATGAGAAACTTGTTGCACAATATAGTAAGCTAGATCAATATTAGTCATGGTAAAACATGGTACTCACAGTAAATCAAGAACTAGATTTAAACAATAAGACTTACTGTGTTGAGCTATATAACAATTAGTTTTCTGTCAATGAATGTATCCAAACTATTGCTCACCTGTCTAATAAAACACATAATATATTAAAGCGTTTCTACAAAATAAAACCGGAAACCGAGGGTAACGCAGGTATGATGTCATTGATAGGCGACGCACAGACACTGTCCATGTCCCGGTTAAAATTGCTTATTTCTCTGGATTTAAACATTCTTGGAAACATTTGTGAGAATGTAAGTACACAAGTCAACAAAATATATAACACTGTTTTAGTGGTTTTTGGATATTTTAATCCAAAAATCGTACATATTGTGCCTTTAAGTACACTCAAGTTGCCTTTTATTAATACTCATTAATACTCGATTATCTGCAAGTAGTTTTTTAAAAGTATACTTTTAAGATTTGAAGTAAATGCACATTCAATACAACAAACTTCTTTTTCACAAGGGAACTTACAAATAAAAAATAACATGTACAATTAAATATCCAATATCAGCCAATTCCGATAAATTATACAAATTTGTAAACTCGCCAGATATCCTTAGTTTTAATCATTAATCAGTCACAGTTGGTATGACAAAACTGTGTGTGATGAAGAGACCAAATCTGAGATTATTTATCAATGAAAATCCTCCTGTCCACCATAGTAGCTAAATCTTCTACAGGATCTGCGATATCTAGTTTTTATCTTCTTTTTTCATGCCTGTATGATTTCTAGGATTGAAGCTTCAGGTAGTGACTCCTGAAGAGGTGACCTTTCACTCAGCTGTGATTTCATGGAGGGCTCCCCGTGTGGCTTTCAAAAGTTATAGGCTCACATACCAGCTGAGCGAGGAAGTCAAAGTGAATATACTCTATCAATAACTTAACAATAATTTGCACCTCAGGCAAATTTAGCAGCCTTTTCACAATTTTCACTGTCTCTTGCTTTGTATTAACAGGAGCTGATTTTAAATCCATCTGTGACGCACTATGAGCTGACTGGACTGGCAGCCTTCTCAAAATATACTGTGAAAATAGAGGGAGAAAGAGATGGACAGTACATCAGTTTTGTCTCTGCTGAGTTTAGCACCTGTGCGTAATGATCTGTTTCATAACTGCCTTGCTTTCAGCCCTGGTTGCATTCTATCTTTTAGAGATTTGATTTTCTTTCTTCTTCCCCTGTAGCCATGGTCCCGTACCCCTACCCCACAGAATGCTCAGAGGTACAGATCAATGGGATGAAGGAGTCAGGAGAGGCTGAGATCTACCCTGAAGGGAAGGACGGAGAGCCAGTATGGGTCTACTGTGACATGGAGACTGATGGAGGAGGCTGGACAGTAAGAAACAAATGCCATAAAATCGTTGTTGGAGTGTGACATTAAATATTTAGATCCTTTTTTAAATAGCCAGTATTTATCTCACAGCCCTGAACCTCTGTAGCACAGGCTTATGGGGTGCCAGATGTGGCCTGCCTGATTTCTTGGACAAAATAATTTTGTGACAATGATATGTTGTGAAAAAGAAGTACACTTTATCACACTTTTTTAAAAGAGTGCTTCTCATAGATAATATATTTTAAAAGAAACTTAAGTGTGAACTGAATGTAATTTGTTTACACTTAATTGCATGATAATTGCAATTAACTGAAAATGAATTATAGTTTACATTTATATTAAATGCAATTATTTGAATTAAGAATGCCTTTTTTATCTTTACATGTAATTTCATAATTACTTCTATTGTTCTCCTTGGTTCTTTGAAATATTGTTAAAGTGTACATGTCGAATGTACTCACAAGCATTTACTGTAAACTAAAGTCTACTTTAATGTCATTTCTATTGAAACTTGTATGTCATGAATTTAAATATATTTTAAATATATTGTTACAATTTAGTGCATTTAAAATAGATAATGTAATAAATGTAATTTTGAATAACATACTACAGTTAAAATTATAGTTAAGTAATTTACATGTGTACTTCTTTAAAACATCAAATTATTATTAAAACAAAGATTTAAAATGTACTTTAGAAGTTAACTTTTTAGAATACTGTGATAAGAAACATGGTCACTCTCTTTAAATACACTTAAGTTGCCTTTTAAACAAATATTATTATATTATCTGCAAGTACAGTTTTAAAAAAATATATACTTTTAAGATTTGAAGTAAATTCAATACATTAAGATTGAAGTAAACATTTAATACAATTAAATGCATTTCTTTTTCACCAGGGCACTTTTAATGCATTTTGTACACAGAAAAACAAAAGCCAGTTTCATTTCGTGCACTAAAAATTCTAAAACACTAAATGATTTCACAAAATTAACAAGTTCTATTTCATTTTGTGGACATAATAATGAATGTACTTTTCATTCACAATTTCCTTATCATCCAGAAAGCCCCTTTCATGAACAAAATATGTAACATACTCTTAGAATGAATTTGAATTGTTTGGATCTTTTGTATTTTTTTCTGAACTATACTGTTGCTTATCACTATTTTGTGGAATTTTGCGATATTTAACAGTATATGTTTTTTGGATTTGAATAAGACTGTTGTTTTGCAAATGCAGGTATTCCAGAGGAGAATGGATGGATCTACTGATTTCTTCAGGAGCTGGAGAGATTACAGCAAAGGCTTTGGTCTCCTGAGAGGGGAATTCTGGCTGGGTGAGATTTTCCTCAGTGATTGTATTATTTTTTCAGAAACAAAAAAAATATTTACAATTTAAACAATACCTGAGGTTTCCACCTAAAGAATATCAGTTTAGAATATCTTTTTTTTTTTTTTTTTTGGTAAGNGTAAGTTGTATTTAATTTTTTGCCCCATCTCTCCATAGGAAATGATATCCTTTACACTCTCACCAGCCTTACATCAATGACCCTGCGAATTGACCTGCGTTCAGGAAATGACACGGCCTTTGCTCATTATGCCAACTTCAATGTTAGCTCAGAAGCTAATCACTATGCAATCGAGCTGTCTGGATACTCCGGCACTGCTGGTAAGAGAAAAGATTATGTTTTGTATGTAAAAAAAAAAGCTCTTTTTGTAAGACAGACTGAATCTATATTCTGTTTTTTACAGGTGATTCCATGAAATATCACAACGGCCGTCCATTCTCCACGAAAGACAAAGACCCAAACACCCTTAGTATCCATTGCGCTAAGGCCTACATGGGAGGCTGGTGGTATAAAAACTGCTACAAGGCAAACCTTAACGGACTCTATGCCTCCTACTCAGACAACAAGGTATTGCATCAGCAAATGGTAGCATTTCTGTAGCTCAAGCAGTAGAGCATGAATTTTATTCATCTTAGATTTAAAGTACAATGTTAAAGGATTAGTTCACTTTCAAATAAAATTTTCCTGATAATTTACTCACCCCCATGTCATCCAAGATGTCCATGTCCAGGATTATTCTCCTTATAGTGGACTTCAACGGACTCCACTGTTGAAGGTCAAAATTAGTTTCAGTGCAGCTTCAAAGGGCTTTAAACGATACCAGACGAGGAATAAGGGTCTTATCTAGCGAAACGATTGGTCATTTAAAAAAAAAATGTAAATCTATGTGCTTTATATAAACAAATGATCGCCTTCCAAGTGGTTCCGCCAAAACTACACTTTCGTATTCTTCAAAAAGCTTACGCTGTATGTCCTACGCCTTCCCTATTCTACTTACGGAAAAAATTTAACTGGTGCTGCGTTTGTTCCATAAGTAGAATAGGGAAGGCGTAGGACATACAGATTTACATACAGACATACAATAATCCTGGAATGGTTTCCTCAAAAACCTTAATTTTTTTTCGACTGAATAAAGAAGGACCCGGACATCTTGGATGACATGGGGGTGAGTAAATTATCAGGAAAATTTTATTTGAAAGTGAACTAATCCTTTAAGAGCACCAAACTATAGCCATTATAGAGATACCAATTGGGCTTGAGTCTCAAATTGTCTCTCATTAGTGCAGACTTCTGAGACTTTTCTTCTTTTCTCTTAGGGTGTGGTGTGGATAGACTGGAAGGGCAAAGATGCATCCCTCCAATTTACTGAGATGAAGCTTCGACCTTCCTATTTCAGTCAAACGATCCCAACAACTCCAACAACCCAAGGTTAAAACTGCAGAGTGAAGAGTGCACATAGCGCAAATACACTGTACAAACTTCTAAACACAGCTACTTCAATATTGTATATAAGTTAACAACATACAAAACAAAAACTGTAAAGAAATCTGATGGTAGCTTTGCAAAGAAAATATCACAACCTCCAGCCAATCACAACTTTTTTAATTTCATATAAAGTTTTTCGTAATGTTATGTAGACTTATGCATGTGTTGATGTACTTGTGTTAATGGATATTAACATTTCCGCTACTGGAATAACTGCACTGTCTTGCTTTATTGGTACTTTTTTTCCCACATGACTGGTTTAGAATTTCATTCTATGAATTTGTTTTACTTTTGATGTGAAACATATGTAGACAAAATCAATAAAACAAAGTGCTAACCAGTCCTGGATTGACATGTAATTGCAAAGTTACTTTGAGTCAACCGAATGTTCAAAAGGGACCATCATACCCAAATAACTTTATGGTATTATTTGCATGTGTTCAGTAAATGTTTTATGTTAATTTCTGTATAATGATTCTATGCATTAGTGTACACGGACCCATAAGTGAATTACTACAGCATAACTTTTCTTTACAGGCCAATCCTTTTCCAAATGTCTATGTTCAGTTCTGCTAAACTGCCAGTTGAAGCAGACTGGTTTAACAGTAACTCCATTCCTGTGCAGGGCTGAAGGCTTAGATTGTGGTTTGGCTATAGACTAGATTCCGCCATACCTGACACTATACTTCTTTGATTGGTTTTTCAGGGTGGTAACTGTATTTCACTATATTACCTAGCTTATGCTGAATCACTGCTTTATTTGCAATGAATGGGGCCTTTCCATCCAAAGCCTTGCGGCAATATATCAGCATGGTGCTCGGCAGTAAAGGTTATACAATAGCATGCACAGTAACTTAGTGTTAGAGTCCACTGTTTATATGTAGGCTACTTTTTTTTTGACTAAATAGAAACTTTGTTGGTCATAAAGCCAATGGGAACTTGGTATCCTGTAATATCATTCATCAAATCGTAATTTTAGAGGTTAATTCTTCTTGCTTTGAGAGTAACATTGAGATAAAGGTCAACATAATATTTACTTATCCTTGATGAGAGGATACAGTGAGAAACAGCACTCAATCGTGTGCAAGGTTAGAGGAGGAAGATGATAAAAGGGGGAGAGTAAAAGAAAAGCTTTCAGAAAGTTTTTAGACTCAATAAAGAACAGCATGTGTATCTCAGCGGTGAGTGTGGTGCTGTTACTGTTCATTTTGTGGATGCTTGTGGTCAAACTCTGTAGACGGACTGACAGGCAAAGTGACGGAGATGCCAAAGCAAGCAACAAACCAGAAGGTAGGTGGTTTGATTCAGTTAAGAGCTGTGGAGGCTTAGCTTTAAGAATATTTCCATTGATAACCTAAATACTAGAAAACTGAAAAAGGAGATTGTGAAATTCGACAGCACTGCTCCATTTTAATATGTACGTGTCTTTCCACGGTCCTAGCTGCTGTGCCCAAACTCCAGCATTCCCTCTCTAAGCGCTTCCTTAGTCCTCTTTCTCCCACTCTTCCTGGTCCATTCTCTCTCCCTTTGCTGGGCAACATGCTGGATCTCGCAAAAGATCATCTGCCTATCCACTTGACTGCACTGGCACATCGCTATGGAAAGATCTATCGGCTCAACTGTGGCAGCACAAGTAATTCATCTTTTTATTTGATCTCCATGTTAGTAAATTTCATGAACTATGAACCATAACTCATTCAAATGTAGAATTACATAAACTTTGATCATTAAAATAGGATAAGTTGTCTCAAGGCTTATGTCTCAATAAGGTATTCAAAAGCCCAATTAAACAAAACAGAATAAATTTTGAATAATTTAAAACATTTAAATAATTCTATTTTTCTTTTGTTTTATCGATGAGTAACATATTTTGTTAAAGGAACACTCCACTTTTTTTGAAAATAGGCTCATTTTCCAACTCCCCTAGAGTTAAACAGTTGAGTTTTACCGTTTTCAAATCCATTTAGCCGATCTCTGGGTCTGGCAGAACCACTTTTAGCATAGCTTAGCATAGTTCATTGAATCTGATTAGACCGTTAGCATCTCGCTCAAAAATGACCAAAGAGTTTCAATATTTTTCTCATTTAAAACTTGACTCTTCTGTAGTTACATCGTGTACTAAGACCGACGGAAATTGACGACAGGCAATTTATTTTTAAGAATTCAACGGCCTGGAGTCAATTATTCCGCTTATACTACGGTTACCACACCTCAAAACACTGTTCCGATGGTGTATTTCAAGACATTTGTCAGGTTTTTGTTCTTAAAGGGATAGTTCACCCAAAAATGAAAATTCTGTCATCATTTACTCACCCTCAGGTTGTTCCCAACCTGTATAAATTTCTTTGTTCTGTTGAACACAAAGGAAGATATTTGGAAGAATGTGGGAAACTGAACAGTTCTGGGGCACCATTGACTTCCATAGTATTTTTTTTTCTACTATGGAAGTCAATGGTGCCCCAAAGCAGCCTGGTTACAAACGTTCTTCAAAATATCTTCCTTTGTGTTCAACAGAACAAAGAAATTTATACAGGTTTGGAACAACCCGAGGGTGAGTAAATGATGACAGAATTTTCATTTTTGGGTGAACTATCCCTTTAAAACACTCTTGTGTGTGGTACTTATTTCTTACGTGTCTCATCCCAAGCCTCCGTTGCTAATTCCAAAACGTCAGAACTAGTAACGAAGGCTTGAGCCTTGATAGCAGAATAATACTGTTGATACAGTTATTAACGCATTTGAGAGACAGAGAGAGAGAGAGAATAAGCAGCATGAATTAGCCTACCTGAGTCTGTGCTTCTCTAACGGCAGCAGTGTAGCGAAACTATACGTTTATCTCAAGAACAGCGCAGTTATTACCTCGCTGGTGAGTCATGTATCTTAAGTTGCTAAACTATTTTACTGATTCATTCATCAGAGCAGCGCTGACCAAACGTTTCTGTGTGAGTGTGTGTCTGTACTATACAGGTCCTTCTCAAAAAATTAGCATATTGTGATAAAAGTTCATTATTTTCCATAATGTAATGATAAAATTAAACTTTCATATATTTTAGATTCATTGCACACCAACTGAAATATTTCAGGTCTTTTATTGTTTTAATACTGATGATTTTGGCATACANAACACTCTTGTGTGTGGTACTTATTTCTTACGCGTCTCATCCCAAGCCTCCGTTGCTAATTCCAAAACATCAGAACTAGTAACGAAGGCTTGAGCCTTGATAGCAGAATAATACTGTTGATACAGTTATTAATGCATTTGAGAGACAGAGAGAGAGAATAAGCAGCATGAATTAGCCTACCTGAGTCTGTGCTTCTCTAACGGCAGCAGTGTAGCGAAACTATATGTTTATCTCAAGAACAGCGCAGTTATTACCTCGCTGGTGAGTCATGTATCTTAAGTTGCTAAACTATTTTACTGATTAATTCATCAGAGCAGCGCTGACCAAACGCTTCTGTGTGAGTGTGTGTCTGTACTATACAGTACATGGTTACATTTGAAAGCGAGAGAGAGCATGCGCTTTTTAGGACACAATAAAACGTATTTTGTGGCAAAAACTATGACAATAATTTGTCGTTTTCATCCAATTGTTTACTATATTTATTTGCTTGGTCGGTGTCGTTGTGGGTTTTGTTTCTTTTGCTGTTATAGGCTGTAAGGACCTATTGAAATAACTGAAAACTTTTGGCGAAGTGATATGGAACTGTAATGCGGTCAAGACCTGCTAGAACTACTTCAGCAGTGCGTTTCCCTGAAAATAATTGCACACCTTAGAACGCTGGTCAACCAATCAGATTCGAGCATTCAACAGCCCCGTAGTATAATTATTAATATTAAATTATATAATAACCAAATCAAAGGTTTGATATTTTAAATGTAACATGAAAATGTGACATTTGTGCTGTTCAAATAATAATTTTATGGTTTATAATTGTTTCATTGTTTATTTTTTTCTGATCAATAACAAAAAATAACAGCCTGAGAAATATTCAGTGGAGTAAAAAAAAAAAAAGTGTGGCAACTACTGTAGCGCCAATCTCCCTTATATCATTAAAAATCCCTTTTCATGTCTTTTATTGTTTTTTGCAGCCATGGTGATATTAAACAATAGTGAGATCATCCGTGAGGCTCTGATTAAAAAATGGTCTGACTTTGCTGGGAGGCCTCATTCATATACAGGTAACTTAGTTTGATTAACTAGCCCAGCAGAGAAATGATTATCTTTTCAGAAAGACTGCCTATATATCATATGTCGTATGTACCTCACTCTTAGCTGATATAGTGTCAGGTGGAGGGCGAACCATTTCTCTGGGTGATTTCAGTGAGGAATGGAAGGCTCACAGGCGTGTGACACATAGTGCTCTGCAGCGCTGCACGACTGATTCCCTGCACTCTGTCATAGAAAAGCAAGCACACCATCTCTGTCAGGTATAGGGCAGATATATATCACACACATACTAATACATTCTTCATGTTCAACTGACTTCATGTTCAGATGAACAATGACACTATTTTCTTTTAGAGCTGCTCTACAGCTGAAATGAACTCTGTTGCATCATTGAACCATTTTCCTGCTGCTTTGAAACTATCTGTATTATATAAAGCGCAAGCTATATAAATAACGGTGACTTGAAGTCATCATAACAGACTTTGATCAGTTGCCAGGTCACAGGTCACGTACAGAAGAGCAAGAAAATGAGAATGCAAAATTTAGGAAACAAGAAGCACCCTCTGACACACACAAACACACACACACACATTTCCATGTTTTATGGAGACTTTTTATAGACAGTATGAGTTTTTTACTGTACAAACTGTATATTCTATCACCTAAACCTAAACACAACCCTCATAGAAAACTTTCAGCTTTTTTACATAAAAAAAAACAAAACAATTTAGTATGATTTATGTCCCCACAAGGTAAAAAAAATTCATGTTTTACTATAGTCCTCACAATAGGGTTTACCCGGACCACACACATTTACTTAACTATCAAATAACGTGTGTGTGTGTGCGCGCGTTTTTGTGATTTATCAGGACACGTGTATAATGACGTGGGTATGACATAGGTATTACAAAAAATAATTAAATGAAAACATTTTGTGGTTTTGAAACAGGTGTTGCGGGACTACAAAGGAAAAGCAGTGGATTTATCTGAAGATTTTACTGTGGCCGCGAGTAATGTCATCACAACACTAACCTTTGGCAAAACTGTAATCATGTTTAAGTTATTCCCCACAATATTCAATTTATGTGTCCACAATTTCATGGTCTCACTCACACTGAAACCTCCTGCTGTCTCTCATTGTGACAGTATGATAAGAGGTCAGAAGAGCTGCAGAAGCTGCAGGACTGTCTGAATAAGATTGTGTCTCTTTGGGGTTCACCGTGGATCTCAGCACTGGACTCCTTCCCTCTGCTCAGGGTAACACATTTGACCCCCCCAAGTAGCTGAGTTTTAGAATTGTTTTGACCCAAGATTCATTTCATTTGTACCCTTTTTTGACATTTTTTTTCTTCATAGAAATTTCCCAACCCCCCATTCTCTCATCTCATGAAGGAGGTAGCCAGACGTGATGAACTGATAGGGAAACACATAGAGGAGTTTAAGGTAAGACTAAACGGTCAAATGATGAATGTAATGGTCAAACATAGTTAACTAAAATTTGCAAAATACTAATCAAGTGATGTGTGCAGAGAAGTGACCATAAAGAAGGCGGCACACTGACTTCTTCACTTCTGCAGTGCCTTGAACCACCACAAGGGGCAGCCAATCAAATGGTGAGCAATGAACCTGTTTGTTCCTGGACCAATGTTGGGGGTTCCTGGACCAATGTTTCCCAAAATGGAGGACTCAAAATACTGAAAAATAAAATGTATATTTTGCTATTGAATAAAAACAGGCATAACATCCCGTTTGAATGTCCTTATTTGTTTAATGTATAATTATTTAATCTATAAAAGACAAACCGAGTTTTTAGCTTCTTTTGTTCTCATAACATGCTGAAAAGAATAAAGGAAATAACTTGTAATCTGTCAAGTGAATGAAATACTTTTTCTTTAATCTATTCAACACAGTACAGTAAAATACAGTATTTACAACTATTGCACATGCACATTCATGTAAACAAACAGATGATCGTTCTAGAGTTGAGGTCACATTTACCGTTGCTTCTCGAAATTTTGCAGACAAATTCTAGTTATTTCAATTGAATTAGAGTTTGGCATGGGGGGCGAAAAAGTTATATACTATAAAGCGGAGTTTCCCAACCCTGTTCCTGGAGGCACACCAACAGTACACATTTTGAATGTCTCCCTTATCTGAACCATATACTTCTGGAATTGGAGTTTCTACTAATGAACTGATGAGTTG
Source organism: Anabarilius grahami (assembly GCA_003731715.1). Taxonomy (NCBI): domain Eukaryota; kingdom Metazoa; phylum Chordata; class Actinopteri; order Cypriniformes; family Xenocyprididae; genus Anabarilius; species Anabarilius grahami. The sequence continues at coordinate 1,727,024 of RJVU01072388.1, forward strand.
AATCAGGTGTGTTTGATCAGGAAGATTTGGAAAATGTGCACTGTTAGTGTGCCTCCAGGAACAGGGTTGGGAAACACTGCTATAAAGAATCCAATATTGTTGAATAAATGCAAAATATTGTTGTCTCTTATACATAGACTCTGACAGACACTCATGTGCACATGACTACAGTGGATCTGCTGATTGGAGGGACAGAAACTACTGCGGCCTTGCTCAACTGGACTGTGGCCTTCCTTTTACACAGGCCTGAGGTACTTGTTGCTTTCTGTTTTTTTTAAATGTCTTCTATCTACATGCAGTGGTGTCCAATCCTGGTCCTGGAGGGCCAACGTCCTACAGAGTTTAGCTCAAACCTAGTTATCCTGAAGAACTTGAGTATCTTGTTTCAAGTGTATTTAACCAGGGTTGCAGCTAAACTTGAACAGGACATCCATTCAGCACAAAGTATTTTCATTCTCTCACCGTCCAGGTTCAGAATAAAGTGTACGAGGAGCTGTGTGGTGTGCTAGATGTGCGGTACCCTCAGTACAGTGACCGACACAGACTGCCGTATCTGTGTGCGCTGATCAATGAGATGTTGAGACTACGACCTGTAGCTCCCCTCGCCGTGCCTCACAGAGCCATACGAAACAGCAGGTGAGCATCAGGTGAAATCAGTGCTGTGATTACTCGCAATTAGTTTCAGTTTGTCATTAGCGTGTTGCTGAAGTTGAACTAATGGCACAATAATCATAAATGAGGATTTTGTTCATCTAACAATTGTTTTGTTTTCATTCTTTCATAAGATTTCCCAAATACAAAAGTGTTAAGTACTATGTTTAAAGAGCTTTTATTTTTTGAGATAGCTAACCAGCATTTTTCTAGCTTAGCCGGAGATTCTCGGGTAATTTACCAGTCAGTCAGCTGGTCTAGTTCTTACAGGCCAATTTACAGAAGGAAGTATGGTTTTATGCTCTACATTATATGCCTAAATTTAATAATATTAATTACATGCAGCTTATTAAACACGAAAATTAAACCATAAAACATTATTCAAAATACATAGCCTACACAGTGACTGATACAATCTTTGTCATGAAATACACTTGTTTGAGCTTTGCTTAATATTAAAATGGTTTGAGCTTGATTATCATTTTGCATGACTTTAATAGCCACTATGAGAGCAACAATGGATAATTTAGGCTACCTCAGAGTTTGAAAAGAAATAAAAGGAAACAAGAACGTTCAAACTGTAAGTAATAAATACTTTTCTTTGTGCATTTATGTCCTTATTCCCTATTAGCTGCAAAATCCCAGAAATATAGAAACCATTTCAAAAATAGAATCCTTTGTCGCGGCTGGTTAGGACAGTCTTTGAAGTGGTCATTTTGTAGCCAAAGCTCTTGAAATTAAAATTTTCCTGGCATGTTTGCCTTAGTTAACAGGTACAGGTGACTGCATTTGACTTAAATTGATGAGCGGGAAGGGAATAAAATGCTGCTGAAAAATAGTGAAACAACGCAATAAAAAAATGCGCTATAGGAAAATTACATTTTGATAAATGGAAACTAAAATTTAAAGAGACAAACAAAAATCCCTGATATTCCTGACTTTCAATGTCTGGAATAGACCTTAAAATTCCATGATATTCCAGAAATTCCATGACCTGTGGGAACCCTGTAAAGAAATTTGATTGGTGCAGAATCTTGCCGACTTCTGTGTTTTGATCTCCTAATCCTTTTTCAACCTTTCTAATCAAGAAAATGTCTTAATCGGATCTTCAGGTGAAAACGACAGACTTCTCTCTGGTGACGTATGCAGGACTTCACCAATCATTTAGTCCGACTGTACCCTCGTGTTCATCTGTCCCCATTTTTGAGTGCCAAGCCCATATCTCAAAATCACATCAACAACGATCCACAGAACCAAGTCCAGGCCCTTTTTTGATAATCTGTTACACTTGGATGTTCGTCAGAATATGGAAGAAAAGATTTGTCACTATTCTGTTGCACAGTGACTTTAATCTTCACATTACATCCTGATAGATAGAATTACTGTTTGTCGCTGTTGGATCTATCTACTGAACAGTGGACTTGTTCATTTTTCTGAGGTCTGAACTTTTTTTTTAACCGGGTAAAAGCGTAGTTTAGTTGACAAATGAAATAAGCTGTCAGGCATCATTTGCGCTTAACTGGCTCTGGAAAAATGCACACATTTGAGAGCAATCAAATATCATTCTGATGGAGTAAAATTCTATGTAGCTACAAATTCCTAGTGATTTATTTCGCATTGTAATTTTACTTACCTCATCTGTCGACATGATGCCGGTGAATTGCAGAGCTGGAAACATATCCACATCTCTATGATCAGATTCTTTCTTAACTGCTGTTTTCCCACTGCTGTCATTTTTGTTGTGTGCTTATTTTGTTATTGAGAATAGCACATTAGGCCTATTTACATATTAAACATCGCTCTCGGCAGCGATGAGATGTTTGTTAAAAGTATCACTGCAAAGTTATTTCCAACTTCTTTTTACTTCTAAGCAAAGAATGAAAAAGTAGTTCGCCATCACCGTGAGCCTTGAATCACGTTTAGTCTGCATGAGAGCGAGCATGAGCCGGCTGCAGTTCACTTAATGGCCACTGGTGTCGCTATTAACAAGGGTTTCTGAATTCTACATATAGCCCCTGTAATGTTAAGTCAGATTCTTGAAAGAAATTAAAGGATTAGTTCACTTTCAAATTAAAATTTCCTGATAATTTACTCACCCCCATGTTATCCAAGATTTCCATGTCCTTCTTTCTGCAGTCGAAAAGAAATTAAGGTTTTTGATAACATTCCAGGATTTTTCTCCATATAGTGGACTTCAATGGAGCCCAAACGGTTGAAGGTCAAAATTACAGTTTCACTGCAGCTTCAAAGGGCTTTAAACGATACCAGAAGAGGAATAAGGGTCTTATCTAGAGAAACCATCACTCATCACTAAAAAAAAAAAAATTATATACGTTTTAACCATAAATGCTCATCTTGAACTAGCTCTCTTCTTCTCTATTAGAATTCCAGCAGTGTAGACACTGCTAAGTGTATTACTGCCCTCCACAGGTCAAAGTTTGAACTAAATTGTCATATACAACATGCTAGTGCAAGTATATAAAAATTAGTTCAAACTTTGACCTGTGGAGGGCAGTAATACACTTAGCAGTGTCTACACTGCTGGAATTCTAATAGAAAAGAAGGAGAAGAGAGCTATTTCAAGATGAGCATTTATGGTAAAAATGAGCGATGGTTTCTCTAGATAAGACCCTTATTCCTCGTCTGGGATCACGTAGAGCTCTTTAAAGCTGCACTGAAACTGTAATTTTGACCTTCAGCTGTTTGGAGGCCATTGAAGTCCACTATATGGAGAAAAATCCTGGAATGTTTTCATCAAAAACTTTCAGTTTTTTTCAACCGAAGAGAGAAAGACATGAACATCTTGGATGACATGGGGATGAGTAAATTATCAGGGAAATTTTTAATTTGAAACTGAACTAATCCTTTAATTCAGTCCTCTGTTCAGTATTGCAGGCCATTTCATCCCCCAAAATACAATAATCATTCCTAATCTGTATGGTGCCCACCATGATCCAGACGTTTGGAATGACCCGTACAGCTTCAAACCAGGTACAAAACCACACAAGTCAGGCTTCCCTAATTTGCATATTTAAACACATAATGCAGTGCTCATTAACTGTGACAGTGAATCTGATTTATTTCAGAACGCTTTTTGGAAGGTGGTGGCGGGTCCCTTCGTGCCCTGATCCCTTTTGGAGGGGGGGCCCGACTGTGTCTGGGAGAGGCAGTAGCCAAAATGGAAATGTTTCTCTTCACGGCTTATCTGTTGCGAGACTTTCAGTTCCTGCCTGCCAGTAAAGAGGAGCCTCTGCCTGACCTCCGAGGCGTTGCCAGTGTGGTTCTTAAAGTCAAACCATACACAGTTATAGCACACCCAAGAGAACAGTAACTGATTATGAGTAGAGTGCTGCAGGAATGAGTTCTAAAATCCAGAAATGAGTTAGCAATTTTGAACTTCCAGTTTAATCATCCCAATGTCAAAGTTTTTTTTTAATGGGTTAACATAAGCTCAAGATATTTTCCTTTTTAATTCCACAATATAAAACACATCAGTAACCCACTCATGAATTTTTTAAGCTTTTATGTGACTTGTAAAACAAGAGACCAAATGGGACTACAGAGGTTGACAGATATTAAAGGATTAGTTCACTTTTAAATAAACTTTTGCTTATAATTTACTCACCCCCATGTCATCCAAGATGTCCATGTCCATACAAAGGGCTTGAATGGGCACCAAACGGTTCAAGGTCCAAATGACAGTGTCAGTGCAGCTTCAAAGAGCTTTAAACGATACCAGACGATGAATAAGGGTCTTATCTAGCGAAACGATCAGTCATTTTAAAAAAAATAAAAAAAGTTTTATAAGCACAAATGTTCTCCTTGCTCTGTTCACGGATGAGCGTTCGTGACGTCACGTAATATGCAATTACGTTGAAAAGGTCACGCTTGACGTAGGCGGAAGTACAGATTCGGTGTTTACAACTTGAACGTGCAAATACTAACCCTGCGTCTCAATCAGCTCCCTAGTTCCCTAGGTCGTGAATCAGTATGAAAGTGAATGTGGCTGATTCCCTGATCAGTGCCCTGACTACTAAACTAGGGAGCTGATTGAGACACACGCCGTTTACAAAAAAAAGGTAAAACAACTAATGGTTCTTCCATCCTGTGTTGTCAGTACCATCACCAGACTGTCATACCCTTCTCCATCAGAACAAAAACACCTCTAAAGGGGGTCGCACACCGGCCGCGCACATTATATACGCGCGAGCTCAATTTGAGAGAAATATAATATACATTTAATGTAAACAATGTACATGGTGCTCTGTGGCGCGGCAGGATTTTGAACAACTTCCTGGGCACCGCGGACAGGCACCGAATGTCGCCGTTGGTGTGTGGACACTCATAGGAAACAATGCGTTCGAATTTTAAAGACGTGGCGCTGAGCTTCGCGTCCGGTGTGCGACCCCCTTAAAACGCTGTTGCTCAGTAACGGTGGAAATGTATTTTGTCCGGTAATGCAGCGAGATGGAAACAGGGACTCACCGACTGATTCTAATGGCGGGATTGAAATGGTCCAGTCGTGGCAGCATCTAGATTCTTCCTCTGTTGGCAATGGTTGGCATTTGCCACATGTGCACCACCACGTCTCGTTAGATCTTCGTCTGCCCGATGCTTGAGAGGTGTGTGTCGCCGCAGCAGTCTCTTCCATCTGCCTAATTTCTTCCTCTGTGTATTCCGGTTCAAAAGGTAGGGCAGGGCGAAAAACTCATCTTCTACTCGTCCGAGATTGTTGTTTTACCTTTTTTGTAAACGGCGTTTGACTTAGTATTTGCACGTTCAAGTTGTAAACACCGAATCTGTACTTCCGCCTACGTCAAGCGTGACCTTTTCAACGTAATTGCGTATTACGTGATGTCACGAACGCGCATCCGAGAACAGAGCAAGGAGAACATTTGTGCTTATAAAACGCTTTTTTTTTTTTTTTTTTTTTTAAATGACTGATCGTTTCGCTAGATAAGACCCTTATTCATCGTCTGGTATCGTTTAAAGCCTTTTGAAGCTGCACCGAAAGTGTCATTAGGACCTTGAACCGTCTGGTGCCCATTCAAGCCCATTGAGAAAAATCCTGGAATGTTTTCATCAAAAACCTTAATTTCTTTTCGACTGAAGAAAGAAGGACATGGACATCTTGGATGACATGGGGGTGAGTAAATTATAAGCAAAAGTTTATTTAAAAGTGAACTAATCCTTTAAACGTCATCATGCCGAACAGGAATATTCGTCTACTGACTATTCTGCTTTTACAGCCTTCTTGTGTTGTGATCTTTATTAAACTTTTCTAACTCAAATGTTCCAACTTGTAAATTTTAAACAAAGAGTTGTTGGAAGCTTAGTGATGGTGACATTGAAGTCTTGTGACCATGGTGTAGTTTGTTTATAATCTAAAGTCGCTTCAAAATTCATAAAATATGTAAATATTATCTTGGTGAACAATATGTGTAAGAATCATAAACTTTTGGTGGTTAAAGAGCTTATTTTCTGTGATTATCCAAAAGTCAATGGAAACAATGGATGCTAACTTAAGGGACGGCCTACAGAAATGCATCATCTGCAGCACTCTAGCTGGAAACATTTTTCTTGTCATAAACATAGAGAGTAATGTGATTTAGGGCTTCTTTGGGTACTTTTGACAGCTTACAGTTTAACTAGAAACCTATGTGTCGCAATAAATCAAATTCTGGTTAAACTACACTATGAATATATCACTGTAAAGAATTCTAATAAAGCTGAAGTAAAGCATTAAAAATGGATGGCTAAATGCACAATGTCTAAGTAGTTTTAAGTCAAAACTGTTATAACATTTAAATTGTTTAAATACTAACATTTTTAAATAATTTATTTATATATATATATATATATATATATAAATAANTTTATCATTTAATTCATAAACACCCTGTATTTTTCTATGTATTTTCTATATTGTTTAGCAAGGCAGTCCATTGTCGACTAGTCTACATTATAATTTTTTTTTTTTTTTTTTTTTTTTTTNTGTCTGTAAACACGATGATGAGTCTCAAGTAATAAACTTAAGAGTTTGAGTGTAACTGGGGAATTATGCAGTAAAGATAGGCTACTGATTATTATAAGTTTCTTGAATTCTTAAAGGTAAACTCAATATTTTTATGTTACACAGATACATGAGATAAATTGTCGGATATTAGCAGGGGTTAAATTGGGCCGGGGTCGTCCGGGGCTGAGCTCCGGCACATAGGCTTACCAGGGCTCGACATACGCTTGTCCGGGACTGCGGGACAAGTGGATTTTTTTTAAGTGAAAGAGAATTTTACTTGCTTGACCAGATAAATAGCTTGATTAAAATGTCAATAACAACCAAAACTCGAGAATAATTCATTTAGCCTAAGAGGCGATAGTGATAGTGGATAGTAATGTAGGCTAGCCTAATATCGGCGGTGATGATAGCATATTGCGCTCTTGAGGCGCACGTAACCTCTTGAGGAGAATTAAAAACAAATGAGCTCTGCTCACACAAAGAAACTCAGTTATCATGTTGCAATAAAAATTCAATATGTGGGGTTTTTATAGCTAGATATTTTCGACATATGATAAAGTTAAGCCTCACACGACCGAAAGTGCTGAATTCCTGAATGTCGCCTTGATTGAAATTGACACTAATTTCATACAACAGTTCAATAAACAAGTAGTTAATATTAATCACTTACGTTTTAGGTCAAATTTTGCCAGTTTTTTTGTTCTATTGTAGCAGCGAAGATAGTTCCAAACAAAGCAGAAACAGCGCGTCTCGCAGCTACAATCAGCCGTTTCAAATGATTTAGCGTTTTGAATGAATCGGTTGGATAAATGACTCAGTGGCTCACTCAATAAGACGGTCACTTGCCGCCATCTACTGGCGGTTTAATTTCATGTTTAAAAGTATAAATTTCTCACCAACATTTCTTATTTGTATATTCAAAAATATTTAAAGAATCTCATAACATTATTGAATGCAGTTGTACTTTTTCAGTGTAAATTATTTAATTTGGTAACAGCCCTATAGTGTCTTACTGTTTTAATTGATCAAATGTAAGAATTTGAAATAAAAGATTAAACATACATTTAATTAGATTGGGGGAGGGGGGGAAATGCACTTTATAAAGGTTAATTATTATTATTATTATTATTTAAGGAATTGTTGTTATTATTATTATTATGTAAGGAATATTAATAAAATACCCCCAGGGTAAATAACATAAATATGCAGACTTAAATAAAAAATGCGGATAAAACACTGATGAGAATTTTGCTTGTTTCCAAATAAATTATATTTACAACACACACAAAAACCTTTTTCCCCCCCAGACACGCTAGTTTTTTTATTCTGACAAGTAAATGACCAATTTAGGTTGTCCAAGAGACAAGCACAAAACAAGGCTTAATGTCGAACTCTGTATTTTGTATTTATATTCTCTCCTTTAATGGCAGCATCCCTCTTATATTTGATACTGACACAAAGGAGAAGGCACAGGCCTACAGAAAGATTTTATTGTCATCAGATGTAGCTTTGCACACTACCACTATAGAATGATTTCGATCAGCATTTTATTGTTCATAGCAGAGGGCTCTCTCAACTTGTTCAATTTTAGTTTGTCAATTGATACGATTTTGTAGTCTTCTCATACACATGCACCCCTCGAAAGCCTGAAACCACAGAGGGGCCCCCCCACAACACAACAAATCCCAATTTAACCCCTGGATATTAGTGTAGTAACCGAGATACAGTATGTAGTGATCTCAATATTGGTGCTGTTCCTCTCTCGTCCACTAGAGGGTAGAACACACACGCTACCCGCTAAGCGCAGAACTGCACACACTTCCTGTGTGCGTGCTCCGGTTGTTGATAAACAGCGAGCACATGCTGAACGCAATCTTTATCATTTTGCCTCAGAAAAGTATGACAACTACTTTCATTTAAATCTTAATTCAGTAGCTTGAAGTTTTGCAATGTGCCATGTCTCTGTAAATATACGCTGAACAATGAAAGACCTCACTTACTGCTCAGGTAGGGCGTGACAATCCTATTCGCTACAGTACAGTTTTCAGCTGTTAGTAAATGTGCTAGTAAGTAGATTAATTTGTAGTCACATTACTATATTTATATACATATAGCTTTTTTTTTAGTTGTGTTTTACCATCAAGTTTGTTGCATTGTCCAATGAGAGTTTGTATGTCTGCCAGTAGTTGCAAACTTCCCTTTATGCTTTGCTTTCATTGTGATTTCATCCTTTGTATTTCAGTAATGATATACTTAACATGTTTGTAGTGTACACTTAAATGTGCATTTGTGATTTATGTGTTCATAGGGCACTGATGGATTTTATAAAAGAGTTTACCACAGCCATGACATTTATGATTTTGTCTGTCTCATCACTTCATGCTGCATATCAGCTATTCAAGGTAAACATCCATTCAGTGTCTTGAATGCAGTGATTTTATATATACACTATCAGTAAGATGCATGTGTTGCAATGTTATAACTTTTCTTTCTCTGTTTGCAGGATCACAGAGCTTCATCAATGGGCTTCCTCCTGATTGGCTGCTCCTCTGTCCTTTCATTCTTTTCTCCCAGTAACCAAATGATCATGTCACTCCAGAACGATCTAGAATGGGCAGGTGAATCACTTGGACCTGCGCTTTCTACTTTTGACTTCCTGTGGCTTAGTGATGACCACACAACAGCCCGTATCCTCCTGATTGGCTCCACTTTTTTCGTAATACTTTCTGATTGGCTATCTCCAGATGGGTTGGTCATTATGTCACGCTGCCTGGCCTTTTCCACCCTTTCCTGTTCGCTGACAGTGTGTGCGTTTGCTGAAAATTTAGCAGGGGCAGTAGGGAGTGTTGCCCTCAGTCTCCCTTTATTAGTTTCCCCAAGGAGCCGATCTGGATCTTTGAGTTCCCTCATGTTGCCTACAGAAGGTCTCCTTAGCTGGATCCTTAAAGTCATCATGGCTTTAGGATGCTGGACCACCAGGAAGGCCCTTAATAAATACCTGCTTGATTTGAAAGGCTGGGACTGACATAGGCAGCAAGTAATGTTTTTGCAAAGATAACAGAGAACCACAAAATGCTTCTTTTTTTTTTACTCCCAGGTTACTAGCAGGCATATGTACTGTGTTTTACTGTTACATGTAAAGGCCTTCTGTCTTAATAAGCTAACATTATAGTGTATTATACAACAGAAACTGGAGTTTGTTTACATCTAATCATATATCAGAGTTTGCTTATAACCTATTAAATCCATTACAGTGACATTGAGGCTTTTAAAATCCCTAAGTGATGAATAAATTGTTTAGCATAATCAACAATGTAGTCCTTTGTAAAGAAAGAATGGGACTCTGTTTAAGTCAGTGTTGCCATGTCCACTTATTATAAGCAGCTTTGGTAAATATGTGTGTGTGATAAATCTACTCATTATATATATATCTACTCATATATATATATATATTCAAAACATTTTATTTTTGTAAAATAATATAATTATTGAAAACGTTTTCTGAATGTCAAAATTGCAGTGAACAAAAAACTAAATTAGGTTGTTTTGGTGATGATAGTTGCTTATTTTGGGATTGTTTTCGTCTCTCATTTGTTTAGCAAGATATGGCAACACTGGTTTAAATGTACATAGTATTACTTGTATGTACTGAGGACATGTTGATTCAAACAATGAAGCACAGAAAAGATATATATATATATATATATTACTTATAAAGTTCAAATTGCTTTAGGATTTAGCTGGATTAGATTATATGAAACGTCAAATATCTTAAAATACTTAGTGTTATTTTAAAAAAAAACTAATTATGACAGCAATTCTGTGATTTGAGAAAAACAATTAAAAAAAAAAAGTTAATTGTGCGATAAAGTTTGAAATAAGAAATAAAGTCACATTGTGAAATGTAACACCTGTTAATGAGGTGTTTAGCAATCAGAGAGGACAGATGGGAATTGCAGGTCTACATTTAGTGCTTGTAGATCAACGCTAATGTAAAACTCTTTTAGTAAGTCTCAATTGAGATATGATTTTACATTAGCCATAAGACATTTTTTAAACATTATGACACTTAAAATATGGAAAGGGAACATGATGAGGATGGTCCATCATAGTTGCCGTTTAACAAATCTAGAAGCCTGACCATATGGCACTATATTCATGGTGATTAATGATTATCCCTGGCACTTTGCAAAGAATTGTATCATTACACAGAGCTTAGTATCAATAAAGTGTCCCATCAGTTTTAAACGTATTAAATCAGTATTGTTGTAGAAGACCCTAGCAAATACCTCACAACCATCTAGAATGTCCTAGCAAACAACTAGACACTAGCAACCATCCAGAACACCCTAGCAAACACCTAGACTCTGACAACCATCCAGAACACCCTAGCAAACACCTAGACCCTAACAGCCATCCAGAAGATCCTAGCAAACACCTGGACCCTAACAACCATCCAGAACGACCTAGAAAACACCTAGACCCTAAAAACCATCCAGAACATCCTAGCAAAAACCTTTCAACCATTCAGAACACCCTAACAAACACCTAGACCCTAACAACCATCCAGAACACCCTAGCAAACACCTAGACCCTAACAGCCATCCAGAAGATCCTAGCAAACACCTGGACCCTAACAACCATCCAGAACACCCTAGAAAACACCTAGACCCTAAAAACCATCCAGAACATCCTAGCAAACACCTAGACCCTAACAGCCATCCAGAAGATCCTAGAAAACACCTAGACCCTGACAACCATCCAGAACACCCTAGAAAACACCTAGACCCTGACAACCATCCAGAACACCCTAGCAAACACCTAGACCCTGACAAACATCCAGAACACCCTAGAAAACACATAGACGCTGACAACCATCCCAAACACCCTAGCAAACACCTAGACCCTGACAGCCATCCAGATCACCCTAGAAAACAGCTAGACCCTGACAACCATCCAGCACATCCTAGCAAATGCTTGGACCCTGACAACCATCCCAAACACCCTAGCAAACACCTAGACCCTAACAACTATCCAGAACACCCTAGCAAACACCCAGACCCTAACAACCATCCAGAACACCCTAGCAAACACCTAGACCCTAACAACCATCCAGAACACCCTAGCAAATGCCTAGACCCTAACAACCATCCAGAACACCCTAGCAAACACCTAGACCCTAACAACCATCCAGAACACCCTAGCAAATGCCTAGACCCTGACAGCCATCCAGAACACCCTAGAAAACACCTAGACCCTGACAACCATCCAGAACACCCTAGCAAATGCCTAGACCCTGACAGCCATCCAGAACACCCTAGCAAACACCTAGACCCTGACAACCATCCAGAACACCCTAGCAAACACCCAGACCCTAACAACCATCCAGAACACCCCAGCAAACAGCAAACACCTAGACCCTAACAACCATCCAGAACACCCTAGCAAATACCCAGACCCTAACAACCATCCAGAACACCCCAGCAAACACCCAGACCCTAACAACCATCCAGAACACTCCAGCAAACACCTAGACCCTAACAACCATCCAGAACATCCTAGCAAAAACCTACTAACCATCTAGAACACCATAGCAAACAGCTAGACACTAGTAGCAACCATCCAGCACATCATAGCAAACACCTAACAACCATCTAAAACAGCAAACACATACCAACTGTCTAGAACACCCAAGCAAACACATAGACCCTAGCAACTGGGGTGTGCAGCGGAGCCAATATCTATATTGGTATCCGTATATGTAACAAATAAATGTGAGAGTTAGAAAGAAGGCCTATCGTGCAGTCTATCATATCATATAAGGGTTAAAGGGGTCATGAACTGCATGTTTTCGAAAAACAACATAATTTAGAAATAAAGGCTATCTTCTATCCTGTTTTTGACCCTCTCTTTGAAACACTCCATTTTAATGGGTGGGCCGCATTCAAGACTTGGAAGTAAATGTTCCAAGTTCCAAGTGAGTAATAGTTTTGCATATTAAAATGATTTTCAATGTCCCCACCATTACACATGTGGAATTGTTTTGAAAACTTGCGATTTTGAAAAAAAATATCTCGTTACAAACATTTGCTAATGATGTAAAATGTTTATGCATATTACATATGCTTTCAAAAGTTGAAAAGTTCATCAAAAGCACCCAGGGTGATTTAGTAACAATCCATCTTGTCTTAAAGTTTATACATGCTAGTTTCCATAATAGAGTTCAAGATAAATCTTTTTACTACTACTGGAGCTGCCAGTTCGCTAAGTTTCAAATGATTATAAACAGCAAGCACAAACAATGCAAAAGCAACAGCCCTTCCGGTGCACTCAGTGTCGAATTCGCTCACTTGTTTTTATTCACTTCTTCAAGTGGACTATATTAGTAGACTAAAACGATTAAAAATGCTGTATTATTCTGTATTAAAAAACGATTAAAAATGCTGTATTACGCATGCCAGGCCAGTAGTTGGCGATGTCACTTTGTAAAGAAAAACTATGCACCTATAGACTGAACATGTAATACGCATGCGTATGACATCAACGTTTTTAAAAATTTGTGTTTTTGTAGTTTACACAAAAAACAATAACTATAGTTTTCAAAAACTTGCAATTTGAAACACGTTTTCAAAAGTTTGCGTTTTCAGGACCCCAAAACGCTGTTGCCGTGTAAATGAACGACCAAAAGACGTCCATTTTAGTTGAAAATGGTGTCGTGTAAATGGCCCCTAATGTAAGGAATAGTGAATGAGGGTATAGGAAACTATTTCGAACACAGCCACAGTGATTTCAGCAGATGTATTGCACCCTCTAGTGTTTTATGGTCTAAATTGCAGCTGAATTTTATTGAATATTCTCCACAGTGAAGTGACTGGAGAGCTGACCTCAGACAAGCAATATTTGTTTTTACCCATTGTTGGGCTTTTTCCAGTTGTTTATTATCCCCTTAATGAAGCATCCATCCATTCAACCATCTAGAACAGTGGTCCCCAACCCTGGTCCTCAAGTCCCAGTAAAAATCTAGTTATCACCACATCTGAACATAAGCTCTATGAGCCTGTGTTAAATCACAGTCTAGCTGTGGTGAAGCTATAGAAGGAACAAACACTTTTGGTTCTGCATGATTCGTTACCATAGAATCTCTCTCTATGGTTGTCACTTTGAATATAGCAATATCAGAGCGCTTTGTTGAGCATCTGACTTCCTGTTCTCCCTCTCTCATCAATCTCCATCAGCTATACCCCACCACTGCAGTGCACTACACATCTGCGCTAAGCGCTCTCAAACACTGCTGAGGAGAGAGAGGAAGGGGGAGGAGAGAACTGGATAAGGAGAGAGGAGGAGAAAAAGGAGGGGAAAAAGGAAGCCAGGAATAGCAGGTTTAACAGATGTGCGGAGTCAAGAGCTGGTGTTGCCATCCAAAGCCCTGAAACAGTGGTACAAACACTCCTGCAGATTCACCATGTAGAGCTTAAAAGAGGAAGAATGAGAATGCAGTAACTGCAGTGGTGGAGGATCAACCTCAGCAGATGGTAAGACTTTGCAAAACAATGGGAACAGCATCATTCTATGGAGCTTGACAACAATGGGAATGCCATCCGGACAGGATATGTTGTGGTGGATTTGCTTCTGGAGCTGCGTTTTAGTAACACTTGTCTGATTGTATTGCAGTGTGGGAAGAGCAGAGGGATGCTGTGAAGCCAAAGCATTTCCAGCCGCTGTCGCTGTAACATCCGCACATAAGGAAACATGTATGCCTTCTATTCTTTGCTGGTGTACATCTTCTACACTGTCTTTAAAAAGGAGGAGGAGGCAGCACTCGAGGGGGCGTATGGAGAATCCCCGGAGGTATGTGTGGCCGCAGTGGCCGCACGCCGATAGATATGCTAATATATGCATTCGCTATTGTCTGCGTACAATGTATGCAAACAAGAAAAATTGAATGATTTGAAAAATAGTTTTAAAATTAATTTTAAATGTATTTAAATAATAAAAATGTGCTTACAAAATATTATTTGTTGAATAAAATATTTAATATATAATATTACAATTAATATAGAAACTAGAGGTAATTTCATTCAGGTGATGATTCGATTATGTACGCATGCACAGTCACGTATTGTATGTCCTCAGTGGTGGCTTTAACACGTTCCAATAATCACATTCGTCTTCCTCTTTAACTGACAGGAGCCTGGCCATGTTTCCATGGAAACAGAGAGCAAGGGGAAGGGTAGCCACACCCCCAGGTTGAGCAAAAGAGGGTGTGCAAGACTGAGTGATTCAAGTAAGAATGTGTCCATAATATTGCATGATGCTCTAAATACTATGAAGTGCTCCACATAATCAGCATTCAACCTCAATCGCCTATTAAATTGCAGGCAGCAGCAGTGATAGTGATGGGACGTCTCTCAGTGATGAAGATGAGCTTGATGAAGGTCATGGATTACCTGCCAAAACACCATTAACAGCTTTCCTGTCTTTTAAGCAAGAGGCAGAAAAGAGAAGAGCCACTAATTCTCCAACAGAACCTAGTGAAAAGGTGAAGACCTTCTAACTATATTCACATTTGCCACGTTTCATAGTGGTGGTGATTTGGTGGTGGTATTTCATCCCGATTTTCCTTTGTCAACATATTTTGTTGATCATGGAACAACATTCCTGTGTGAAAATTTACTCCTAACCTATATCCCTACCCCTAAACCTAGCCCTACCCATAACTTATCCTTAAAATCAGAGGGAAATTATAGATGAATAACACTGATGTAGAAGCACCTAATGCTGATTGTAAGCCTAAACTTGAAATAAACTGTCAACTTGTCCCTCAAATCTGGTTGGTTGATTGTAATGTTTTTCCTGGATCAACAAAGATGATGATTCAGGAACATGTACTTGGTGAAATCAGGTTCTGCCAACAGGATGTATTTAACTTTGGCACATATAATTCAGTGTGTTCTATGATTATGAATGATACTTAAAATTTTGTTATTACTTTTCAAAATTAGCAAAATTTATAAAATGGCAGAAAAAAGACTTACATTTCAGCAATGGACCCTAGTCAAACTTAAGGACCTCATTAGACTTTAGACAGGGTAGATGCCATTAATTTTTCATTAGTTAAAATTAGGCTGGAAGGGATAGATGTAAAGACTATTACTACACTGTAAAAAAAATAATTGTCGGTTTAACTTAAAAAAGTAAGTTGCCTTACATTTTTGAGTTTATTGAAATAAAAAATTTGAGTTAATACAATAAAGGTGATTGGTTTAATCAACAGAAACTCAAAATATTATGTTATCTGAACCACAATAATTATCTAAGTTGATTTGACAAAAGAAAAAATGTTGTGAAAACAAATCATGAAATAATTTTTTTACGGTGTTCTTACACTGTAGTGCAGCCCATTATATGTACTGTACTGTACAGCCTCATTTTTCATTAGTGAAAAATTCAATATTTGATGTCCTTAGGTAAGTAATCACCAAGCATTGTTATTTTTATATAAATTTTATAATATAATATAATATTTTAGTATAATTGGGATACTTTCAGGATACTTTCATAGTTTTTATTTTTATTTTCATTTTCTGTTTTCATTTTAATAATAAAGGTTTAGTATTTTTGTTGAGTTTTGACATTTTTAATAGTTTTATTTTTATATATGTCTTTAGTGTTTATACATTTTATTTCAGCTTGTTTTAACTCCACAACACCCTAACATTGTGGAAACTAATTTTGTTTGTAAAAGCACCGATCACATTTTCTGAAAGAAAGTGTAGAAATGTAATGTAAAAACATTAAAGTAAACTATTAAAGGTGTATTTTTTCTAGGTGACAGAGTCTCCATTGCTGTCTGTGATGTCACACCTCCTGAGCTTCCTGGAGCAATATTCCCACCTGCAACAGCTGCAGCAGCAGGCTGATCAGTACCGCCTGCAGCTACGCAGACACCGCGCCCAGCACCGGCGGAAGATGAAGGCCCTGCGTGTGTCCTACCGCCAGCGCCTCAGAGACAAGAACAGTGTGATTAACAGCCTGGAGGAAGTGATCGCTCAGCAGCAGAGCCCATCACCTGAAAATGAGGGTGAGACCTTTTGAACCTAAATAAATTTCAGTGTGAAAAATTTAGCTGTGGATAATGATGAGTTTAATATTAGATTCCTCGCTTTATGTTCCTTGACATTGATTTTTTGGAGGCTGCCTCGTGCATCATTACGCTGTAGAACGTGATTTTGCCAGGTACTGTACAACATGTTCCTGGATCAACATCTTTGTTGATCCTGGAACAACATTCAAATCATCAAATCAGGTTTGAGGGACAAGTTTACAGTTTATGTCAAGTTTAGGCTTACAATCAGAGTTGGGTGCTTCTGCGTCAGTGTTATTCATCTATCATTTCCCTCTGATTTTATGGATAACTTATGAGTAGGCTTAGGTTTAAGGGTAGGGATATGGTTTGGAGTAAATTTTCGCACAGGAATGTTGTTCCAGGGTCAACAAAATATGTTGACCCAGGAACGCATCTAACTCGGCAAAATCAGGACGTGCTTCTGAATATTTCTGGTTCATTATCAGTGAGTACCCCATTATCAGAGACAGTACCACATTACTAATTGCCTCTTAGAGTTCAGTTGTATGTATGTAACTGTCAACCCTTTTTTTTTTTTTTACAAACTGTGGTACACATTTAAATTATTTTATGGCATGATACAGATGCTGTCAATAGAGTTTAACTTTTATTTCAGGGAAAATAAGCTTTTAAGGTGTATCGTAGGGCTTTTCCCAGCTAACAGGGAACTTTCGCAGATCTTTTAATGTTCTGGGAAGGTTTTCTTAAAGTTATGAACAAAATTCTTTCAGTAACATTAATAGAACATTTGTTCAAAGGTATCTGTTCTTTAATAATGTTCTCAAAATGTTAGCACAAAAACGTTCATAGAATTATTTTTTTTCTGAAACGTTTTAGTTAGACATTCCTCTAACATTCTTTTAAATGTTACTACTTGTTTCAGAATGTTCAGAGAACATTCAAAAGTAAAATTTCCATAATGTTTGAAGAATGATAAAATGGAATGTTTTCTTAATGTTTGCATAACCCAGAATTAAAAAAAAATTAATGTTTTGAACACTCAGATAACATTCAGAAATAATTTTTACATTGTCACGCTGGGATTGCAGTATTCAAATGCACAACGAAGGAGATATCTTCAAGAACATTTAACAGACTAATCTGAATAAGGAACAGGAAAAATCACCAAGAAAGCAAACTACAGACACCACGTAACATAAACAAAGCTAGACAAAAAACAGACTGAAACTCAAGGCTTAAATACACAGCAAACAGAGGAGTTAACTAGACTAAATTAACAAGACACACCTGAACTGAAGACACTAATTAATCAGTAACCAAGGAGACAAACAGGCAGGCACACAAGAAGAACTAAAACAATTAACAAACTAGACAGCTGACTAAACACTGTGGGATCTCAGCTGTCCTATATGTCAGACTGTACTACAGTCAAGACGCTTTAAAAAGGGACACGCACTTGAAAACTTGTCCGGAGTTTTACATCATCAACCCACACACATTCGGTGACAGTGAGCTGCATTACACATGGGACTGAAATGATGGCTAACAAAGAAATCTCTAGCGTTTTATGATCACGGCTTATGTTGAAAAACGAAGACAATTTGACGCTTGTCGTAGGAGAAGTCACACTGCAGGACTGTGTGCCAAACCTTCTGACACTGCCAGAATTTCGTCGGAGGTAAAATTTGATCGCAGCGGTCATGAGATCGGCTGGCGGTGAACATGTCAAACTAGCGATCAAAGACTACAGATTTTTGCCTAGGATTATAGAAATCTTTTAGAATTCTCAAAATTTGTCTCTGACGACCAAATCGTGGCCAAAATCGCACAGTTTGCACCTGCCTTAAGAAACTGAAGAAAGAAAAAACAGCATGAAAACTGTTCAAAAACATTCTCTAAACGTGACATACATAACTTAAAGGGAACATTAGAAAAATTTTCTTTTTTTTCGCTGGATTCATAAACTTTTTTTAAGAAAAAAGTTAAGAAACGTCTTTTCAATTCAAATTCTTCTTAGATTTTGTCCTTAGAACAATCTTCAATCATTCTTAAGAAATGTTTTTGAGTGTACAAAATATTCCTATTACTTACCTACGTAACAATGTAACAAATTTGCATAATGCCAGCCGGTTGCCAGCGAACAATGTCTACTTTGACCCGCCCTCAAACACTGTAGATGTAACTGACGCCTTGAAGAGTTTGGTTCGTGTTGTCGATGTGTGTCAAGAAGATGCTGTTTTCAGGGCTGTAAATCCACTTTACATGCACTTCCAAAGGATGAGCATTCGCTGGAGTTGAGTGGGAAAAAACAACACCATTGTTACCGTTCGTATCACTGTGTTTCATGTGCTGAGGAAGCTTCCGGGGCTGAAATTCAGATTTCGGATTTCAGATTTCTGGGCCGTCTGACCAATCAGAGCAGAGAAAGCTCTCGGAAAGGAGGGGTTTAAAGAGAATGAATCTTCAAATTAACCGATTTTAGACTCTTTGAGAATGAGGTGATGTGCAGAGTATATTTGGAGAAAATTAAAGTGTTTTTTGACCTTGGACGCATGTAAACCTATTGTAGGAGACATCCAAAACAAAATTAGGAACCTTTAAAAATAGCATAATAGAGGTGCTTTAAGTTAGAATGTTTTGTGAATCTGGCCCCAGGTGATGTCATTGCATGTTTGTTTTTGGATTCTGAATTGTGTAATTTCACGTCAATGAGGGAAGAGACAATGACCTGTTCACATCATGTGGACAGCTTAAAATCGTACTTTAATTAAATTAAAATACTGGAAAAAAGCGGCAAAAATAGCAGACTGACAGTTTTAGAAACCGTATCTTGCAGTGACCTCAGAGCTATATTGGGCATCTGGACTCTGTCTGTTTCTCCTCAGACATCACCAGGTGTTCCTCTGTCAACTATTACAACAGACTTGCTGTCAGCCAGACTCACTTAATAAACATTGCGTGTGCTTAAAATACACGTCTCTTGCACTAATTCAATTTCAGATGTACTTGGCTTTGTAGTGCACTTGCACGTGATACCTAATTATCAGCATATCAGGATATAATGAGCTAAATTAAAGGATCAGTTCACTTTAAAATGAAAATTAACTTAAAGCTTTACTCACCCTCAATCCATCCTCGGTGTATATGACTTTCTTCTTTCAGATGAACACAATCAGAGTCATATTAATAAATATCCTGACGCATCTAAGCTTTATAATGGCAGTGAACGGCTCCAACGAGTATGAAGCTCAAGAAAGTGTATCCATCCAAAGCAAACCGTATTCCACACGGCTCTGGGGGGTTAATAAAGCTGATGACACTCCAGAATGCTCACAAACCAAGAATGCTCTTTCTTGAAAATCAGCAAATATATAAATATAAAGACAGACATAAAATATAAATCATGATTTTCAACATCCCTCCAAAAAAAGAGGCTGTTAAAATGTCTATATAATGATATACATGTCAAATTAATTTAAATGTTGTTTACAAAAAAAAAATATATTTCCATCAAATGAGAAAGATGGTGTAGTTATAGCTATCTATCAGCAAACTGGGCTATGCTAACCCACCAAACCTTGACTCCTTCATCATGATGCCACATGTCTGCAGACATTTTCAATTGATCCATTAGCCACCTGAAATACAAACACAATATGAATCATGTTAATCAAATGACTAATTGACATATGGGAATGGATTTGTTGCTTCTGAGACATCAATATCTTTTATTAGCCATGTAGTAAAAATACCCATTCGCACGGCTGGCACATCTACAGCACTTGGCATGTTTCTCTGTGGCTCACAGAGATGAATAAAACATTGTGAGAGCTGCTTCTCTTACAAATGCAAGTGCACTTACAAACTAGCACAGCTGAACTTCACGTGTACGGCAGCTAGATACTATATAAATGCACAGTGGAGAGGAAATTCACCTTTAAACAACACTAGCATAAAATGATTATACAGTAGAGTAGACCATGCTCTTATGATTTGAGTTTTATTTTATGCGAGATGGAGAGCGATGGAAAAAAAGTACAGCTAGGAAATTGGTTTCAAGGAGTATTGGTCAATTATACAGTTTAGCGTTCGTTGCAGAGAAATATTGACAACAAAATCATTCAGATTCAAATATCCCAGCCAACATTTCATGGTGGAGTCAATTTAGGCATTAAATGGGCTTGAGTTATGGGCCCTAAATGGGTTCCATGTCGGCCCATATCTGAATTAGCCCATACCCTAATTCCCACCATGAAATGTTAGCTGGGATTGCAGAAAGTTGTGTGTATTTTTTTGTTCGAGCCTGTTCCTCCATCACGTTTGTTCCACATCACGTTTGCGGTGGTGTCCCCGTGAGCGAGTCTCCATTCATCCTTCCCACCAATCCACTTGCTCCCCCCGAGACTGACAGTGCATATCTTACGCCGCCTGCCTCAGTAATTAGTGTACAGCACAGGAAAAGACAGCAACTCTGACTCGGCATATCAATAATTAATGGTGGGAATCTAAATAAAATGTTGCAGAGCAGTTAGGCTGCCAGGCACGTTGCACGAGTCTTTGAGTTCAAAACTCGGGTCTTGAGTCTAAAGCTAGCCCAGAGGAAAGTTATATGGGGAATTATATGAACCAATCAAAACATGACACATGAGACACAGGCTGAGTCCGAAATTGCCCCCTATATCCTTAAATAGGGCACTATTTGAAGGGAACAGCCAGTTGTAGTGGTGTCCGAAACCATAGTGGACGATATCGAGTGTACAAACTGGTGGGTGTTTATAAATCATGTAATGAAAATGATCCCCTTCACCCGACCCCACCCCTAAACCCCACCCACACTCTGACATGGGCAAATCAGGTAATGCAGAGACCTGTACTTGGCAAAAGAACCAAAGGGCAAGATCACATGAGGGCAAGGGAATCACATGACAAAACCAGGAAGTAAAGATGCGTTCACACCATGTTGTAATTAGCGTAATTACAAGACTTCAACCTTCACATCCTCATAATGCTCGTAATTACAACTTGTACAACAACTGGCAGCTACTTGTACCACGTGACCGCTGTACCACCTGACTGCTGCAGATTAATTTAGGCATTGAGAGTGTTGATATAGAAATGCATAATTCCCAGTCTGACGACGTGAACAGCTCAGAGTAGAACGTCACATGTTGTCATCTAGGAATTACAGTAATTATGACATGGCATGAACATAGCATATGACTGTGAGAATACATACATAAGTATTGTATTTACTTATTATGTATGCATTCATTTTTATTGTTAATTTCATTTTTATTTTTTGTTAATTGATTTATTGATATCGTCAATTATTCAGTGGCATAAAATTTATAATGAAGTTAAGTGGACAGTATACTGTAATTTCTTAATACAAAAATAAAATAAAATAAATGATCACTGTGAATGAATTATAAAATAATTTCTCTAGTTTTTTAAAAATCATTTTATCTTTTTTTATGCCAGATGAATAAGCTTCTTTTGAAATTTCATTTTTTAAACAGTCACATCTTGTGTGTTTGTGTGTAGGTGAGTACATGCTTCCTGCAGCATCTCCGGTCGGGCTGCATAAGTTGGTTCAGTCTCTATGTGGGCTGCAAGGAGAGAGGAGTCAACTGAGAGGAGAGCTGCGATCGCTTCATTTCCAGCTTGAGCAGAGAGAACAAGATCGCCACACTAAAGTACAGGCCTTCCAACAGCAGGTGCTGAGCATTATTCATTCAGTCACTCATTCTATACATTCATACGCTCATTCAACCTACCACATTTATTCATGCAATCACCTATGCTTTGATATTCAGTTCTTTCAATAGCACATCTCCACATATTCCTCTCTCTCTACCTCAGCAATGATTTTTTTTTACCTTTATCCAGACCATAATATATCAATCTGCATATATCATCCATTCAGCTACCTCTCCATCAGTTTCATCCATCCTCTTCACTCATTTTTCTTTCCAGACTTGCTAAGCTGACAGAATTGATTTTCTCCCTGTAGATTGATGAGCTGAAGAGCTGTATTGAGGAAAGAGAAGAGGAGCTGTCTAAACTCAGAGTGGCATCAGTAAGCTTTTGGAAGAATCTGTTCCAGTGCTCTGCATTTGAAACTGAGTGCATTAAAAAGAGGCCAGAGAGTCTCAAAATGATTCATGACCAAGAGCTTATCTAGGTTGTTTTATCGGACACTTTTTTTTCCAGGTCAGCTGTGACTTTTTTGGTGTTTTTTCTTTCACCAGGGAGTAACAGACACTGAAAAACGAGTGCTTTGCTTATCAGCAGAGAATGAGAGTTTGAAACACAGCCTCACAGTGACGCAGGGTCTTCTGCAGCAGCTGTCAGTCATCCCATCCCAGTCCAGCTCTGTGCTTATCAAGGTGAGACTGTCGTTTAATGCATTGGGTAAACTGTGAATCGATTACATCAAAACTCCTGACTGGACATCCTCCCTTATGACATTTTCAGTATGCCTCACCACTGTGTTCCATAGACAGTGGCTCTCCTTCACTAATCATGGACACACACATATTTGTAAAAAACTGCATTCAAACATTTTTACACAGAAATCTTGATTTTTCACTAAGTTCATTTATAATATATATTTAAATGTATTCTAAATTTATGATCAAATTTTAAAAACCAACTGAAACCACACATAAGCAAAAATGTACTCCCTGTGGTCTTAGAAATGATTTGAAAGGCCTTTTTTTTTTTTTTGAATATAGCTTATATTATAATGTTTCCTGGGGTGCACTTATAATGTTAGTATGCTTTTTACATCCACAATTGTCATAATTTATAAATAAAAGGCATTTTTCCTACCCTGATTTTAGCCCTCTGATTTAAATGCTCTGTTTTAAGGGGCGTGTCTGCTGTGAGACTTCAGTGTAAACGCCCACTGCTGTGATTGGCTGACATCTTTGCATATGAAATAGCCAAGTATTATTCTCTTTTAGTGCGTTTTTACCATTACAGCTCTCACGGTTAACTAATCTTGAAAAGACTAAATTTTTTACACTAACAAATGCTTTCATCTTCACTAACAGTGCAAACGCGATATAACTAAAAGATTTGCTGAGTAAAACGGTAGTTTTGCGCGTCAGTCACTGATAAACTCGCGCTGTTTGATTGACAGCTTCAGCCCGCGCTGCTCCAACGATCGCAAAGGGAGCTTTCTTTGATCGCTTTCTTTATATAATTTAATCACTGTTAAATAACAGATTATTTTCATCCTACTAAGAGAAATGTTTAGTCAAGGCTTTGATTTACTGACACACAGACAAAGAACATCTGACAGTACATGAATCATAACTTATCAGATCAGGCATTAGAATTAACACAGTTACTCACATGTTGTTGCATTACTGTCGAGTCCAGGCACTGCACAATATTTTGAAATCCTCAACGGCATGTTTATTGCTTGGTAGCTCGAACCGATTTAGAACCACGTAGGCCTATGTTACTTAGGCTACCTATTCTATTGCATGTCATGCGTGAATCGGTGGGCGGGGCTAAACAGGCAGTGATAAAGTAGGCGTTGCTCTTCTTCTGCAGAGGCGGTGCTTGCTGCCCTTTGACGTCATAGATCCCCACTTTGTAAATCCTGTCGTTTGCTGGGTGTGGTGTCAATTAAAGCTTTTATTGGACTAACAAGGAAGTTTTCAGCTCTAAAATTTACAGGATATTCTTATAGTATGATGACCTCTTTATATGTCAAAAGCTCAAGGAAAATTTGATTTCTCAGTTCATCACCCCTTTAAACCAATGTGCTTCATTGTATTAACTCAAATTTTTAATTTCAATGAACTCAAAATAAGTAGATTTTGAAAAACGCTGCTGAACACTGTTGATATTTGAAATCAACCAAAACAAACCCACCCCTCTCATCATTGCTCCGCCTCCAAAACTCTCTCTGCAATCCTAACCACCCTGTTCCGAGTCGGTCTTGAACCCCAGCCCGTCCGCTGCTGGTATGCGGTATGCTGGTATGCTGCTGGTACCTCATTCTCTAGCAGTCATCAGTGTGCAGTGGTTTACCTGCACAACTCTCACTAACTGGCCACTGTTGCACACGCAATGCAAGTGGATGTCTGTTTATCACAGCTGACGCGCAACAAAATGCTTCACGAAAAATAAAGTGCAGATGATGAACGAACGACAAGGAAACACAAAAAATTTACGTACAGTACACAAGAGTAAATACAAACAAGAGTTTGTTGTTTGACACCAACAGAACAGCAGCTCCAGACAATCAAAACCCAGTGTTACTTACATGATAAGGAATCAAAGCAGCCTCCGCGTCTGTTTTCAGGCCTTCCCGCTTAGCTCCCTCCAGTGCTGGAAAGCTTTTCTAATATAAACGCGGGTCCTAAAGATCTTGCCCAGTCATAACCCTTCATTCCAGTGATTATTCTTTTGAGCTCTTATGTATTGTCTCATCTCTCTTTCTGCAGTTTTTTTTTTTTTAAATCTCCCTCTTACTCGTTCTGTCTCCTCAACCGTTATAGCCACACCCCCTAATGCTGATTGGTTACACTTTTGTTGTTGGTGTCAGCATGACTAACTTCCAAACAGTGTTTTTCAAAATCTACAGACTCCACTTTTAACTTACTTTTTTAAGTTAAACCAACAATATTTTTTTTACAGCGTGCCAATCAATAAATAAAGTTCTTAACATCAGAATGCAACAAATAACTATCAATAATGACAAAACAACAAAAGTTTAAAAAAGGCAGCAAACAGCGAAGCAATAATCCTATAATGGTGCAATGCATGCTGGGAACTCACAAAACATTTCAGCAGTATTGATCAATTTGAAATTCAGTGTTCAGATAACTGTGTTTGACTAGTTGGGACAACATTTGGAGGAATTCTGTTGGTCCAACATGGGTTTTATGTCGTTGCAAGTAATCCGCATTTCCTAGTTTTTGTGATTCAAAAGGTCCCGTAACTGGAAAATATGCAGTTGCTTTTTTTTTTTTACAGTGTAACGAATGGAATAACAAAGAAGTAAATAAAATTCAAAATGTAGCCCAGTTGAGGTTGTATATGGACATAGCTTGGACATCATTATGTGCATATGCACCTGTTTTATGAATTATACGAATTATTAGTATACTGTTGTACCCTGTAGGAAAATGAGAACTTGCGCAGTCGTGTTCTGCAGCTGGAAAGTTCATTGCAGCAGCGGGCAGAGCAGCTGTCAAGTCTGGAGCACCAGAAGGAGCAGAGTGAATGGAGGAAGGCAGAAGAGCTCAGGAGACGAGAGGAGAACGTGAGAGAGCTGCAGCTTGAACTAGACAAAGAACGCAACAAGGAACCTGTGGTTAAAGTAAGAAAAACCTTAAAACCTTAAAAAAAAAGCCACAACAATCTTGATCAAATTGATTTTTAACAGATACACATTCACACACACACAAAAAAGATATACTATATAGATGATAAGTAATTTAGTGTATTTGGAGAAAACAGACCAAAAATACTGATTTGTTTTGCACTCTGGGTCATAGTATTTTGTCCAATCACATACTTTCTAGAATGAGAATCAATAGCAATAAATCATCTTTTTTTCCTGTCTTCTAGTATGTTACCCAAACCGTGGAAGTAGAGTCACCTTCAACTCTACGTCAACTATCTGAAGCCAGACATCAGAATGAACAGCTTTCTGAGAAGCTAAGCAACCAGAGAGAACGATGCCAACAGTTGGAGGAGAACATCAGACATTCTGATGAAGTCAGCTGCAATTTGCAGCACAAGGTTTCTAAGCTTTATCCATTTGTTTTTATGATTGTACATACTGTATAACTGAAGCCAAAGATCTCAAAAGCCTCTGTTGCTGGGATCTCAGATACAAAGCTCATGAAATATATACAGTACATGTCAGAACACAACTGTTGAAAACTCTTCTAAAAATTAATGGCTTTGCAGATTGCTGCATATGAGAGGGAGATTGGGACCCTGAGGGAGGAGCTGCTGAAGGAGATTGGACATCTTGAGGAAAAGAAAGAGGCAGCCGTAAAAGCGGCAGCCAACTGCTCTGAGGAGCATCTCCAGAGCCTGCAGACCCAGTTCATAAGTGAGTTTACTGTATATACAGGTCCTTCTCAAAAAATTAGCATATTGTGATAAAGTTCATTATTTTCCATAATGTAATGATAAAAATTTAACTTTCATATATTTTAGATTCATTGCACACCAACTGAAATATTTCAGGTCTTTTATTGTTTTAATACTGATGATTTTGGCATACAGCTCATGAAAACCCAAAATTCCTATCTCAAAAAATTAGCATATTTCATCCGACCAATAAAAGAAAAGTGTTTTTAATACAAAAAAAGTCAACCTTCAAATAATTATGTTCAGTTATGCACTCAATACTTGGTCAGGAATCCTTTTGCAGAAATGATTGCTTCAATGCGGCGTGGCATGGAGGCAATCAGCCTGTGGCACTGCTGAGGTGTTATGGAGGCCCAGGATGCTTCGATAGCGGCCTTAAGCTCATCCAGAGTGTTGGGTCTTGCGTCTCTCAACTTTCTCTTCACAATATCCCACAGATTCTCTATGGGGTTCAGGTCAGGAGAGTTGGCAGGCCAATTGAGCACAGTAATACCATGGTCAGTAAACCATTTACCAGTGGTTTTGGCACTGTGAGCAGGTGCCAGGTCGTGCTGAAAAACGAAATCTTCATCTCCATAAAGCTTTTCAGCAGATGGAAGCATGAAGTGCTCCAAAATCTCCTGATAGCTAGCTGCATTGACCCTGCCCTTGATAAAACACAGTGGACCAACACCAGCAGCTGACATGGCACCCCAGACCATCACTGACTGTGGGAACTTGACACTGGACTTCAGGCATTTTGGCATTTCCTTCTCCCCAGTCTTCCTCCAGACTCTGGCACCTTGATTTCCGAATGACTTTGGACCACTGAGCAACAGTCCAGTGCTGCTTCTCTGTAGCCCAGGTCAGGCGCTTCTGCCGCTGTTTCTGGTTCAAAAGTGGCTTGACCTGGGGAATGCGGCACCTGTAGCCCATTTCCTGCACACGCCTGTGCACGGTGGCTCTGGATGTTTCTACTCCAGACTCAGTCCACTGCTTCCGCAGGTCCCCCAAGGTCTGGAATCGGTCCTTCTCCACAATCTTCCTCAGGGTCCGGTCACCTCTTCTCGTTGTGCAGCGTTTTTTGCCACACTTTTTCCTTCCCACAGACTTCCCACTGAGGTGCCTTGATACAGCACTCTGGGAACAGCCTATTCGTTCAGAAATTTCTTTCTGTGTCTTACCCTCTCGCTTGAGGGTGTCAATGATGGCCTTCTGGACAGCAGTCAGGTCGGCAGTCTTACCCATGATTGCGGTTTTGAGTAATGAACCAGGCTGGGAGTTTTTAAAAGCCTCAGGAATCTTTTGCAGGTGTTTAGAGTTAATTAGTTGATTCAGATGATTAGGTTAATAGCTCGTTTAGAGAACCTTTTCATGATATGCTAATTTTTTGAGATAGGAATTTTGGGTTTTCATGAGCTGTATGCCAAAATCATCAGTATTAAAACAATAAAAGACCTGAAATATTTCAGTTGGTGTGCAATGAATCTAAAATATATGAAAGTTTAATTTTTATCATTACATTATGGAAAATAATGAACTTTATCACAATATGCTAATTTTTTGAGAAGGACCTGTATACCACAAATGTTAATAGATGATTGCCTTGATGCCACATTTTTTGGTGATTCATCCTTGTCTTGAATGCCGCACTTGATATTGTCTATAATCTTCGCACACATTGTGAAGTCCGCAAGACTTATGATTTAAGAGTGTGCTCATGACCGCCCCTATTGCTGACATTGTTAAATGTGCAGCAATGTGTATGGCTCAGTGCATGTTTATATGTGTAATTTCCAGCCCTCCAAAAGCGTCTGAGTGCTCTCCCTCACACATTACGCTCCATGAAGACCGACTACGCCAGCCTGCGCAGTCAAGTCCGCAACTTTTCCGACTTTTATGGAACAGCTATCAAAGAAGCCAAGAAACAGGTAAGCAAATATCTCCTGCTGCACAAACCTACTAAATGTACAACTTCTAAGATCTAAGAATGGATATAGTCACATTTTATTTGTTGCTTTAATTTCTAAATTGTTTTTGAATATCACAACATTATTCCCTAGATAATGGCAGCTATAAATGAGATGTCAGAGGCCAACAAAGACCTTTTGGAAAAATACAGAAAGGAGGTAGCACTCCGCAGAAAGTACCACGAGCAGCTGGTTGAGCTTAAAGGTTGGCAGTAATGACATTTTTACCCTTTTTTCCCCATAATACTCAAGCAAAATATGAAAAAAGAGGGTTTTTTAAATTATTATTTCATCAGGTAATATCCGTGTGCTGTGCCGTGTAAAGCCAGTACTAAAGGAAGATCAACATGAGGAAGGCCAAGCGATAGTTGTGACAACAGACCCCAATAATGAATCTGCACTCACAGTTTTAAGCAAGAGAAAGGCCAAAAACTTTGAGCTGGATAAAGTCTTTCACCCTCAGGCCACTCAAGAAGAGGTAAGCAGAGTAAAAATCACATTTGCATGAAAAATTAAACTACTTATATAAACATTGGTAGTCTATACAATAGTAATGCACCGATATTTAAATTCTGGTCACTATCGCTAAGTTAGTAATTATTTTCGTGGCTGATAATAAAATTCTATATTTTGTCTTAATAAATAAAAAATAAAACACTAAAAACTAAGATCAATCTTTTTAAATGCTACAAAAATGTAATGCTACAATGAATTTAAGCATCACAACATTAATAAAAATTCATACTGCATTTTGAGATTAGCTAAAGATTACACTGAAGTTTAATTAAATTATTTGTAAATATTAAGTGAGCATTAGATGAAATACGGGAAAAGCAGACACAAGTAGATAGATAACCAGCACTAAAGTGTACCAATAAATCTCTAAAACCTGCCAATAACCATTATAGTACCATATACTGTATAGTGCTCCCTACAATATAGCTTGCTTAAAGGCAGTGGTTCTCAAACCTGTCCTGGGGACCCCTCACCACTGCACATTTTGCATGTCTCCCTCATCTAACACACCTGAATTAAGTCATCAGCTAATTAGTAGAGACTGCAAGAGTTGAATTGGGTGTGTCTTATGAAGGAGACATAAAAAATGTGCAGTGGTGGGGGGTCCCCAGGACAGGTTTGAGAACCACTGCTTAAAGGGATAGTTCACCCAAAAATGCAAATTCTGTCATCATTTACTCACTCTTAAGTTGTTACAAACTTGTATGAATTTCTTTCTTCTGCTGAACACAAAAGAAAATATTTTGAAGAATGTCGGTAACCAAACAGTTGATGGACCCCTTTGACTGCCATATCATTTTTTTTCCATATTATGGAAGTCAGAGGGGCCCATAAACTGTTTGGTTACCCATATTCTTCAAAATATTTTCTTTTGTGTTCAGCAGAAGAAAAACATTTTATAAAAGTTTGGAATAACTTGAGGGTGAGTAAATGATGACAGAATTTTCATTTTTGGGTTAACTATAACTTTAATTGAACAAGAAAGCATTTTTAGTAATGTTTTTTTCACCGTTATTTATGTCTCAGGTGTTCCAGGAAATTGAGCCACTCATCACATCCTGTATAGATGGGTATCATGTTTGCATCTTTGCTTATGGCCAGACAGGATCTGGCAAGACCTACACTATGGAGGTAATATATAGGGATCTGTAACTATATACCCGTCATAACACATGGCTCCGATTTCATACTTTTGACCCAGATGATCTGTTTCCATTAATTATTCAATAAGACTGTCAGGTCTCATTAACCATCCGTGTCTGCTCAGGGTCCTGTTGAGAACCCCGGCATCAACCAACGAGCCCTGAAACACCTGTTCAATGAGATTGAGGAAAGAAAAGACATGTGGACGTACAACGTCAGTGTCAGTTCAGTGGAAATTTACAACGAGATCCTGAGGTATTGTATTTTACCTCTTTAGTATGAAAAAATCTATGGTGGTCTCCATTTACAACCTTTTTGAATCTCAAATAAATTGTTGCCCATTCACTTAAACAATGTTAGAAGCATCTAAGTAAACACTCAAGCTATTAAAAATATCTTCATTTGTGTTTTGAAGATTAACGAAAGTCGTAGAATGACAGGAGGGTTGAGTAAATAATGAGTGTTTTAATTTTTGGGAGAACTAACCTTTCAATACAATTAGATTGTTAACAATTTTTGGTTGTTTACAACAGAGATCTACTCAGTAAGGATGGAGAGAAGCTTGACATCAAGATCAACCCTGATGGGACGGGTCAGCTCCATGTGCCAGGACTGAGGGTCATGGAGGTCAAAAGCTTCCAGCATATCAAGAAAGTGAGTCCCAGGGTGTCATCTGTCAAGATAATGCTGACTATACAAAAAAAACATTGTCTCCAATCATCTGTTGTTTTTTGCAGATTTTGGCCATAGCTCGAAAGAACAGGATTACATTTGGAACGCAGATGAACCAGCATAGCTCTCGATCACATGCCTTGCTTACTGTGACTGTGCTGGGCACAGACCTCGCCAGTGGAGCCAAAACCACCGGTCTGTCCCAACGATTCATGATCTTTAGATTGCTTGAGTTGTGCGAGAATTCTCAAAAGTCATGAGTTCCACCCAAAAAGCCCTCTGTATCCTTGAATGACCACAATCCCTGACCTCTCCTTTGCAGGTAAGCTGAATCTTGTGGATCTGGCTGGTTCTGAGAGGGTGTGGAAGTCTGGAGCAGAGGGGGAAAGACTGAAGGAAGCCCAGAATATCAACCGCTCACTGCTGGCTCTAGGAGATGTGATCCAAGCTCTCAAGGCCCACCAGACTCACATACCCTTCAGGAACTCACGACTCACCTACCTGCTGCAGGACTCACTGGGAAAAGGCAACAAAACCGCCATGGTTGTTCAGGTACAAGGATTTACCGAGAAGTTAACCCTGTCAGCTTAGCTGTGCTAAGCCCCTTTCAAAATGACAAATGTGAAACCATGGGATAGCCCAGGGTTAAAAAGAGACAATAACCCAGAGTTAAGTGCAGTGTTGAAAAACCCATTTGACTATCAGCACAAAGTCTGGTCTATACTATACCAGCCAATTAGACAGGAAGGGGACATTGTAACTGACCAAAAAATAAATCTAATTCTTTTTCATATGACGTCAATGGGATTCAGACATTCTGCCATTCAAAAACGAATTGCAGGGAGGTAACACCCACACAACAAGCCGCCGCTAAAGTAATGTAGAGTTTAATGATATCCACAAGTGGTCACCATAGACACATTTGAATTGCTTGCCATAACAGGTGGAAACAAGACATGCATGCCCTCGATTTCCGGAATATTGTATATAGTTTGTCTTCGGGGAGATGCTATCAATGTGCGGGAGAGTCCTGGGACTTCCGGGAGTGTTCCGGAATGTATGGGGCTGGGAAATTTGAAATCATTGATATCATGAATGCTCATCCAACTGCATAGGAGGTGCAACCAAAAATTAAAATGCAACTTTTTTCCTAAAGGCTAGACAGACAACACAGAAGCAATTTTTTTTATCATATTTTCTGTCAATCCAAAAGTAGTGAGTACTGAATAATAATTCAAGGACATAACTCTGCAATGAATGTGGAATATACAGTTGGGTACATGGATAGCTTATTGTTACTAAATGCCTCAAAACTAAATGCCTTTTTAATTTTGGCTAATTTAGCAATTAGTTACCCTGGCAGCCCTCATATTCTAAACAAAACCTTGTACTAAAACAATTGCGCACCTTAACTCATGAAATTTGAGTATAAATCTTCCAATAGGATTGGAACCAGCAATTTTAACCAACTTGTTCCATGTTTTGCAAAATATCCCCCAAAGTCCTTGAATGGTCTACAGGTATTCCATTTGATGGATCAGGGAGTTAAACAACCTCCTACATATTTTTTATTAAATCTGATGAACAAAAATACTAATGTAGAAATAATTTGTCATCTTTAGGTTTCATCTCTTGAGAGCAACGTCGGAGAGACCCTGTGCTCGCTAAAGTTTGCCCAGCGAGTGTGCAAGGTGGAGCTGGGCCCTGCTGCACGGAAAATTGAGACGGGAGGACATAATGAAAACAAAAGTTAATGCATACCATCAACCCTCACAAGTAACCACAGGACCAGAAATGGCATTAAGTGTAGATGGACAAGCCTTGCACTTTTCAGCCCTTGGCTGAGGCTTCCAATCCTACTCAAGGGCTACAGTTCTGGAAACGTCTGTGATGCCACATATCTAGCAATGGCTTTTCTTCATTAGCTGATCTGCATGTCATAGTCTCACCAACACCCACCACCACCAGTATCAAGACAAGCTCTCAGTCACCGTAAGTTCAAAACATCACCACAGGAAAAACTGGTGAGGATATTTCAGCAAATCTTGCATAAAAAAAAAACTTGGGGAGTCACAACACGAGACCACAGTATCTTAATTGTATAACGCTTGACGTTTATACTGATATTTACTCAAAAACATCAAAATTATTTGGTATAATATATAGGAAGTAATGGCCAAATGATGTTTGTGTATGGTTGGTGTGGACTTTCATGATTACATTATGTGTGTAGAACCAGTCAATCTATCTTTTATTAGGTACAAAGGATGTGAGTTCAGCCAAATGCACAAAATCAGCATTTGCTGACTTTATTTCTCTGTGGAGGTGGTAGCTTAGCATTTTAAGATCCAGGCTAATAACCAGTGTGTCACATTTTCAATCATCTGAAGTGGTGATTCATAAACTGGTTAGTTCTTGAGTTATTTGATAGCACAGAAATGAAGCCAGGCTTTGGATAAGAACGAATGTAACTATACTTCACAACATTGTGCAATAGCACTTCTTAGTCATCTTATTTTTCGTTTAGAAATAAACCACACAGAATAAAATGTTACTCTTAAACATTAAAATATATTTTCATTATTAATTTGTAATAAATGTACAACCGTAAAACATAATATATATTTAAATGAATTATATACAAGTATTAACATTCTTGGATGTATAGGATAAGTTTATGTTTGTTGTGAAATGTCAGTTCTTCAGTCTCTTAGTTTTAGCCATGTTACAGTGGGAGGATAATGAATGCACTTTATTGTTAAAGACTTGTGCTGTCCATACAACTTGTCTTAGACCTAATGTATACATTTTTTTGGTTATCAGTTTGTGAAAATTGGCAGAATCATTCTGGGAAATATTTGAGACTTGGTATCTTAAGAAATTGGCTCAAGTACCCAAATTAAATTATAAATGTAAAATATCTTAAAGGGATAGTTCACCCCAAAATGAAAATTTGATGTTTATCTGCATACCCCCAGTGCATCCAAGATGTAGGTGACTTTGTTTCTTCAGTAGAACACAAATGATGATTTTTAACTCCAACCGCTGCCGTCTGTCAGTCAAATAAATACTGTTCGGTTTCGGTTCTAATTTTGGAACCTTCCATTTAATGTATATTAATGAGAAAGGAGAGAAATACAACATGAAAATGTGAACCTACCCCTTCTTTGTCAGCATTCAGGTTCTGTTTTAAATAAAGCCTTCTGACATTGGATAATGTTTTTATCATAAAGCCCAGAGAGGAAAAAGACAAGAGTCAATTTAGAAAAGAAAGAGTCGTTTACTTATAAAACAAAAAAAAATAAAAATAAAAAAAAGGAGGATTTGACGTTCTTCGTGTACTCCATATGAAAACACAAACACGTATGTCATTCTTTCTATATCATTCTCTCTCACACAAACACTCACACTTCTAATCACCTGATCTTGTTGTGTGTAAACTCATGCTGAGATCAGCATAAGAAATGTATTTTAAACACACTGCTATGTAACGGGAAATAGGCCGGAAAGTTTTAGAAAATCTGTTGTGTGGGACCGTCCTTCAGTCGGAGTCTCCCTCTTCCATGCCAACTGCTCCGACCGCTCCCGCCAGCTCTGCCTCGCTGCCCTTGAGCCGTTCCCCTGTGGAATCACACATGCCCAAACATAAACAAGCTATGAGCATGAGGGTATGACAACGTGCTTCACAAAATATTTGTTTTCTAAATAATAGACTTAATTTTTACTGTGGATTTGAGAGACAAAATTAGAGTGTAGTAGTAATGTTAGGTCTAGTCTGTGCCAGAGGAGCATAGAGAGACAGGAAATCCATATATGATGTCATTAAGAGACATCAGATCTCCAGGGCTTTTAAATCCTCACAGCAATTAGCCTTACATGAAGCCCTAGCAGAGCTCATTACTAAAAGCCTTTTAACTATATTATAAAAGTGATGTAGAGATAGATAGTGTTCAGTGCTACAGTGCTTTTTTTGTTTTGTTTTGTTTTTTTGACACCAGTCAAAAGGCCAATTCACACCAATAACAACAACTATATAAGCATCTACCCCAAAGGACAACAACATTCTTTTTATTACAAGTGCTTCAGTTAGTCAAAGTGCTAGCAGTTTAAAGTCAATATTTCATATTCATGTCATCAGCTGGAAAAAAATGGTTCTGAATGTAATTCCAGTGATCATTATCATAATAGCTCTGGTGTGACATTCTCATTTTAATAATTATTAAAACTTTATAATATTGTTATAGTTATCATCCTTGGTGTCAATGGGCCTTGAAATGCCCCTATTCGGATGTTACCTTTCATGTAGTGATGCCTGTAAACCTATTGTAGGAGACCTCCAAAACAAAACTAGGAATCTTTAAAATAGCATAATAGGGGCACTTTAAGAAATTAAAGTTAGTGTCATACTCACGTATAAGTTCAGCAATAGCTTTTTGTGTTCGCCTCTCTAGTTTCTCAAGCTTCTTGGCAACATCCCTCTTTAGATCCCTATTACAAACACAAAACAGTTAGTTCAAATGAGCATTAAAGGTTTAGTTCACTTTAAAATGAAAATTACCCCAAAATGTACTCACCCTCAAGCCATCCTAGGTGTATATGGCTTTCTTCTTTCTGATGAACACAATCAGTTATATTAATAAATATCCTGATGCGTCCAAGCTTTATAGTGGCAGTGAGTGGGACTAATGAGTATGAGCTCAAGAAAGTGCATCCATCCAATATAAATGTACTCCACACGACTCTGGGGGGTTAATAAAGGCCTTTCGAAGTGAAGCGATGTTGTGTAAGAAAAATATCCACATTTAACCAGTTATAAAGTAAAATCAGTACGCACCTTGAACTTACTTGGATTTCAGACGCATGAATTCAAGGCCTGGAAAGTACTTGAATTAAATTTGAAGTACATTTTGGATATATTCATACATGTATTAACGTTACATTAATTTAAATTGTTGTTTATGATGGTGAAAAGCCAAGGGTAACGGTTGCATCACGACCAATTTAAAAGTTCCACGCGACTGCCGCTAAGGGGCGAAATGTGACAATCGGATGCAAATGTCGTGTGCAGTGCAGTGGAAAGGCGGTGGACGATTAAAAGGTCTCCACGATCTGCATTTGAAGAAATAACGTATCGTGCTAGTTGCAGTCCTGGCGCCTCTGTCTCAACATACTGTGTAGTACAAAGCAACATACATTCGCATATCATGTTTACACAGTGGTAGAGTTA
Organism: Anabarilius grahami; assembly: GCA_003731715.1. Classification (NCBI taxonomy): domain Eukaryota; kingdom Metazoa; phylum Chordata; class Actinopteri; order Cypriniformes; family Xenocyprididae; genus Anabarilius; species Anabarilius grahami. The sequence goes on from RJVU01072388.1 coordinate 1,763,413, forward strand.
TACTCACGGAACACTGCAGTTATTCACAATCACAAAAGTGTATTATTAGCATTGCCGATTAAACACGTGCTTTTCTGAGCGGATACACCCAAAGTGCGCACTCTAAAAAGCCTGTCAAACACTGCATTTGTCCAGCAATGTTATCATTTGCATTTTACTCAGTTAATACCGTCAAAAACACAACAGGTTTACACCATCGGTTAAGTGTAAATTCCAAGTAAACAGTTGAGAGAAAATCTAATGCGTGTCAATAAATTAGACGTGCGCATGAGCCTTAAAGGGGACCTATTATGCAAAATTCACTTTTGCCTGGTGTTTGGACATAACTGTGTGTTGGCAGTGTGTGTACACAACCACCCTATAGTGATAAAAATCCAACCACTCCTTTTTTTTAATCCCCATAAATCATAAGCAGAACAAGCCGTTTCCAGATCCTTGGCAGTGTGACGTCACAAACGCCACAGGCCCCGCCCACAGTGTTGACAGACACTTAAGTTTGAACTTAGAACCGCCCTGAGCGCGTTCACAGCGAGTCCGCCATTGCTGCACTGACGAGAACATCTCCCAAGCGTTTTAGGTGTTCTGTAGCTGGATGGATTAATCCACATATCTCTCTCCATTTACTACCTAAATCTGAGCTGCCGAAAACGAGTTGGATTAACTTGGTTTTCCAGGAAAATTCTCCCTCAGTTCTGGCGAAATTCGTTTATGTCTGCGCGAATCATTTCACACCGGACTGCCTAGTGAACGAATATCAATACAAAGGGACATTACAAAACAGAGACTGTGCTAAAAATGTGCTACTCAAGGATATACAAGAAACTTTTCGTGATCCAGCTTAAAGTCTCCAGAGTGATACTGGATACGGCAGTAATGAAGGTGAGAGCACTTTATTACAGTTCATCTGAGTTTATTTACGGGTATAAAGTTTATTAAGCACCACCCGAAAGGCATAAAGTATTTATATATTAGTTTACTGTTAGTTGTAACAAGTTTTTTTGTGTAATTCCCTATGTTGGTGATGATAATACAAGGGAAAGAGAGAGAGAGTTTATGGATAATATTTTAATGCACACTTGCGTTGTTTTATTAAGCTCTTACAGAGATTTTCTAGAGTGAAAACAGACGCTTCATCTTTTCTGTGAAGTACAATAAATAAACATCATAAAACTCATCGGTAAAGTTTTGGCCATCATTCGGACGGTACAACAGGCTTGTAGTAATATAGTGGATAAAAAAAAAGAAGACAATATAAGTTATAACCGTAATTTAACTAAACTATAACTGTTCTATCTCCACGCAGCATATATTCGCAGTTTCTGACATTATAGTGCGTCAGTCCTGTCTGAAGCCTGTCAACAGAGAATCAGCTCGTGAAGCTCCGCCCTCTTAGGCCGAGCGCAGCAGCTCATTTGCATTTAAAGGGACCGCACTGAAATGGCTCGTTTTTGCTCAACCACTAAAAGTAGCAATTTTAACATGCTATAGAAAATTATCTGTGGGCTATTTTGAGCTTAAACTTCCCATACACACTCTGGGGACATCAGAGACTATTTTTACATCTTGTTAAATAGGGCATAATAGGTCCCCTTTAAAGGGACAGAAAACACATGCTGCGACATGTCCTTAAAGGGATAAGTCAACCAAAAATGAAAATTCTGTCTTTATTTACTCACTCTAAAGTTGATTCAAACCTTTATTAATTTCTGTCTTGTGCTGAACACAAAAGAACATATTTTGAAGAACGTGGGTAACCAAACATTTGCTGGTATCCATTGACATCCATAGTATTTTCTTCCCTACTATGGAACTCACTGGGAACCAGCAACTGTTTGGTTTCCCACATTCTTCCAGAAAAAAAAAAAAGAATAAATTTATTGGGGTTTAAAACAACTTCTACAGTGAGGAAATTTAAATTTCTTTAATACAGTAGCTTTAACAAGAAACTTATAAATTAGTATTTTTATCTATTTTTATCTGTCATTCTTTTTTTCTTTAATATTTTGTTACCTTATAAGGCTACTTTTTTTAATATATAGGGAAATTAGTTTGACTGTACTGCTCAGTCACTGGCAAAATAGTAAAGCCAACATGAAAAAGATTTGTGATAAAATCATGAATCATGATATTTTTTGCCATATCGCCCACCCCTACTTATTATTCATATTATGTAGAGATAGTTTCCCCCAAGGGGGCGTTTTCCCCCACTTTACCCTAAATTCACAATTGCGATTTAAAAAGTCAGAATTGCGTGATTATAAAGCCACAATTGTGTCTTATAAAGTCAGAATTGTGATATATAAATTGCAATTTGATTTTTTTTTCTCAGAAGTGCTCATTTATATCTCTCAGTTCTGACTTTTTTTTTCTCAGAAGTGCAAGATTGTCTATAATATATTGTATATATTCTGACTTTATAAGCCACAATTACGATCCATATAATCCTTATAACCCATATAATTTTTTCACTCAATTGCAAAATTTATTTTTACAATATTCTCTCTATATAATGTTTTTACTCAAGTAATGATTCATAAAAAATGAAAACCAAAACTAGTGTGGAAAGATTGTTAACAGAGATAAGGAAGCTGCAAACGGTTTTAATATATTTCCAAAATTAATGTACAAATGATTCTGTACCTCTTCTGGGTTAAAAAGGATGCAAATGCAATAGGAGGGTTAAAATGTTAAGTACTGTAAGGTCTTTCATGACGTGACATGACATGAATTTGATAGGTGCTTGATATAAAATAAACGGTGCTTTAAAAAGTCCTTGAATCTGGTGCTTATGAAAGAGTGGGAACCCTGTAAAATATCTAGCTTCCGCCAGAACGCCTTCCGTATTCAACTTACGGAAAAAACATAACTGACATCACAACTTTTTCGTAAGTTGAATACGGAAGGTGTAGGATGTAGCGCAAGCAATTTGAACTGTGAAAGGCGGTACACTTTATTTGTAAGGTGGTCTGACGGAAGCTAGATATTTTACTTTATAACTTGTTAAATATGGATATTTTTCTAACACAAACGCATCGATTCGCTTTAGAAGGCCTTTATTAACCGCCCGGAGCCATGTGGAGTAGGTTTATAATGGATGGATGCACTTTCTTGAGCTTCAAACTTGTCAACCCCCTTCCCTGCCATTATAAAGCTTGGACGTGTCAGGATATTTATTAATATATCTCCGATTGTGTTCATCAGAAAGAAGAAATTCATATACACCTAGGATGGCTTGAGTGTGAGTAAATCTTTGGGTAATTTTTATTTTAAAATTAACATCCTTTAAATGAATGAAATTTAAGATAAAATCAAAATCACAGTGAACATGATGCATGATTGTGTTTTATAAATAAAAATTAAAGGTTTGTACCAGTCTGGTTTTCTGGGGGCAAGATTGGCCAGATCCTGATAACACAAGTCAAGAGAAAAACATCTTATTCCAAACTTTTGACAAGTAGTGTATTCAAACAGGAAACACTGATGGTGTCCATATGTTTAAGTCTTTGGATTAAGGGAAAATCCACTCACCACTTCCTCAATCACAGGCTCTGGGTTTGCAGCTTCCAGTTGGTCCTTGACCTTGTCCTCCACTACAAGAATATGAAACAAGACCATTAAGACGACCGGTAGAGTAACTCAACACCTGATCACCTGCTGTAACATTATCACCCAGCATGACAATTACAGAAAGGTCAGCTTAACTTGCAGGTATAAACATTTGACAATATAATTTAAAGATACAGCCATTAATATTTGTTGTGCCGGTAATCCAGAAGTGTTCTCACCTGATGCAGGTTTTGCTTTGGGCACCTGTCTCTCCTTCAGCTCCTCGTCCTCCGGTGTGTAATTCCTCAGCTTCAGCTCTCTGCAAACATAATAGCAAAACTATGCAATTCACTCACAGTTATGAACAAGTGTTTTGTCACTGCCTCCATTAGTAGTAGTAGTCCTTTATTGTCACTAGTCACAGGTACCAGCGAAATTATAACCTATTATTAATTCAAGAAGATACTACAAAGGCAATCACAGGAAACCATAGTAACCAGCAGGTGGCAGTGCAGGTAAACATTTAGTTTGGACAGTGGGCAGCTGGTGCTATTTGAGTGCTGAATCCAGCCTGTGGCGGCATCCAGAGAGTACATTTGCTCACTTTATGTACAAAGCCTCCCTTCATCTTTGTAGAACTAGCTAATTAGCATGTAGCACCTGACCGTGTCTAGGGACCACAGCTGAGAGGTGTTGAAACAAGCCCAATTATGCCATCACTCAGCCAGCAGGTCTATTAACATCCTTGAAAGTTACAGCAAAATGTGCTGCTGTATCTCCAGGGAAGCATAGAGGGTTCTTCACAGCGTGATCAACAGAACATGAAGATTTGTTTCAAACTGTCCTATAGGAGACTGAGAATTCATTTTCATCAAATTGCTCATTCGGTCTCTTGAGACGTGTGCCCATTTTGTTCTCAGAAAAGGCTACAGCAGGCCCACATTTATCACCACCTTATGGATTTTTAATAATTCATGATATTCGTAAAAATATATTTTTACTGTGAGATTTTCACCACAACATTTTTAATCATTACACTGAAACTTTTCTTGACAATGGTATAAAAAAAAAATCAAAACCACATAAAACCAACTTTAATACAAAAAGTACATTTCTAAAACCTGGCTTTATGTGAACCTGGCTAAATGTGCTTTTAAACTAGATTTTAAAAACACATTTCCTCTTCTTAAACGTGAACACTCTTATTTGTCATTAGCTCTGTTGTAAGTTAACTTGCACACAAAACTGGAATATCGCATAAAACATTTGAGCACAAAACAGTTTCCATCCCATGTGTTCAAGAGAACAAAATTATCACTTCCCTGGAAATTGGAGGAAAATATCAATAAAAAGAATGGAAGATGGGGAATTGGGGAAGCCACTAGGGCTGGGACAATACATCGATTCTCGATTCGCAATATAATGAATCTGGATCGATCCTGATATTTTCTCTAATCGATTATCTAATCTATATGATTCTGAGCTTAGTTTTAACAGCAGATGGCGCTACAGGCTAGTTTTTAACCGCATACTCAAACACTCACATAAAAGAATGCTGGACAGCGATCATGTAAGTGGTTAAATATACTTGAACCTCGGCTCAGAATGCTTTTATGATGCAAGATTAATGTAACTAACCAACGGCGAACACCCTTGTAATTTGCTTCAATCTTTTCAAACTTTATAAATGATTATTTTAGGTTTAAGTAGTGTGTGTAAAAGAACTGGAAGCAAGCAGAGTACGGCTGTTTCTAAAGCACGTAGTGCCATCTGCTGTTAAAAACTAAGCTCAGAATCGATTCGAGAGAGAATCGCGATATATCGGAAAATATCAGAATCGCTCCAGCTTCTTTGTATCGCAAATTGAGAATCTATGTATTATCCCAGCCCTGTGCCCGTTTTTTGTACATCATAATTTACTAACGCCTCAGAGCACACAGACGAAACATGTTTTTTTTTTTTAATGCACATTTTTACAATTTATGCACATCTTGGATTTTCCATCCAGCATTTTTATCTCAAAATTCGCATAAAAATGGGTGGATGGAAACATAGCTATTCTACATTAGATCTAAATGAGAGCCAGTATAGAGTCGTGTCAATGATGCGATGTTCATTTGGTTTGTTCTATTGATAAATTATTCTTCTATGATGAGCATAGTACTAAAAAAAAATATTTTAATATTTTTTGAGGGACATGAAGTCAAACATGTCAAACAAAGTGTTTCACTGCTTATTTGTAAAATGTTTGTCCTCCAAATCAAAGTCATGTGGTGCGACCAACATTCAGAAAATGACAGAGAGGACCATTGAAGATCCTCAAGGTCAGTAGGTCAATAAGATAAAGTGACCTTTTCATGACTAGGCAAGGTTAGTTCAAGTTGTAAAATGTCATGTGGTGTAACTCCCCAAAAACATAGATTAAATTACAATTATTTTCACCTTGAAAAATGTGTTTTAAAGTTTTAGGCAGGAAAAAGTGCTACACCAAAAGACATTTTTGGAGTCATTAAACTAACATGAACACAAAAATTATGTGTCTTTAAAAAAGATTTTTAAAAGACGATTCCTCCTTTTAGACACTCTTATTTGTCATTGATCCGGCTACAGCAAGCCCACATTCATCACCACTTGATCTAAATGAATATCTGTAGAGTCAAACCATGTAATTAGATGGATTGGGAACAAACAGACTGTTAATGTCAGCTGTGTCACCACTCCTTTTCAACAGTCTTGGGTGTAGGGTTGTCAAAATAATGCATAATGAAAGGGAAACAACATGTCATCCAACACAAAGCATTGTGACTGCTACCTTAATAATTACTCAATTTCATAACCAAACCCTCTCAAGGCCCAGGAAAGCGGCGCAAAATATTATGACCCCAAACAAGAGTTTTGAAGCACATTGGAAAAACACTCAAAACAACAGACTGAAACAAAGAGCTGGGAATGCCTCCCTGTCCTCAGTTTTCCTGAAAAGACTTCCTGACCACCTGCTGGAACAATACCAGACCACTGGCTTTCCTCATCTACAGTAGAATGGCCAAACAATCCAACACTTTCAGAATGTAAACAGTCGTTTGTCAACCCTAAGTGAGCATTTTGAACATCCTGAAGTCCTGAATAACTCGTGGCCAAGAGTTTGGACGCATTGGCTAGAACAGTATCCTGTTTTCTAATTTAGTCACATACAGAAAGATGGGATTAATGCTCAAGGGAAAAGCTCTTGTGTTCTTGAAGTACTCAGAGGGCCGGAGCTGAATTAAGGGCCTTGACAGTTTGGTGGAAGGTCTCTCGTTTCTCAGAGCCTGCAAAACAACCGAGGGGACCAACATTGGGCTTCCTTCACCCTAAAATAGGCAGCAGTGGAACAGTAAATCCTGGCTGCTGACAAAACTCATTTACAAAGTACAGAAATAACAAATGCAATGTGGTGAGATGGGCTGCTTCTTTGCTTGGGAAAATTCAAAGCCAAGTTGGAGATTTGATATTTCTTGTCCAACTGCTTAAGCTGTGACAAAATACTGTCTGGCTCAGGTGAAAGGTTGAGCTTCATTCAAAACCTGAGCAGATATTCATTATCTGACTCACCTCATTTCAGAATTTTGACAGCTTAAACAAAAAGCCCAACAAAAGTGGATGTTTCCTCTCATTCAGCCTGGAAATAAACAAGCAGCACTTTCATGCACAATAAAGTACACTACCATTCAAAAGTTTGGGGTCAGTAAGATTTTTAAATGTTCGTCAATTATAAAATTTTGTTATTCACATATTCTTATTCTGTGACAACTTATTTACGTTATGTGTTTTTTGTGACTTTTTTTAGAAAACAAAAAGGTTCTATCTACCAAGGAGTATGGAATGCAAAAACTTTGAAGCTCAATATCTCAAAACTGCTCAGAATTCAGATAGAACCTTATAATTCCAAGGTAGCGTGTTTGTGAACGAAGTCTCTTACAGCTGCATTTATTTGATCATAAAAACAGTAATATTGGAAATATTATTACAATACAAAATAATTATTTTCTATTTAAATGCATTTTAAAATGACATTTATTTCTATGATGGTAAAGCTGAATTTTCAGCAGTCAGTCTTCAGTGTCACATGATTCTTTAGAAATCATTCTAATATGCTGATTTGATGCTTATTATCAAAGTTGAAAACAGTTGTGCAACTTAATATTTTTGTGGAAACTATTATACATTTTTTCAGGATTTTATGATAGAAAGTTCAATAAAACCGCATTTGAAATAGGAATATTTGTCTTCTGTCACTTTCGATAATTTTAATGTGTACTTGCAGAATAAAAGTTAATTCATTCATTCTTGCTTTTTTCACTTTTTACCATAAAAACAGATCATAAAATATTTCCCTCTATAACCGGTTCAATTTCTGTTTTCTGGCATAATAATAATACTACTGTAAATAATAAAACTGTCATTTTGTTTTTCTAAAGACAAGTAGATTATTTGTCAAGTATTGCAGCATAGGAAATGTCAAAATAAGTGTGCTGGGTGGTGAATTACACCTCATTGTTTCCAAGCTGTGTTGCCATTTTAATAATGCATGTTTAAGGAGACACACCTTAAAACATTCTCTCCCAGACAACCTCCCATATCAGCTCCATTTCAAAAACCTCCTCTAAACAAAGTAAAAGCATTGTACTCACAAAAGTGTAGATCTATTAAGTCACATAGATTAATTCTGTAATCATTTATTCGCCCTCATGTCATTCCAAAACTCTATGATTTTCTTCTAAAGAACATAAAAGATGATATTTTACAAAATGTCACAGTGTTTTGCTTTTGTCAGTGTTTGGTTTCCAACATTCTTCAAAATATCTTCTTTTATGTTCCACAGAAGACAGACATACAGGTTTGAAAGGACATGAGAGTGAGTAAATGACGACGGATTTTTTCTTTTCATGTGAACTATGTACTAAAGGTAGACGAAGTCCAGACACTGGGTGATGAGTGTTTAGGAACCTTTGCAAACTGTTAATGCCAAACACCTCTTGAGCTTGAAGAAGTATTTTTATGGTGAAAAGTTAGTATATTATAGTAAATATGATGTGCTTTATTCTACCATTAAAATCATAAACTCACATGTGTGTAGGGCTGAACACGCTGTGCTGAGAACATGATAGCATTACGTCTGAACATGTGTTTCCAAAAACAGGTTTGCAATACACTATGGAAAATTCCAAGCTGAAGACTGTAAAAGGACATTTCCAATAATATCTATAGGATATCTATAGGGCGTGTGCCTGAATATATAAGGAGACCTGGACAGAAATTCAGCAGCTGTCTCTGAGGCTGTCCTGGGTCTCCTGGCTGCTCCTTTATTGCAATAAAGTAAAACTTCTGGAATTAAAGATATTTAAGAAGTGATTTTTTAGCATAAAGTAGAAACTACAACAAGCTCAGGGAGGAGATTCTGTGAATCTGTAAACAACGGAAAAAGGCAGAGAGCTCGAGGCCTTGGCTTGAGCCTGAAATAGAGCTGAGAGCAAGAGAGACCTTTACCTCACAGCCCTTCTTAACATCATGTAAACAGAGTACAGCTTTGTTATTTATTGTCCATTTACAACAGGCAGTCTATTCAACTAAGTCCTATTTGTTTCTAAATAGTGGAACTGAGAATTTAGTTTGGTTCTTTGCAGTGTTCTTCTGTAGAAGTGACACCGGACTTTATATCTGTGCGTTTACCTGTGTCTGTCCTCTGTCTCAGAGTCCTCCAGAGCTTTTTTGCTCGCAGGCTCTCCATCCTCAGGTGCCTGTCCCTGTAGTTAAAAAAAATAACTGGTTAATGTGAGCAAAAAAGCAAAATCCAAATGTTGATCCAAAACTAACCAATGAATCAGAGCCAAAACATGACTGTGCGCATTTAAGGAAACATAAACACAAATATTCAAACTGGGTTAAAGGGAATTTCCCTGGTTTAAAGTTAAACTAACGACATTTGTGGCATGTCGATTAACACTGATAACAATGGACTTGTTCCTCATTTTTAAGGCAAACCTTGCAGTGACAGTAAGCACTGAATTTAGTTATAGGGTGAATTCAGGGTGATTGGGACACTTTTTGCCATTGAGATGAATTGGGAAAAAATGTCCCAATCAACTTGAATTCCCCCCTATGTTATTGTACATAGAGAAGACAAATTATTTAATTAATTTTGTTGATTATTTCTGTTATAAGTTAGCAGCACAGCTGATCGGTTTGCATGACCGAAGAAAAAAGAAAAAAGAAAAAAAAAAGCAGCTTAAACCACCCTAAAACTTGTTTGCTTATCAAGGTTTTGTACATTCATTGTAAGAGAATGTAGAGGAATCACTGAACTAAACAGGGTACAGCATTCTATTTGTTACACAATTATGTAATGCAGTCAAGTCTGACACAGTGCTTGGGAAAAACAGTATTTGTTTAATGATCATTCAAACATAAAATACAATATCAACTGAGGCGGAAATGCTAGTATTACTTATTAGCTAAACTTCTTTGGATAATAATAAATGCGTTAAAGGATGGGGGGGAAGACATCAAAATTACCCAATTTATCAGAATTAACCTTCTTGATGACAACTGAAGCTAAATTGCTCATTAAACAAAGTGAAATGCTTAATTGTTTTGCTAACATGCTAACTAAAGCAAGTTTGCCACCGAGCGCGCTTTTCCACTCCATGTCTTACAGAAAATAACATTTATAACGCAACTCACTTGACACTGTCGGTCTCGTAGAGCTTTTAATCGTTCTTTCCTTTTCAAAGCTTGCTCTTGTAAAGAACCCACAGGTTTCTCCATGGTGAAATTAAAGCATGGGTAGCAGGATCGATGAATCTGTAATCGATTATGAGGTCTGTTCCGAGGCTGCTAGAGGAGCACCGAAAACAGCGATTTTGTATAAACTACCAGTAAACATGTAAATAACTATAATTAATTGACTAAAGTGAGAACAATGATATGATATTTAAAGGTTAATATAAAAAAATAGTAATAAATAAATGGCTGTATTTACATCACTTGATAAATCATTAGAAGTTAGATACGCACCCCTGATATTAACATATAAAACCGATATTAACACAATAAATTAATGTTATGACTGACAACTTTATAAATAAAACCAATAGTTTTAAATGTGACAACTCCATATAGACTTCAAAACATTAAAGCAGTGATTATGTAAGATGGACAACTGGTCCGTTCAAATAAGAAAGAACAACAAAGTAACTTTGAGGAAGATTTAACAACACATTTTAATATATAAACACACAGCTCTACTCATAAAAGAAAAAAGAAAAAGAAAGAAAATCATAACTCATCTAAATAGAAAAAAATGGCCTACACAAGTTCTCCAAACAGGCAAACAAACACCCGAACATGACATGGTGTGGAATGTAGGGCATTGCCATGGCAATACAGCTGCCTCTAGGTCCATCCTCTTCCCAGTGACCAAGTTGGCCAAACAGTCACAAAGATGCACTTAGTAATGGGATAAATACAAATAGTGCATTATGACCCCCTCCCTCCTAGATCATTTTATTTGATGGATTACTAAAATGAGTAAAAAATGTTAAACATTTTTTTTTTTTTGTAAGGTTAATGGACTAATAGTGTGGGAGTGCGGTAAATATTTGCTTTGATTTAAAATGGATGTATTGTTTAAGATTATCATGTAGTAATCTATCTCAAAGCACTATCAAAAGCATATTGTTGCTCCAGTACAGCACCAAACACAGCAGACCCTTCAGAGCTCAATAGTTCTGTCAGATATGGTGATGGCACATGCATTTAGGCAAAAACAAATATGCCAAATGAAAATGGGCAAGACACTAAATGAGATCATTCAGACTCTCCACCAAGACCAGTTTATTTGCATTGAGTTTGCATAGGTTCTCAAGGGATACAATGGCCATAGTATAGATGGAAATCTTCAATGATTTTGACTGTAAAATAGTGGTATTTTACTCTCAAAAGATTTGGCTGTGTACAAAAAAAATCAGTCACTTTGTTTTGCAATAAAAACAACAACAAGAAGGAATATAAATACTTTATAAGGCATGGCAGGCCAAAGGCATGTATTTTAAAAATAAATAAAAAAAAAAAAGGTTTCATATACTTTTTTCCTATTTAACATTTGTGGATATATCATACTAACAATGCTTTCCTTCATCTATGCAGCTAAGATTGTATCTTGGTTTGCTCATGCATCTAGATCCTGTTTGTTTCTAGATGGGGGACTGATAATTTGTTTGTGGCGTAGCTATAATTAAAACTGCAGTGTGTTTTTTTTTTTCTTAGAATAATGATTCATTTGTATATGTTTGTGTTTTGGTTTTATCTGTGCATCTACAGCTTTTTCAGGCTCTCCAACCTCAGGTGTCCACCCCTGTAGTGAAAAAAGTGAAAGTGAAAGTGACATGTCAAGGTCAAGTATGGAAACCCATACTTGTCTAAGTTAGTGCACACACATTAGGAGTGTTGAGTAGTGAACACACACACTCTGAGCAGTGGGCAGCCATTTTTGCTGTGGCGCCCGAGGAGCGATTGGGGGTTATGTTCCTTGCTCAAGAGCACCTCAGTCATTTTCCTGCTGGTATTGAGACTTGAACCCGCATTCTTCAGGATATCAGTCTGACTCTCTAACCATTAGGCCACGAGACTAATAATTTCATTAATTGAAACACAATGACAATGAATCAGAGACAATGTCCTAATATGCACAGCTAAATTTCAATCAAGATAGCAACAGATTTTATTAAGACATGATAAATAGATATAGATGATATATAGACAAGATATACAAATTATGTACAAAATATTCTAGGTACATATATATATATATATTCTGCCCCTTTCTTATTCACATTGTGCATAATTGTGTCTGTACCATATAGAGTATTTTGTATACTTTTTATCTATCTTGTCTAACATATATATATATATGTGTGTGTGTGTGTGTGTGTGTGTGTGTGCGTGTGTCCCTGGTAATCTATGTTATGGGGACAAAATCCCCACAAAGATGGCAATATCCAAAATCCTTGTCCTTCTGGGGACATATTTTGGTCCCCATGAGAAAAAACTGCTTATAAATCATACTAAGTGATGTTTTTTTGAAATTGATAGGTTTAGGGGTAGGGTTATTGATTAGAATATACAGTATAAAACAATGTAAATAACACTGTAAATAAAAACAATGTACAGTATAAAATCATTATGTCAATGGAAAGTCCCATAAAACAAGGAAACCCAGGGTGTGTGTGTGTGTGTGTGAGAGAGAAAGACTTTATTACAAATTTTTACCTAAAACACTTTTTCAACAAGTCAACATTTACCATTTTACATTTACCTTCTATACCACAAGGAAAACAAAACAAAATCCCTTTTTTACATTAGTAGAAGAAAAATAAATAAATTCAATCAATAACAGAGCCTCATTCTTACACCATTTAATTTCAAATGTGATAATGTCATCCATGGATGTATAAAAATGAAAATCAATGAGTATTCTGGATTTTACTGTGGCTAAAAACAGAGTATTAATATCTTGATCTACACCCAGTTTAGTTTTTTTCTACTCATATAGATTGTGTGTGTGCGTTTTTGTGACATATCAGGACACAAATGTGTATAATGACACGGGTATGACATAGATATTACAAGAAGAGGTGACTTATGAGGACATTGCCCCATGTCCCCACTTTTCAAAAGGCTTAAAAATCATACAGAATGAGTTTTTGTGAGAAAGTAAAAGTGTGCACAGTTTCCTGTGATGGGTAAGTTTAGGGGTAGTGTAGGAGGATAGAAAATACAGTTTGTACAGTATAAAAACCATTACGCCTATGGAATGTCCCCACATTTCTCAAAAACGAACATGTGTGTGTGTGTGTGTGTGTGTGAGTGTGTGTTCTTGTTTATATTACATCGTGGGGACCAAATGGCCCCACGATGTAATAAAAACCTGAGATCACCTACATCGTGGGGCCCAGCCAGCGGTCCCCACGAGGGAAATGGATTAATAAACATACTAAATGATGTTTTTTTGAAAATGTAAAAATGCAGAATGTTTCCTGTGATGGTTAGGTTTAGGG